>BSYO01000001.1:24347869-24922869 GCA_033239525.1 Nepenthes gracilis
ATGTTGGACATAAACATTATATGCTATTGCAATACTCGACGAGGAATTCCAATACAACATTATGCAGAAATCGAAACTGATACTAGCAAAAGTTCCACACACGACAGACAGCAATATCATGAACATAACCCTCCATCAACGATTTTGCAAGACTAAAGGCATTGAATATACTCAGCAAATTATTGAAGTCTCAGCCATACTGAAAGATCAATTCAAAGTTTTGCTTTTGCCATGCCTGTGAAATCTGACCTATCGGGAAATTGTAGCTTATCCCAATCGTCATCACCATCAACCTCCGTGAAGCACCGATCCAGCATTTCTTCAGTCACTAGCTCTAGTTTTGATGGCTCCCACTGTTAGTTTGAGAAACATTAAGAAAAGGAATGCATCAGTAAACTTCTAAGATGTTACCAATGAGACTTGGAAGATAGACGAAGAAAGAACTAATGATTCAATCCAGATAGTTCCATCATCAAAACATTTACAGTCTACTATAGCAAAAAACATTACCATTTTTAGTTCCACTAAGTGGATCGGCTAAATGATAAAATTACGACAGTCTAATTGATTTACTGCAACAATCTCCAAAAAATAGAAGAAATTTTCAATCTTCTGATACTCATCCCATTCCAAGTTACCTTAGGCCTGTCTCTTCAGTTGTTCAACCAAATCGGCCATCCTTCTTCTAGCCCACATTTTAGGTTCTCAAACCATTAAATGCTCTTCCTTCATCATTCTTCTATTGGTCCAACTTTAAATTTGCTATGGACATATATTCATTTTTTATATTTTAGAATCACATCATGCATCTATGTTGACATTCTCATGTATGTTGCACTCAGTTTATATATTGAGATTGGATTGTTGTGCAATAACATTCAATTTCTACAACAAAGCTAGTCTATAGAAAGCTATAAAATCTCCTTGTTAATTTTAGAGATCTTGATGATCGGACAACAATCCTAAAATACATTTTAATCAACCTACCTTCATTTTACACATTTACATCTTCAATCTTGCAATTTCCACACATTAGCCCTAACACAAGCAAACCTTGGAAAATTGGGGTTGTCACAAATCTAGCTCTAATTAATGACTCTGCAAAGCTCATCAGATTTCCATGAGTAATGTAGTTACTATAGCCACAAGCCGCAAACCAACCCCCCCACCCCCCCTCAAAAAAAAACAAAAAACAGAAAGGAAAATCTTGTCACACCAAAGATCATTGGTAAATTTGTTCCACATGCAAAAATTTTCATCCGCCGTTAACATAGATCAGGCAAATCTAAGGAAAGTCATAATCATTCACCTTGGGTTTTTTGTCTTTGTTAAAGAACAAAGCCCTTGCACCCTGACATAAGATTTTCAAGGTCACTGTTGTGCATATATAAAGACTTAACAGAACACTAAAACTAATTAGTCCAATCTAGAGACCTCAAAAAGGTCACTGGAAACTGTTCGCCTTACAATGTGACGAAAAATTGTGTACTCACGACTGAGACATTGTTCAAGATTTTGCATCCGTCCCTCCCTAATCTGATCCACGATTGGAAAAACAACAATATTAGAACAAACAATACACAAGTATTAACTAGCCTTCAGTGATGGTGAACAAATACATATGAAAAAGCATTTGCACTGATCGCTACCGATCTCAGGGTTATTTTTAGGCCAGTTGGAGAAGCTGACTTCATAGAAATTTTGGCCTTGTCGATCCACTTCTCTGCTCCTTTTGCAGCCTCATTTTCCTACATCAAATGATAGCATATTTGGTATGAAGAATACTCAAAGTAACAACATATATAGTGATTAATATAAAGTTTCGTTTTATGTTTATTTTGACATAAAGCAAATGATTATTCTTCATTTCTTACAAGTGATATTAATATTTCTTCAACAGTTCTACCCGAAAAACATCCGTTGATAGTATCCAACCTATTTCAGAAGGTTGACATGTCATAGAAAATTTGTGAAGGCATAAGAAACATGCAAAACCAATAAATAAAAGGACCACAAAAAAAAACAATTGGCAGAGCCTTAAACCACTTCATGAGGTCAGCTATATTTTTGGATAACAATGAAAAGAAATACCTTCTAAAGGTGCTTTGATGTTTCAAAGGTGGCTGCCCCTTGAATCTGTTGACTAGATCATCAATGGTAGCTGTGTCAGCACACCCAAGCTCTGACAGTGCATTTTCCAATAAAAGAAGATCCTACTCATTACAAAGACAGAATTATAGTTCTCTAATGCTTTGACTAAATAGCAAAGGAATGATTTCAAGTACTTTTTAATGAGAATCATTAATAAGTCAGCTTTGTATCAAAATGCTCTCCAGAATGTGCATACCTTAGAAGCAATAAAATGAGTTGCAAGACCACATGCAAGCATTTCGCTCCCATCAAGTCGAGCTCCAGTCAATCCTAAATATTCTCCTGCAATGCATTTTGGCATGACTTGAATGAGTTACATTATAGAGCAATAGAAGGGTCATGAATATTACACTTTTAAGGCATACAAGAGGACGGGGAAATCATCGGCTAGAATACTACACAATCCTGATTCATAATTTGACTTGCTAACTCATCAGAAGAGAATTATAATATGATAAAATTAAGGCAACAAAAATTATAAAATAACCCATTGTGCAAACCATGGATTAAAATATCAGTATCGATATTTGCTGCAATTGCATCGCAAATGGCCGTCTAGGGCAATATATATCGGTATTAGACATTGTAAATGCAAATTTTTTTCCTTGTGACTATATTATAAGTGAGATATATACTAAAATTATATCATTTTTTATTTATATATTTATATATTTAAAGAGTTTTAATCAATTTTTGTAAAATTAAAATTGATAAATATCTTTATTAGTCATTGAAAAAGTATCTCATATTTATTTATACACTTTTACAAAAACACGTTAATTTCGGCTTTTTAGAAAATTTGAGTATATTTAAAAACATATGGATTTAGCTTTAAAGAACAAAGCAAAACAGAAAGTTGATATAGTGATATAGCCAGATATTTTTCCGATATCAAATAATTTCATATTAGGAGGTCCCAATATCATACATATCAACCAATAATTTGTTTTATAGAGAAAATGTAACTTCAAAAACAGATACAGAAAGCAAGAATTTAAAGGTCATTTTTATGGAGAGTAAAGGAAAAATGTGTGCAGTCAAAGTGATACGATGATAACCTAAAGTGACAAAAACCACCACAGAAGAAAGGAAACTCAAAATTAGAAGAAGAAACTAGAAAGGAAAGGTCAACTTTATGAAGAGTATATATGCTATGGAGCTATGACCCATCCATGTTGTCCTCTCTACTCCAAACTCTCAATCAATAATGCATGCTATATAATGATAACTTACTACAACCAGGATAAAAGCATTAGGCATATTTGAAGGATCAATTGCCAACGCTTATTATAACTCTATATAGTCTCCCATAGATGAAACCCAATAAGATGGTATCTTTCATGTATTTCTTTGATTCTATCATATGAGGGGTGTACAAAGGAAGAGACCTTTATCGATAAAGATTTAGCAAATTGTATTGTCAATAACAAAAATACAAGATAAATTCAATGAAATGCTGATATTTTAAAAGTATATGACTTTTTTTCCTTTTTCACAAACATTTGTCTAGTGAGTCTTATAAGGATTCCGACCATTAAGAATAATTTTTTCCTTCCTAAACAAATATATTTAAAGAAAAAAATAAAAGAAAAAAAAATAAATGCCAATACTTTGATGTTTCCTATTCTGTCTTCTTCCAAACATATATTGGCTAGACATGGCCTAAACATTCAATCACTAATCACAAAGCAAGGAACAAATAATTAAGGAAGCACCATTTGTTCGATATTGATTTTCAGACCTCATGTAAGAAAAATCTAAAAAAGTAGTGGAATTCCAAAATTTTTGGATTTTCCACGCCAAGATCTTTCATAAATACAATATATAATTTGATGAGAATACACTGTTTAAATAACGGTGATCAACCACACTAATTTCATGTCTCTGATATAAACTTATTTATGCTTTTACTCTGCTTTCCACAAAACCAAAAAATAGCAAAAAATGCCTCCAATTATGTTTGCTAACGCTCATTTGAAATTTTTCTAGAACCTCGAATTTTAGGAAAAACTCACAACTAACACTTGGCAATTTTGGCATTTTCCCATAAAAGTATAAATAGGAGAAAAGGAAGATGAGGGCATCAAAGGTGGAGGGAGCTATTTTGCTCCCTCCAATTCGATGCCAATAAACCGAGGGAGTTTTGTTAAAAAAGAGCTAGCTGTTAGCTCCCCCCAATAAATTAGAGAGACCAAATATCCCCCTCCCTTAGTGGAGGGAAGAGAAAGGGTGGATGGGCCGTCCCTCCTTGTCCAGCCTGCTCCATTGAAGAAAAAGTGAAACCCCTTCAGGCTCCAAATGATCAATATTGTATGACACTGGTCAAATTGAATCCATATACACTTCCCTACACTGCAATCAAGGTTAACACTTGGCCCATATACACCCTCTGCAACAATTATAACCCTATAATTTGTGTGATTTCTTAGTTTCAACATCAAACTACGGCATGAGATGTCAAAACTTATTCAACTAAGAAAAATACCTTTTTAGTCATAGCTGGTCCGAGCCCTTTCAATTCCCCTTGAATCTGGTTATTCATAATAACAAATTAAGAGTTTTTATTGATTATGAGTGATATTTAATCGTATATCATCAACATTTATATGTGAAATAAATGATTATTTGTTTAAAAAAAAGACTCATTTGTTCAAATAATTTGTCCATTAATGTACAACTTAATCATTATATCACTCTATGCCGTGAACAAATTTAGGTCTAAATAATATGTCTACCCCAATATATATTTCTAAATTTATTATATAATATAAAATTAAAATCTCCTTTTTAATTTGCCTCACTCCTTGGCCAAGGATTTCTCAATTATTAATTCTATCAATCACATAGAACATCTCTCCTTTCACTAGGCAGAGAAGTTATTGTATCCTCGCTCAATTCAAAACTTGTGATCTGTTCTTTTTGCACGAGAGGGAGGGCATTAGGAAAAAAATATTTAGTTTATTTATTGTTTTTTAAGCTTACCAAGGTAAGAAAATAATGTTAATAATTTCAGTATACTTTTTTGTTGTTAGAATTAGCTTAAATTTTTATCATTTAGCTTCAAATTTTATTTGTCATTTAGTTATCGGTTTTACCCACTTAACCTATAAATAGGCCACTTGCACTATGGTTTTTAGATTGGAATTTAATTGAGTATTATAAAAGATTTCCACATCATGCAAACTGTACCTTCAGTTGAAAAGTGATCTTACATGAACTCCCACCCTGAATCCAAATCAATATATTTGGATATGGATATGTCATGTACTATAACACTACAATGAAGCCAAATTATTGTATCTGGCATCATCAAAAGCAATCCAACAGGTTTCTTACTTTGGAAGTTGCAATTACCAATAATTTCCAATCCTTTACAGTTGGACTGTCACCATTCTATTTCATTATATCTAAGCTTAATATCCAATGTAAATCACTCAACAGCATGATTCACTTAATTTCAAGCCATTATACTAATGAAACAAACCTCCTATCAGAGTCACATGATTTAGAGAAATGAGGATATTAGAAAACAAAAATAGTAAATTTTGTGAAAAGAATAATGTTCCCATACTACAAAAATAAGAGTATGTTCATATTCTCTTTATTGTTGGATCATTGTGAAGAATATATACTTCGAATATATTATGCATGTTCCTGAAGAAAAAAGACAATATACCAAAAAAACCAGGAAGCTTGGAAAGGAAACATGATGCCCCAACATCTGCGAAAAGTCCCAATGATGCTTCAGGCATAGCAAATACCTACGAAAGGGACAAACAAATTAGACTGAAAAAAATTATTTTAAGATTTAAATTCCTGCAAGGAGAAGGCGACATAGAAGCAACGCCACCATGTAATTAGACAGCCAACAAGCAGAAGAATTATGCCAGACATTTGTTCAAAGAACCCATCTAATACGTATACATTTGTATAGCACAAGCTCGCACACATCTTAATTGTCATCATAACTAATGACAACTTGCCATAGAAGTTTACCAAAAAAGAAAAAAAGGAGCAAATGAGGCTACCAATCTAACCGACAGTAATAGAAGTCCACTGATTTAGGGTTTTATTTCTGGGAGTTGAACTACTATTGGAGCTTATTCAATTTGCAAATTGTCAATATCCTTATCAGAAGACCAAAACTGACCCCAAAAGAACTTTGGCAGTTCAAGAACTATAACCTCAGCCTATTTTAAACTGAGTTGTAATGATAACCCACTATTCTTCAACAGAAGTACCCGTGGGAAAGCAATCTTCCGCCATTTAGCATAACTCTGCAGACCTTGGATCAAGGTTCCACATGTCCACAGCACATAGGAAACACAGACATAATTCCTTTGCGAAGCACCCTCTTACAAATCATTAAGATTGAACTTATGTTTCAGGTTTTTTCAAAAAAAAAAAAAAAATAGACTTTCGAAGTCCTAGGACTGTCTCTGAATGGTGGGTCCAGGTAGTGAGTCAGGTAAAAACTCAGCCTCTCATAGCACTTCATCCTCCGATTCCTCATGGTCTCAATTTGCCTCATTAGGCTAATTCAAACCAGACCTCTCCAAAGGAGAAGCCATCACAATGGATAGGTCATCCAATAATGGTCTTACGTTCTTGAAAGCCAAGAAGTCCCCAGAAGGAACTTGACTGCTCATTCATTGTGGAGTATTCATTGATTCTTTCTTCAGGTCAGAACCAGAAGCACATCATTGGAATCAAAATCCTTCAACAAAACAGACTCTGTCAAACTTTTCAAATTTGTAAGCATTCTTCAAGATCCTAGTTTAGTTTACCGAGTCACTCTTCAAACCCTTCTGGGCACAACTGAGGAATACGGCACTTTTTTTTTTTTTGGCAAGTATGAGGAATATGGCACACCTTAGCAAAGTCTGCTACTTTAGCTTAGTAAATCAAATGGCTTGGTGGTTAGGCTCTCAGCAAAGAGTCCTCTCTTTTTTTCTACTCCCAGACAGATTTATGATTAGACCGAAAGGTTTTGACGTTTTGTATAAACGGCATCAGAGTGAACATATGTATACATATAAAATGTTTCTGCATAGCATTGGTCAAAGGTGATAGACTTAGAACAAGTAGTCTATCTAAGGTGTTGTATTCTGTAATCTTACTATATGATTAACAGTAATTCTTACTCTGTGTTCTGCAACCATGCATATTTCATAGTAGCTTGGGTAGACAAAAGTGGATTTTCCCAGGTTAATATCTCCTTTTTTTCCTCCTCTCTATTTTCTGATATGTTTACAGCTTCACTATTGTTCATGCAGCATCCAATGCTCTAATCTTCAGCAGAACCCTGCTTTTTTTGTGCTTTGAAGTTTTGACACTAAAATTCCACCCACCACAAACTCTAACTGAAGCCGTTACTTTTTAGCTGGTACAGAGTGCAAAAATATTTTCAGTGAACACTATCTTTGCATCTTATGGGACAAAACTGTTCTTAGCATCAATACTACACTTTACCTCTCGACTCTTGAGGCTTCAAACACTTATATATTAAAAGGAATCTAGTAAGATTGGATGTCTTTCTTCCAAAAAAACTGTCTTGTTCTCTTTTATGCTTTCATTTTCTTCAGACTAAACCAGTATAGACTCAGGGTAGATAACATTGGTTGATCTTTCACAATGTCACTAAAGTTGCAACATCATAGAAATTCCAGAATGGCCACCAATGGGTGTAATGCATGTTGGTAGTTAATAAGAGTGTCCCCTTATACATCAGAGTGCAAACAGCACCAATTAACATACTCCAACACCTTTTCTTTTGGTATAATACTCATGAGGTTCCTTTTATTGCATTAGCTTTTCCTACGGCTTTGTCAAACTCTTTCCTTTCACTTCACTCCAAAAAAATAAAACAGAGAAGGGTCAAGATCAGAGCTTAACAATCAATATGCTCATTGGATTCGCCAACCAAAAAAGAGAGGACAAACAAAAATCTCCTATATTAGGTTAATCTTCTCATAAAAAAAGGCCCTTCCTGAATTTTTTTAAGTAAGTGTGGCTTTTTTGTTTTTCCTTTTCTTTTAGAAAAGTTTCTCACTAGTGAAGGCGTTTTCCATTTACATGGAAAGCAACAGCCTTTTCAAGTTTGATGGTCTTCTTTCCCTGTGCTTTTACGAATTTATTCTTCAACCTAATAAATTCTTCTTTAAGAGGGAAACAGCGAGAGTGGACAACAAACATGTGATGCATCCAAGACTATTTTCAACAAGATGTATTCACTCTTTGCGTTTCAACATAAGCACTATTCACAACTTTGTGTTATTGTTACAGAGTTAGCATATATTTCCTACACACCAATATGGGCAGTTGGAATTAAACTAGTCTACAATATATGAATAAGTTACTCTTTTGCAAACACGTGGAAAACTTATCAGAAAGGGGAAAAAATAAAAAATGAAAAGGCATTTCAAAATCTGAAAAGCAGCGTGCTATGTTAGTCAAAAATTTAGGAAAGGGCAATCAAGAGAATATGCGAGCAACTTCAAAATCCAAACTCAAGAAACCCTTTAATGTGTGAGCCACTACAAATTGAGGTGTAAGTAATTCTACTGAGTAGTTCATGGTAGCAATCTCAAGAATATTGACAACATCCTAAACATTTCAAATAAGAAGATTTGGTTTGGGGTGGGAGGAGCCAGATACAAAAACATAGAATGCAGGTATCTGGCTCCAAGTTGTTCAGAATGGTGTTTTTATTGAGTTTCTGGACCACTTAATAAGTTTTGCACAATATGGAGGAAATTAAATCCCCAACGAGGCCAGAAACAATGTTGTGTAACTGAGCAAAGAGCATATCCCTAAATTGCAAATCAACACATTTGAGAATGATGGAAAGTACCGTGTTCTCTGTGACAATTCTAAACCTTCCATGCATGGTTAGTCCAGCACCTCCACCCATTACAATTCCATTAATAAGTGCAACCTTCAAATATTTTTGAAATTATTATCAGGACCAATAATAAGATGGGGATAAGGGCGCCCAGGAAAGTGGGAATGAGAAGATTGACAAACATAATCATTACCCTTCAAATAGAGTAGAGAAAGAGCAAGAAAAAAGGTAGATGGCACATTTGACGTATCTCACCAAAGGCTTCTTATATGTGGCAAGCAAATAATCCAAGATCAGTTGTTTCTTGTAAAAGCTTGCAGCAAAGCTCCAGTGTCCTGTGTCCAACCAACAAATGCAGATATATAGTGAACACTTTATCCTAAACACAATTGAGACTTAACAGAGTTATTAGATATGTTAAATCACATTTATTTTGAGAGGTGCATTGACACCATGAAGCCAAATTTACTCATAAATGCTTCATGTAGTCATTGACTTGTTGGCTTGTGTTAACATTTGGAACTTGGAAGATAAATATTATGGCATGATTCCACCACTCATGAATTACCAAAACAAAGAAAATATATATGTCAATCAAAGGAGTTCTTTTTCTTCCGGATGATATATATCAATTTACCTGCTAAAATGAAGTGAACAGCTTTCACAACATCTCCACCAGCACAAAATGCATTTCCTTTACCCTATAAACAGAACGAAGTCTCTGAGATAGAATCATGTTTGTGCATGTAGAACTATTGAATAAAAGGGAGACACTATTAGCCATCACAATCATGCCTTCCAAAACTATGAAGGTAGGCTTGACACTAGAAAATAAAACCGCTTAGAAGTAGCAATGCAACTCTATTTAAAACTAGAAACTTGATGAAAATCAAGGCATAATATAAATAGAATAATTCATCAATCTTTAATCAACATGCATCATAATTTCAATAACAACACAGTCAATAAACCACATTGGTAGTGACATCCCAATCTGTTAATCAGTTGATCTCGGATCAAGAACACTAGTACTTATAAAAAGAGAAGCTAACATAGACACGACTGTTGATGGTGGGAGACCACCATTAGGGTCGAATTGATAACTGTGATCTCTCTCTTTTATCTTCAACTACTAATGTAAAATTATACACTCTTCAATGAGGTCTTTCCCTGGTTTACCAATTAAATATTTACAGCACATAAACACATCTGGTGAAAGGGCACTAGACTATTCTTATCCATCAGTACACAAAGCTATCAGCAGTCCAATGTCAGAACTAAACAAATACGTGCTACAAACCCTTCAAATAACACACACAATATCATAAGGTTGATAAAAAAATTCATCCAAATTCCAAGCTACCTTCAAAAGAAGAAATACCAAAGATGAAAGGTCAAAATGTTCTAAAATAAAACAAGTGAGAAGAGAAACAAAAAAGATCATACCGGAAAACATTTCCAAAACTCAAGGAAATGCACAATTAATTTTTGACAATAAGAGGTCTTTGTGAAGAAACTAAAACGTGAAATTTCAACTGAGTTTATGATAGACATAGGGATGAAAATAACTAAATTGGTAACGAATCAGCTTTATCAAGTAATACATATCAGTAACAAACATATCAAACATAGGTATCGGGATAAGCAGCATCATTACAAACCACCCAAAAAACTCTATTTTAGTATGGCCTGGTGCATTTTAATAATGACTTCTTTCCCTACTGAAAAAGGTTAAAAACACTAGAAGTAGAGGAAGGTGTATGAACTTTTAAGTCAACATAAATGGGCAATGAGAAAACTACTTGATTTTACAAGCATTATCTCATTTTTTGTACAATATGTAATTGATTTAGCTTATATATAGTATTTCTAACAATTCTCTTACAAATCTTCAAGCTCAAAACCAGATCTAAGTTTTCATATTAGAAACCCTAAAATTACATCTAATGTAAATTTTTAAGATCTACTCAAATTTAAATCTAGAATTCATAGATCTTTGTCATAATAGTTTAATTTGCATGTTTTTATGTTGAATGATGATTTGTTTTTATTTTTTTCATGATTTTTTTTCAATTATTTTTGAAGACACTTGGTTAGATGAAGTTAAAATGTTATTGTGGGCAATATTAGATATTGATGAATTTTTAGCACTTCGGATTTTCACGTGTGGTTCTTAATAACTTTTTAAATATCTACCCAATTTTATATCTCTAACCCATAGATCTATGATATAAAAGTTTAGTTTACAATCTTGCACATTTTTATGTTGAATGATGATTTTTTTTCTTATTTTTCTTGAAAAAAATATTTTTAAAAAAATTATTTTTGAAGACTCCTTACTAGCTAAAGTTATAATATGGTAGATATTATTAGTTGTTAATAAATGTTAGTATTTTTAATTTATATTTGTGACTTTTAATAATTTTTTCCTTTTTTTAAAATTATTTTCAGATTTTCAATATTTAGGTAGGAAATTTATTATGAAATTTAGTTAGATAATTTAATATATATTTAGAAAATTTATTTTCAGATTTTTTTCATTCATTACTTTGATCAAATTATGCAATTAATTACTAACCATTAATTTTATAATTAACTGCAAACTTTATTATTGTTAATTGTTGAATTTGAAACCTTGATAGTTAACATTGATCCTTTTTTTTATTTTTTTCCAAAATTCATGCTTTTAAATTTTCTATATATATTTCAAAATGTCAACATTAAATGCCAGAGACTAGTGGTGTAGGAAATATTAGTGGTGGAGCAGGAGGAGATACAGGGATGATGTGGGGTAGCAGTTTTGTGATCTTGTACCGAGGGAAAGGATCAATAGACTAAAAGAACATTTGGGCCATAATAGGAGGAATGTTACTCCATGTAGCCATGAGTCAGAAGAGATTAGGTAACTCATGCAAAAACATTTAAATAAAATAAAGAAGTAAAGAGTAGAGAACAAGAGAATTCAAAGGGACTTGTATAAGGATGTCATGTTGCAGGGTCGATGCTGATGCAATGGGTGGCCTTACCTTAGGTGGGCCACATAGCAATGTTGTGGATTTAGGGGATAAGGACGAGGAAATATAGTTTGAGGTGGTTAGACGTGAGCATCAAGAGCCAAAATGTATAGAAGGAGAGACGAAAATTCAGAACTTAAATCATTTTGTTTTGAAGATGGTGGCAGCAGTAGTGGCGTGAAGGTCGCTGGTGGTTGGGGCTCAAGGATGTAGCTATCATTTACTGCTTGAGAGAAGAATCCATATGCAGCTGGCAATTAAAGGCAGTGTACCCCAAAAGTACACATGCTCGATCAGCAAAGATTAATCCAACTATACAGATAAGTGTGAGATCCCGAAATCAAAAAAAGAGCTTAAATCGGAATAAAATATTAAAACCAAGATTATATTTTTGATTTTGACTTAAAACCGGAAGATGGTTGAAATCCAGAGTAAAAATGTCAAAAATGAAATCCGGAGGCCGGAGTGACCTTATACCTTTTAATACCGGAATGGCCTTATGTCACCTAAAACCGAAGTAACTTGTGCCACAGAAGGCCGGACAGCTTGAAGTCCGGAATAAATGACAAGAAAAGGTTGATTGGAATTTGTAAAGTTGATCGGCTTTTAGAATGTTGACCGGCCTTGAGAAAGGTTGACCGACTTTTAGAATGCTGACTGGCTTTTAGAATGCTGACCGGCTTTTAGAATGTTGATCGGCCTTGAGAAAGGTTGACCGGTCTTTAATAAAAGAAGTAAAACGTTGACCGACCCTAAGTAAAAGATGTCTGATTAGAAGATGAAGTATTGACCAAAGAGTTGACCGGAATAAACTAAGGGCAACTAAAGACAAGGACAACCTTTGCTGATTAGTTAGAACCCAACTAGACCCCAACTAAATGAAGTAAGTGAACCACCCCGCTAACTGTCTGAAAAGAAGTACCAAAGTGAGTAACCTAAACTACTTACTACCACCTAACCTTTGAGAAGAAGTACCAAGTAGGTAACTTACCCCACTTACTCCACCTAACCCTTCCTCTATATATACTCAATTTCGGTCGAAAAAGCAAGCATGAGTGCCGAAAGGAACAGTAAGGAGTAGAGAAAAAGAGAAAGCTTCAAGTCTGTCGGAGTGGGCGGACAACACTCTGTTTTTTTAACTTCAGAATATTGCAAGTGTACTTCGGACGATCACTCTTTTTAAGTTCGTTTGCAAGTGTGCCCCAGTTTTTAAAGTTCATGCTTTGCAAATATACTTCCGTCTCCAAAGTTCCAGCTTTAAAAATTGCCAGTTTTCCCTTCTGATTTAGATTAAATGCATGCCGTTTAAATTACTGTTTGATAAGCTGTATTCTGGTTTAAATTCATGCTTTTTGCCTTCTATCCTCTGCTTTCTGCTAAACTCATATTTAAAATGGAGTACATGAAAATGAAAAAGTAGACCGGCTTTATAATATAATTTGAAACGTAACTTGAAATCGGCTGTGAAGTGAAGTATGAAATATTGAAACCGGCCTTGATTTGTAAAATAATCAAAATCGGCATTTGCATTATAATTGAAACCGGCCTGGTATTATAATTGAAACCGGCATTTCATTATAATTGAAACCGGCCTGATATTATGATTGAAACCGGTATTTGTATTGTAATTTTGAAACTGGTATTTGTATTGTAATTTTGAAACCGACATTTGCATTATAATTGAAACCGGCCTGGTATTATAATTGAAACCGGTATTTCATTATAATTGAAACCAGCCTGGTATTATGATTGAAACCGGCATTGGTATTGTAATTTTGAAACCGGCATTTACATTATAATTGAAACTGGCCTGGTATTATGATTGAAACCGGCATTTGTATAGTAATTTTGCAACCTGCATTTGTATTGTAATTTTGAAACCGACATTTGCATTATAATTGAAACTGGCCTGGTATTATGATTGAAACCGGCATTTGTATAGTAATTTTGCAACCAGCATTTGTATTGTAATTTTGAAACCGGCATTTGCATTATGATTGAAACCGGCCGGTATTATGATTGAAACCGGCATTTATATTGTAATTTTGAAACCGACATTTGTATTATAATTGAAACCGGCCTGGTATTATGAATGAAACTGGCCTAGTATTATGAATGAAACCGGCATTTGTATTGTAGTTTTGAAACCGACATTTGCATTATAATTGAAACCGGCCTGGTATTATGATTGAAACCGGCATTTGCATTGTAATTTTGAAACTGGCATTTGCAATATAATTGAAACCGGCCTGATATTATGATTGAAACCGACATTTGTATTGTAATTTTGAAACTAGCATTTATATTGTAATTTTGAAACCGGCATTTGCATTGTAAATTTTGAAACCGGCCTTGTATTATAATTTGAAACCGGCATTTATAATGAAACCTTGAAACCGGCTTGCCAAGTGGCGCAATAAAATTATGATTCGAAACCAGCCTTGTAGCATAAATTTGAAACCAGCTTTATAGTGTGATTCTGAAATCAGCTTGTGGTATAGCCGTCCGGAATGAACAAAGAATATGTGAACAGGCTTTTTGACAAAATAAATAAGTTCGGACTTTAGCATTGGGAAATAAGATTCTACGGCATGCCTTAGGACTTGATGGTGATAATCGAGGATAACAAAAGTGAGAGCCGTCCTCGGGGCTTTGTACAAGGAGGTAGTGATAGCCGTCCTCAGGGCTTTGTACAATGAGGAAGTGAGAGCCGTCCTCCGGGCTTTGTACAATGAGGAATTGCCGTGATTGTGAGGAGATGTGCACAATCTATTCTCGATTAAAGCCCCCTTCTGCTAAGCAGAAACCTTTCCAATAAATAAAAGATGATTTCTATATTATAACCGGCCTTGTTTTATGTTCTAATATTAACTGTTCTGGCTTTCTAATCGACTTTTGCATGGTCCGGCCAATTATTACCTTATGATATTTACGTTGCATGATTACCTACATTGACCGTTTTAGTGTTCTGCAAGATTCCGGCCGAATGATATCTTGTATATGTATTTATAACTGTTGACAACACAAATGTTTTGTGAAAAATCTCCATGTATCTTGTTGAGCTCCGGCTCACTGTTTTCTATTCCCCCTCAGATGGAATTTTAGAACTCATACCTGACGAGACGGAGTGACTAGAGCCTATCTAAAGGATTGTAAGGAGTCAGAAGCATACTTTTGGAAAACCGTCACAAAAGAAACAGTTAATGTAATGATCTATTAGAATTGATGAACTTTTGTAATTAGATGTTTATGGCTATGTATTCAGGAATGAATTTTATAAGAATGAATATGAATGCTTTAGTAAGATATTAGATTGACTTCCGCTATATGTTTGATGACTAAAGTGTATGAGTCTCAAATGGCATCTGTGATCCTGTGATTTGAAGGCACGATCGGCACGGACCGGACCACCGAAACTTTGGTATCAGTTTTGGGAGGTCGCTGGCGGAATGCGAAAAAAAAAAAAACCGTTCCGTCACAGTAAGTCCTCTAAAACAACCTAATATAAGAGAGTCATCAATGAAGGATTTGTGGAGAAGGCTAGGGCAGGCTGTTGGTTGGATTTTATGGTGGAGTAACATTCCACCAAATATTATTAAAAATAACCCATTTTATTAGCCCATGTTAGACACAATGGTCTAATGTGGGGTAGGAGTTAAGGACCCAACTCATTATAAGCTAATCATTATTCATTTAGAGGATGAGCATAAGTAATTTAAACAATGGATTGATAGATTCAATCCTATTTCGGATAAGCATGGTGTTACTATTATGTGTGATTGATGGACAAGTATTACACATAAGTACCTAATGAATTTCTTAACATATAGCTCCCGTAGAACAATTTTTTAAAAGCCTATTGATACCACTAATGTCCACAACAGAAAAAAAAAAATAATAGTACTTCAAGCTAATAGATAAAGTTGTTAATGAGATTGGAAAAGGTAGAAGTTTTCTTGTAATTACAAACGAGCAAGCAGAAGAAGAGACATTTATGCTGGATTGGTTGAGCAGCACATTGTCTAACTTTATTTTGAAGGATTGAGAAAAAATAGTGTATGAAGGAGCTGATAGAGACGAAGAAAATAACAAGCTATATAACTTGACTTTGCTAACTGACTACATTAAGTTATTTACCAATGATCAAGAATTGCTGTGCCCTGTTATCACAAGTTTTGCCACTAACTTTCCTGTTATAAAATCTATTTATCTCTATAGAAAGGACTTAAGGAACATGTTCAAAATAGATAATTATAAGTCTTCCAAATTTAAAAAAGCGAAGTTGGGCCTACCACACAAGGTTAAGATCATTTCGGTAAATGAATTACGAAGAAAGTTTAATGAAGTGATCAGAACGCAAAAACTCTTTATCAAAGTATCTAGATTGGTTGATAATAATGAGAAATCAACAATGGGGTTCATTTATGAAGTCATGGACCAAGAAAAGACAGACATCAAGGAAGGTTGCAGTTTTTATACAAATGTTTGGAAGACGATTGACCAGAGGTAGAATTTTCAATTACATTATGATTTGCATATAGTGGGCACATAATAAATTTTAATTTGAAAATATAAGTGTTTAATTATGTTTTTATTTATATACATTATGTCGTAACTAGCCATTTCCTTTCCATAGTCACTAATATGTGTTAATTTATTTGTTGATAGTTATCATTAGGTTATTATTTAAATATGCAATATCAATATGGTGAAAGGCTTTCTAACCATTTGGAGATTATAGACGGAGTAAAAAAGCTTATCCAAAAGTTAGAGCCAAACCTGAATAGTCAAACTAAAGCAATAAATCAAATATATTCGTATATGACAATATATGACTACTAACTATATAATGTGTCAATTATACCATTAAGAATCAACAATTTCCTTGGTACTTTTAGTTACGATTTGTGATAAACAAGATTCTTTTAAAACACAACCGGCACAAAGAGTCATTTTTCTACGAATCTAAATAAGTAGTAAATTAGTTGGTAATTTTGTCGATCGATTATTGATGGGTACGCCAATAATGGGCTAGCCCAAGAAGAAGAAACGAACCAAATCCACAACGACCAATTTGCGCCTAGATGGTCAACGCCAGCCGTTGACCAGATGAAAGGCTAATGAGCCAATCAAAGCCCAAGAGTAGGACGGCTCACTTGGACCCAGGACGGTCAATGCTTCCATTGACCAGAAGCATGACCAGTTGACTGGCTAAAGACCAGGTCTCACGCGGCCCAAGCCCAAACTGGCCCACGCGTCCGTCCTAGTGCAGCAACGGTCTTATTCCCTGATTTCACGCTCTCCATAGAAGGCAACCCCTATAGTAACGGTTGCTCCCAGAATCAATGCGCATCCCTGAAGGAAGGCGTCAGAATCCTTTCCCTATCTATTGGAAACCCTAACGGTTATAAAATATAGAAGGAAAGTAATCAATCCAATCACCGTTACAGTCATAAGGGCAGCATATCAGAAAAGGCAACGGTCTCAACAGAGAGCGGGTATCAAGCCCTTCTGCACAATGAAGGCAGCTCAGCGCAGCGACTATAAAAAGTTATGGAGTTCGCACTTCAAGGCACGTTCTCACTTGCCTGCAAAAAGCTTTCACGCTTTCAGCATTTTAGCACACTTTCTCTCTGCTACTACATTCCCAGCGAATATAGTATTTAAAGATTTTGCTCCTCGGGAGCAACCCAAGCCTCTCGACCTACAATAGCATCCCCACAAAACAAACACTCTTAGCATTCATATTGCACCTCATTGAATCCACCTTCTTACTTCGAAGGCCGTTTACTAATTTGAACGTCGGAGTGTTTTCAATAGGACAACATCCTGCCGTCACCTGACCTTTTATTCGCAATTGTGGTGTGTAGGATCCAAACTCAATAGACGGAACCGAACTCAGACGAACTACTTGACCCGAATCTGTTCGAAACTTAGATCCAAGATGCATCATTGGCGCCGTCTGTAGGAAGCGTACGAAAAGCATACCACTTTTCACAACTTCCCTATTCAATTCCACAATCAGTTTCATCCATCAAAATGGTGAACACCAAAGTGCAAGCTAGCGGTCCCGCTAGAGATGCAGTCGCACCCGACCAGGACTACTGTACTGGTAACCTGGTCAACGAGATAATCAATGTAGTATCCACTCAATTTTTTCAGAACATGGCAGAACAAATGAGCAACATGAATCAAACACTTTAGATGCACTGGACCTGCCAGGAAAATACGAAGCAAGGGGCTTCGCCCGCAGCAATCCCTACTCCGGCCTCCAAGAAAAGAGGCAGAAGAAAAAGAAGCCATCCAAGAAGACCAAAAGGCCGAACAACACTCAAGCTCTGGAGGCCTCAACACGCCCAGAGCCGTCTAAGGCTCGAAGGATGTTTGGGCAGTAGGACTCCGGAAGAGAGTCTAGAACAGAGTTATCCCCGATACTCTCGGCCGGAGACCAAACATCAGGCTCAGGAAGGAGCCTCCAGGATCGTTAGATCCACTGGTGGTAATAGCCAACCGGCTACTCACTACCCCGGAGAAAGAACGAAATTGATAACCTACCTCAACTCCAAAAGAACTGGCAACTCCGCTCGCACCCATCTGAGAAACACATGTTCAAAGATGAGAAACACGTCATAGATCTGGACAGATCTCCCTTTACAGCACAGATATTGAATCGCCCTTTGTTGGCAAAGTTTAAGATGCCAACCCTTGACTCTTACAATGGGAGTGCTGATTCTATAGATCACTTCCACACCCATCTGAGTCTCTAGGGGTTGGAGGACACAACAATGTGCCGTTGCTTCCCTCTTACGCTGAGGGGAGACGCCCGCATCTGGTTCCATCATCTCTCGTCAGATTCAATCCAGAGCTTCCGAAAGCTCACTGATCTCTTCTTGGCGCAATACTCTTCCAACCGCCGAGAAGAGAAGCAATCGTGGCATCTTTCTCACATCAAGCAAAAGCAGAGAGAAAATCCAAGAAAGTTCCTGGATCACTTTGTGGCCGAGACCAGAAGGATTCTCAGTCTCACGGTAGTTTCATCTCTACCTTAATGCATGGGGACTTCTTCAGGCATTTGGCGCACAAGAATCCGTAGACCTTGCGGGAAGCGAAATCTATCACAACAGCTTACACAGTGGCCAAAAAGGCTAACGAGGCTAAGCGTCTTGAAGAGACCGAACAGCCTCACTCTTTCACAACCGAGGGAAAAAGGAAGCACAACGGAGGCGATCACTCCCGCAAGAAACAGCGCAGGACTGGAGCACTGGAGCAAAGAGATTACAAGCCGATCAACCTGACATCCCTGACCGACACGCGCTCCAACATCCTCATACAGATCATTGGGGAGAAGTTCCTTAAGTGGCCTAAAGCACTTAAGAAAGTAGAGAGAGGAAATCCAACTAAGTTCTGTGATTTTCATCGATCTCCCAAACACTCCACAGAGGACTGCAAGACTTTTCAACGGGAGATCAAGAAGCTTATCTGGAGGGGCCACCTCACCAGGTTCGTCAGGAACCCTGGGCAGAGTTCTAGCATCTCAAGCGGGGAAGGACCAAAGCCTTCCCAATCACGGAACCGGGTCACGGCTGAAGTGGTCAATATGATCACAACCTAGCCTACCAAGACCACAGCAGATCGCATTGAACAATAGAGTGGGCGGAAGAAGCAGCGTACAAGGGACAACATCATTAGCTTTAGTGATAATGACATGGAACATATAAACTCCCCCCATGTAGATCCCCTTATTGTAACCGCACTCGTTTCGAATGGTAGCGTTGACTATTAATTAAAACAAGTCTTTATTGATAATAGAAGTTTTCAAGATTTACTTTATTTAATAATTTTTTTAAACTTGGTTTAAATAAGAGTCAATTGAATCCTGCCGAACGCCAGCTCTATGACCTTGACAACGAGCTGGTAGCCGTCCAAGGAACGACCCAGTTGGAGGTCACCCTGGGTATGTATTCAAGAACGGCGAGTCATGCACTCACCTTTTTGGTCGTCAACCTGCCTTCCGTGTACAACGCTATATTAGGCCACCCGTGCCTGACAGTATTCGGAGTGGTCACTTTAGTACCGCATCTCAAGATGAAATTCCTAACAGCATGCGGTATTGGTGAAGTGCTAAGTAACCAAGCCATTGGGAGGACATGTTACATGTTCCAAATTGCTCCAAGTGGCAGCACAAAGGCAGTAGGCGAGCTTGACCATCGAGATGAAGCAACCTTACAACAAGCGCAGTCTGGTGAAGCAACCGATCTAATCCCACCAAATTCGGAGGACCTAAAAAGGTGCGTATAGATTGGGGGCTCACTCACCGGGACACTGCGTGACGAGCTGATAATATTCTTATGACAGAACGCTGATGTCTTTGCATTGACTCCCGCTAACATGTATGGAATTTCAACCGGAGTAATAGTCCACAAGTTGGGCCTCAATCCCGACTGAAAGCCTATCGGACAAAAGTGGAGAAACCACTCCATGGAGAAACTCATCGTCATCCGAGAAGAGGTGAAGAAACTGCTAGACGACGGCTTCGTCAATGAGGTCCAATACTCGGATTAGCTCTCCAACATCGTCTTGGTAAAGAAAAGCAATGAAAAATGACGAATATGCGTCGACTTCACCGACGTTAACAAAGCTTGCCCAAAAGACAGCTTTCCTTTACCCAAGATCGACCTGTTAGTGGACTCGACAGCTGGATACGAGCTACTGAGCTTCATGGATGCATACTCAGGCTACAATCAGATCTGAATAAGCCCAAAGGACGAAGAGCACACTTTGTTCATGACGGACCAAGGCACCTACTGTAATAAGGTCATATGTTTCGGTCTGAAAAACACAGGTGCCACTTATCAAAGGTTCGTAAACAAGATGTTCAAAAAGCATATCGGCCGCAATATGGAGGTGTACGTCGATGACGTGCTCGTCAAGAGTAAGACCACCAGCGACCATATTTGCGATCTGGTTGAATCCTTCAAGGTACTCCACTCGCACCAAATAAAGTTGAACCCTTCGAGGCGTGTCTTCGAAATATCCTCGGGGAAGTTCTTAGATTTTATCGTCTCTCAACGAGGGGTCGACGCAAACCCGAAGAAGATCAAGGTCCTCACGGACATGACTACGCCGTAGAGTGTTAAAGATGTCCAAAGGCTAACCAGACAGCTAGCAGTCTTGTCCCGTTTTTTGGCAAAGTCAAGGGACAAGTACCAGTCTTTCTTTAAGGCTCTAAAGGGAACAAAAGCGAAGCAGTTCCGGTGGACTGGGGATGCGGGGGGCCCGACAAATTAAGCGATACTGGCAGTCCATGTTGCTAACGCCACCCAAGAACGGAGAAGAGCTGTACCTCTACCCAGGCAGTGTCAGAGGTGGTTCATAAATCTGTCCTCATACGCCAAGACTCCAGCTCTCAGCAGCCGGTCTACTATGTGAGCAAGACATTGACCGGCACAGAGACGCGTTACCTACACAGAGAAGTTAGCTTTGGCGCATGTCTTCTCCACCCAGAAACTGAGGCCTTATTTCCAAGCTCATTACATGGTCGTTCTGACTGACTAGCCACTAAGGAGCATTCTTCAAAAACCCGACATTTCGAAACAGTTGGTTAAGTGGACAATCGAGTTGGGAGAGTTCAACATTGAATTCTGACCTAGACCAGCCATCAAAGAGCAGGCTCTGGCCGACTTCATTATCGAGACCACAACACCAATTTCCGATGAACAGCCCATTAAGGACGCAGAACAACACGGAAAAGAGCCAGAATGGGTTCTCAAAGTAGACAGATCATCTACAAACTCAGGCAGTGATGCCGGAGTAGTCCTAAGGACCTCAGACGGGTTTGAGGTGAAGTACTCCCTTAGACTCAACTTCCCCGCCACCAACAATGTTGCCGAATATGAAGCCCTGTTAGCTGGGCTAAGACTAGCTAAAGAGTGCTCAGCTAAATGACTTACCGTCTATAGCGACTCAGAGTTGGTCATAAATCAGGTTAACGGAAACTTCGAGGCATGCAACCCTCACTTAGCCAAATACTTGGCTAAGGTGAAGGACGCATTCAGAGATTTGACCAGCTAAACCTAGTCCACGTCTCCAGAACTAAAAACTAGAAGGCTGACCAACTTACGAGAGCAGCGGCGGTTGAAAACCCAGAGCAGCGGCGGTCGAAAACTCATAGCAGTACTTGAGGGGCATGCGAGAAGTCCTGAGCACTCCTAGCACTAAGGAATTGGAAGCGATGCAAATCTCCAACATGGAAAGTTAGATGACGCTTTATTGGAAATACCTGGCGGACGGAGTACTACCAGATAATGCAGACAAAGCCAAGCGAATCAAGAAGACTGCCGGCTGGTACACCGTGGTCGATGGACGGCTATATCGCCGTGGTTACTCGACTCTGTACCTCCGATGCCTAACTCCCGAGGAGGCTGACTACGCCTTGAACAAAGTCCACTTTGGAATATGCGAATCACACATCGGTGGCAAAAACCTAGCGTTCAAGATCATGCGCCAGGGATATTACTGGCCCACAATGAATAAGGACGCCCTTGAGTTCGTAAAGAAATGTGAGAATTGCCAACTCCACGGCAATCTTCACCACCAGCCGCCCGCCGAGTTGAGATTTCTTCAAACTCCTTAGCCTTTCACATAATGGGAGCTCAATATTCCCAACCAATTTTCCATCGCGACAAGGCAAAGGAAGTTCATTATCGCAAGCATTAACTACTTCATCAAGTGGATTGAAGACCGAGCACAATGCCCTAGAATTCGTCCCCTAGAGCATAGTCAGTAGATTCGGCATTTCCGAGGTCATCATGACCGATAACGGAACCCAATTTTCAGGAAAACGTTTCACCAAGTATTACATTAGTCTAGGCATTAAATTGGTCCACACTTCGATAGCATACCCACAAGCAAATTAATAGGTGGAGGTCATAAACCGCACGCTACTCCACGGTCAGAAGACTAAGTTGGAGGACGCAATGGGCTCCTAGGTCGACAAGTTACCCTCCGTCCTATGGTCTTACCGGACGACTCCAAAGAAACCAACTCGTAAACCAACTCGTGAGACGCCTTTCAATCTCTGCCGTGGGACTGAAGCGGTAATACCAGTTGAGATCGGGCTTCCAAATCTTAGGGACGAGTCCTTCAATCCACAAGGTAACTCTCAAAAAATTAGAGAACACCTAGACTTGTTGGAGGAAGCCCGCGACGCTGACAAAATGCGGACAGCGGCCTACCAATAACGAGTTGCCCACTATTACAACAAGAAGTTAAAAGCATGGCAATTCGAAATTGGAGACTTGGTCTTACGAAGTATCGAGGCTACGAACAAGACCACCAACCGGAATAAGCTTTCCTCAAATTGAGAAGGTCCTTTTCTAATCTCAGCCGTTCTGCGGAACGGAGTATAAAAACTCCGAACTCAGAACAATAAGTTGGTCCCACAAACGTGGAATGTGATCCACTTCAAGCGTTACTTCCAAAAAGGGCACAGGTAGGTCATCCGTGTTGCACGTGTATGCTTGTAATATACATGTTGATATTAATGAAATAATAATACTTTTTCATTTGTGCCATGTTGTTCTTTCTTTTCTTTTCCTGTTCGATGTGCATGTGTGTGAATTTGTAGGGTTATACAAACGACCTAGACTACCCCTAAGTCGGGCAGATTTTTACCTGTTCTTAATTAAATCCTGGCCATCTAGGTGGCTCATAAGTGGTCGAATTAAACCCTGGTCATCCAGGCGGCCCACAAGCGGTCGAATTAAACCCCGATCATCCAGGCGTCCTATTGACGGTCGAATTAAACCTTAGTCATCCAAGTGGCCCGTTTGCGGTCAAAATCTTAAGGGGTTAAAGTAGCACACGTGACAATCTCCTTCACAAGGAGATAGTGTAATCAGTCAACGACAGTCAACAGGAACAAAGTACTCCGTCCAAAAGCTAGCCACCCAAGCTCACACCTGGGAAGCACTACCAAGCCTCTACTCACACACAAGTGTAGAACAAGCTTGGCACAACATCAGAATTCACCCTAATATCTTCTCCAAGACATAAGTCAATCAAAGAGCGCAACAAACGTCTCAAGCGGGGTGGACAGCCAACTTGTGTATAATATACCAAGTCAGCCGGCCAACACAAAGGCAAGTAATCGAAAAACAGTAACAAAGGCAAAGACGCAGAACATTAGCAAAGCGATCATCTTATTGATTACGGGGAAGCAGAGCCCCTAGGAGGAGGCGGCGGTGGCCCCTAACTACTCCAGGACAGCCCCACAAGATTCTCGCAACGACTGGTAGAATGGTTTGCAGGGTCAAGGACATCAACTAGAAAGTTAGGGTCAACCATCCATACAATGCGTCGACTAAAGTTGACACCTTCCCACACCCGTGCCTACAGCATATCGTGGACCTCATGGGGACGAATGCGAGTGGACAACTCATTCTCCAGCGATGTAATCTGTCCCAATAGTTGGTCAGTGCGCTTCACTACCCGATTAGCTTCCTCTCTCAGTCTGGCGTTTTCCTCTTCCAGACTTGATAATACAGATTGAAGAGCAGCTGCATCCTCCTGGTGCTCCACCTTGAGTAGCTCTACCTCCTCTCTGAACAAGGCGATCTCTCTGTCACAGTCAGAAATCACCAGGTCCCTTTGGCGCAATCCCTTACTGACTACGCCCGTTATTCTCTCCTCCTACAAAAGCCAAAAGCGCTAAATAACAGCAACGGAGGAAGAAAAGGGAAGGAAGATTTCAAAGGTTTACCTGCTAGACTCTACGCTCCGACCTCACTGACCTGCTCTAAGACCTTGGCCGTGGCGGCTGAGGACTGGAAACAATAATCTCCTGAACAGGCTCCGCAGAAGCCTCCGCCGCAGACTCCTCTAACAACTCCAAAATAAGGCCAAACGCCTCAGCAGGCTCCTCCGTCAGCTCAACGCTGATGCCAACTGCCTCTAGTGGCTCTCCGGCGGTTGGCACCTCAGGCACCTCCTGGAGCTCTTCGGCAGTAGGTTTCTCAAGCAACATAGCGTCCTACACAACGGGAAGCTCTACGGGCGCCTCTAGGAGCTCACCGGTAGCTGGCTCCTCAGACAATTAAGTAGCCTGTACAACTGGGAGCTCAACAGATGACTCCAACTACGCCGCCAAGTGCTCCGGTTGCGATAGAGCAAGAACGACGCTACCTACAGCGGAGCGCAGCCTGGCCCTATACATCTCCACAGCAGCCTCAACACCGCCAACATCGGAGCTGTCTCAGGTTCCATTGAACCGGCCAACCAAAATGTAATTTGGCTCTGTGGAAGAAGAAAAAAAAAGGCATCACCGTTGCCGCCTTCTTCTGCCTTGGACTATTGGGAGCTTTCTCCATGGAAAGTGCACCGGCAAACTTGATCATAAGGGCCCCAGCCTTCCTCTTTTAGGAAGGAACCTTCATCTTCTGAACCGGAGAAGGTAGCCCCCATCGTGCCCTCTTGGCTTCCTATCGGAAAACCAAGTGGTATCTCCGGAACTTAGAGAGGTGGTCCTCCACCAACTTCAAAAGCGGCTTCATAGAGGTAGTCTCCTTGGTCGTGGGCATCCCGGTGTAAGTATTGGGCACCGTACCCCAATCCCTAGCCAGAGGCCATGACTCATCAATATGAACATAGAAGAACCTGTTTTTCCAATTCTTCAAAGAGTTATAAATTATGCTGCTGATCTGGAGCCCTCATGGGGACAGGGAGACCCATTCTCCACCCTGGATGAACTGAAATATCACCCTGACCGCCTCCACCATCACCAGCTTCGAATGGTGGCGGAGAAAAATGCAAAGCGTGGACAAGTATCGCTCGGCGTTGGAATGAAGCTGTGCGATGGGAATCTGAAAAGCAGTAATGATGTCTAACAGCTCGTCAGGGACCAGAAGACGTAGACCACTCCTCAAGTGAGCCTCATATACGGTGATGCAGCCCTCAGAGAGGAGCACGCCTTGTCTTCTTTGCCGGACATCCTGAAGACGATCCCCTTAAGAATGTTGTAATCAACGTACAACTCCTTCATTTCACAGGCTGTGATCACTGAAGCAATCTAGGTTACAGAAGGCGCCATGGAAACGGGAGAAGGAAGGAAACTAAACACTTAGAAAATTTTCAGGAATGAAGCGTGGGAAGTTTGAAAACGAAACGGCCAGAGAATTTAAAGGCATGTGAACGCTAAAAAAGGAGAACTGTCTTGAAAAAGTGCGCCCATCACTATTGACACGTGTTGCTTCCGAAGAAGATGCAGTCGAATCAGATCCTCTGACACACTAGGATCGCAAATTCACTGCATGCAGACACATGGCCAACTTTTCAACTGACAGTCCGGCGACATGATGACGCGTCGTTTCAACTCCCACCAGTTCTTCGAATTTTGGTCCGAACGGTCAACGAATTCGGTAGATACTTCCTTCGGCAATTCACCGGATTTTAGCCTAGACGGTCAACAAATCTGATCAATGCCTCCTCCACCAGTTCTCCGGATTTTGGCCCAGACGGCCAACGAATCCGATCAACACTTCCTTCGACAGTTCTCCGAATTTTGGCCTAGACGATCAACGAATCCGGTCAACGTCTCCTTCGCTAATTCTCCAAATTTTGGCTCAGACGATCAACGAATCAGGTCAACGCTTCTGTTCAACTAGTTCTCTAGATTTTAGCCTAGACGGTCAACGAATCCGGTTAACACTTCTCTCGGCAGTTCTCCAGATTTTGGCCTAGACGATCAACGAATCCGGTCGACGCTTCTCTTCAGCCAGTTCTCTGGATCTTGACTTTACGGACATCAACTACAAGCAATTCGATCGACAGACTAACAGTCGTTGCCAGCTTCCCCACCAGGTCACCTCAAGCAAATAACCCAGCTATTCACATCTCATTTTGAACTACGCTGGTAATGGACTGGCCCAAGAAAAAGGAACGACCCAAATCTACAACGGCCAATTTATGCCTAGACAATCAACGCCAGTTGTTGATCAGACGAAAAGCTAATGAACCAATCAAAACCCAAGAGCAGGACGGCCCACTTGGGACTAGGACGGTCAACGTTTCCGTTGACCGGAAGCATGCGAGACAGTCAAAGCTTCTGTTAACCAAAAGTATGACCAGTTGGCCAACTAAAGATCAGGCCTCACACGGCCCAAGCTCAAATTGGCCCACGCATCTGTCCTCGTGCAGCAATGGTTTTCTCTCCTGATTTCACGCTCTCCACATAAGGCAACCCTCATTGTAACAGTTGCTCCTAAAATCAATGTGCATCTCTGAAGAAATGTGCTAGAATCTTTTCTTTGTCTGCTGGAAACCCTAGCGATTACAGAACGCAAAAGGAAAGCAATCAATCCAATGACCGTTACAGTTATGAAGGCAACACGCTAGAAAAAGCAACGGTCCCAGTAGAGCACGGGTATCAAACCCTTCTGCACAAGGAAGGCAGCCCAACGCAGCGACTATAAAAGACCATGGAGTTCGCACCTCAAGGCACGTTCTCACTTGCCTACAAAAAGCCTTCTCTTGCAAAAAGCTCTCACGCTTTCAACATTCTAACGCTCTCTCTCTCTGTTACTACGTTCTCAGCGAACACAGTACTTACAGATTTTGCTCCTAGCGAGCAACCCAAGCCTCTCAGCTTATGAGAGCACTCCCACGAAACAAACACTCTCAGCATTCATATTGCACCTCATTGCATCCACCTTATTTCGAAGACTGTTTACTCACTTGAGTATCAGAGTGTTTTCAGTGGGACAACCTCCCGCCGTCACCTGACCTTTTGTTCATAGTTGTGGTGTGCAGGATCCAAACTCAGTAGACAGAGCCAGACTCAAACGAACGACTTGACCCCAAATCGTTCGAAATTTGGATCTAAGACGCATCAATTACAATATTTTTTATATTTTAAATTTGTTAATTTTAATATTAGTTAATTTATATAATGCAATTAAATGATGAATTCATTATAAATCTTTTGCTCCCGAGTTACAAAGGATTGTTGTCCGAGTTCTGAGTCAAATCACTTATCCTTCCAAGTGCAAGAGAAATCAAAAGACTTTTAATCTTGTACACACAAAGATAATAAATAAACTAAAGTATGAGAGATTAAATAAATTAGTCTAAATCCACTATAATTTAAAGCTAAAAATATGAAATACCATAAGAAAATTTCAAATTAAACTAGAAGATCATTTTAATCCAACAAATTATTATATATTTGATGAAGATATTCCATTAGGTTTATGGTTCGAGGAACGGGAAAGACAGCTTCTAGACAAACAAGAAGTTTAGAGTGGCTTACTATTGAATTTGAAGGAAATGAAAAAGGTGGTAGTATGACAGATGCTACTACTATAGGGCCCAAATAAGGGCAACATTATGATAACTCTACCTCCCCAAATGAGCAAAATTCCAATAGTGATAATGCAAAGAGTATAGGTGAAGGTGGTGGTGATGGAGTTGATATTTGAGGTCGTAATGATGATGATGAGCCTGTATCACCAATTATTGAATCACTATTTATATAATGATGGTGGTGATTGAATCAACTGGGTCTCTACTTTCCAATATCTACGATATTGTTCTTGTGTCGGCCTACAAGCTAATGAGATGGGCATTGAATCACTGCAAGAGCTGGCACAAATTTATAAAAGAAGAAGGAAAGATGCCAAAGCAACTAGAGGTTCATCATCTCAAAGGGTGCTAAATAATTTTAGTAGTTTGATTGAATATCAAATAACGCCACAAATTATTCTATTCTCTACAGAGTGGTTGCAGACTATGTGGTTTAAAAATGAGTTTCACTTGCTCTTTCTTTTTTAGTTATCAATAATTTGCATGCATGTCATCCGGTGGAGAATGGCAATTTATTCTCCTTATTAGGTTATATTTTTATAGTTTTAATATTTTCTAATGTATAATTTAATATTAAAATATTGATTTAATAAGAAAAAATAATTTAAAATACTTAAAATATGCAAAATATGATTAAATGTGGTTAAATTTTAGTATTTATCTCAATTTTGATGCGATTACAAAAAAAAGTGCATCCGACACAGCCGATACAAATATGTATCACTAGATATGATCCATACCAATATGGTCGTGACTAATATCGATACTGATACCGGTATTTTAGTCCATTGTCATGATAGCTTTTCTCTTTTTTGTTTTTCTTTTTTTCACTCAATTCACATTTGCTTCCTTGTACCTTAATTATTTCCTATTTAAGGTGGCAGAGGAGCAATGAGCTACATGAGCCAAAGGTATGATTATGGGCACCATATTGGGTAATTCGAGGGAACACGTCCAAAAATTTTTGGAAGCTGGTCTGAATGACCGCTGTCATTTTACGTCATTTCAACAACTAAACTACCATAAAAAGCATTCAATCCTTAGCAGTCACTATAAAATAATAATATCACCATCAAAATTATGTGATTTTTTTTATTTCAATGTGAAGAATTTGCATTGGTTCATTCATGATGGGATGATACTGTGATCATATGGTGTTTTAAATCTTTATCCGTATCCCACAAGATGATGTAGTCAATGTAAACATAGTATCTACTTTGGCATGAGGCACAAAATAACGATCACTAATATTATTGGATTGGTTAATTAATGAAATATAAGGCAGCTAAATTTTCACTTTGTTTTCTAGAGAGTTTAGAATGCTACTGCTCAAAATCACCAAGCATAATGTGCAACAACATCTACATGACCTTAGCAACACTCTGCCTCAGTTCTCTTCATTATGTTAAGGCAAAGTTTAAGGCAGGAAAAGAAAAGGTATTTGAACACAAACACCCTGACATGGAGGGGCAAGGAAAAGAAGGAAGATGCAAAATATCGCAAAAATGAGGACGAAACAATTCTTTCTTATTTTCATGAAGGCAATATGAATTCAAATGATGAGTTCGCTTCGTCTAGTTGTATTTTTATTTCAACCTCAATAATATAATCAAATCAGATGTCCTTGCAATCAGCAAACACTTCTGCAACTTCAAAATTCAAACACTCTGAAAAATCTTTGAGTAAAGATAAGTGCATTTAATTGTAAAGACTTTCCTGATAATGGCACAAGAACTTGTTGGGTTTCTGTTTGCATGGGTGGGAAACAAAACTTAATATCTTCTGAATTTACCGGTCCTCCCTCTTTACATTTTAGATCATCAACCAAGCAAAGCTTGTTTTCTTAACGTGGACAGATTTTATGTGCTATATAGGACATTCTATAATCTTTTTTAATCTAAAAACATATCAGACATTCTATGGCCTTTTTCCCAGTGGTAAGAAAACTCACTTACAAGTACTTACAGTATTCCAAGATCATTGTGTTCATATGCAAAAGTCAACAGAAAAGTAATTGATTTTTATTATTTGTCTTGTGTAGCTTTTAAGAGGAGCAAGGACTAGCAAAATTTCTTTTGATTATGAATTGGAAGATTAGTCCTCCTCCACCAACAGTTGATTTTCAGAGCTTGTTTCAGAAGAGGAATCTGACTAGGGGAACTTGCAAAAGAGAGGCTATTTCCTCTCAAACGGCTGCTACTTCTGTAATAAGGAGGCTGAATTTGTCAGCCACGTGTCTCTCAGTTATGAAGTAGCCTTAATTTGTATGAATTTCAGCTATCAGTTTCAAGGGTACATCATGGTTAGCAATCTGCACGAAAGATGAACTGTGGGAATGGGAATGGCTTGTTTGGTAAGAAGAATTAAATGAACAACTTGTCGATGATGACTCTTATTGTGATCTCTCTTTGGACCTAATTAACCATATTCCTTTCAACAATTATGCTCTGAATTGACAGAATTACAATCAAGTCAGTTGAAGTTTATGTATCCAGAAAACACAGCCTCCCCCTACATCCCTCATTTTGTTACCAGATCTCTAGAAAGAATTGTGTTTGTTATGTATTCTCCATACACATGCTTTGCATTGGATGGTTGTCATATGGTGCCTCATGGCAACTTTCAATATAATTTCTTCCTTACCCATCATTAAAAGGAAAAAAAAAAACTTATGCCATAATTCTGCTTCCTATAAATTTGTTGATATTTTTCCACTAGTAAATGGTACTATAGGCCTATAATTTTTAAAACAGAAGCAGGAAGAATCCATGTTCAAAGTAGCATTACTAAAGAAAGAGACAAATCATAAATGTTTTACCTTCAGAATCACAAGTTTGACTGCAGGATCAATTTCATATGCTCGTAAAGTCCTTGTAAGTTGAGATATCTGCAATGATGGCAATATTCAAGGATCTATTCAGCAATTTAACATACCATCACTATTATTTCAGAGGTCATCATCCCTATCCTGAGAGATGAAGCAATCAATTTCTTCGATATCTGTGCATTCATACTACTTAGAACTGGAATGATATTTGAATCATCCTGTTAAAAGTGGAAGACATTATGCCATTGGGCATGTTTCTATCCACACAGCTGTGTAGTGTAGGCCTATTGAGCCTTTTCCATACAGACAAAGAGGATGCCCACTGCTTAAGAAAAAAAGAAGCCCGTACATACTATATTTGAGAAATACCCTTACACAGTCATGTCATGAGCTTCGTGGAACTTAGCATTCAGAATAGCTCTGAACCCATATCAGTGAGCAATTTAGAATTAGTGAGACATACTCGTGCAATTTACAAATCATAGCAGTGAACAAAAAAATTTTAAATCACTCAAATCATCCAAACCAAATCAACCCAACCCAAACCAAAATTTAAATCACTCAAATCGTCCAAACCAAATCAACTCAAACCACAAGTGATGGTTTGACTTACACGTGATTTGGTTGCGATTTGACATTCTATCCAAACCGTATTTTTTGTTTGGTTATAGTTACTTGAAGAATACCAATAAATCAAAACCCCCTCACACTCATATACATAGACACATACATACATAAATATATATATATACACACCAAAATCAACTTTCTATTATAACTAAAGATATATTGGCTCCACATATTTCTACTCTGCTTGTTACTCAACTTTCCTTGAAGTGGTCACATTCTAAATACCTTCTTAGGCTTGTTTGGTTGGAGGTCATATTTATCCCATTCCAGCCTAATTCCTAAAGGAATAAGTTATCCCAAGTTTGGTTACATTTTCTTAAAATATTGATTACACCCAGAGAATAAATAAACCACTTTGTGGGAAGATTTAAAATGACCCACCCAACCCAAGGTTTATGTAATATCCCAAATTTTCGATCAGATTAATTTAATGTTAATTTTCATTTTAGATAATTTGGGTGTTGCGAAATTAATTAAATATTGAAAAATTTTAAAGGATATTTGGATCAGTCGGACTGGCGCCCGAGGTACACCTATGCTATCACCCAAATATTGATTTCGATTTTGGAATAATAAGAAATGAAATATATATATATATATATTAAAACAAAACCAAAAAAAAAAAACTGTGAACAGGACAAGGTCAGCGTCGGGGAGAGAGAAGGAGAAAGTGGAGGGGGGAGAAGAGAGGAGAGAGGAAGCCGGCGCACGACCGCTGTCGGCGCTGTCGCTGGGGCTCTTGATGTCAAAAATGGAAGCCGGCGAAGCCCTCTCCATGATAGTATTCTCAATTTTGTGCTCCAGAGTTCGTAGAGGACGGAATCGGGAACCAAAGCCAAAAAGGCCGCCCGTCCGTTCGCCGCTGTTTTGGAAGAAATCGGTGAAATCAAGGTAAGTAAAATCCTTCCATTTCTCCTTATGGATGTTGATTTTGGGGTCACATGTGATGATTTTGTGAAAAATCGGTTGAATAGGGAGAATTTGGGTGAAAAGGGGCGCTGGTAGGGTTACGGCCGAAGGAGAGAGAGAAGCCGCTGTGGGTGATGCCACCATCCGTCACTGTTGCTACCATCAGGTGCTGCCGTTGCTACCGCCACCGTTGCCTGTTGCCAGAGCTGCTGCAGGTGAAGGAGGTGTACGAAGAAGGAGAAACGCGAAGAGAGAGAAAGAGAGAAATTGGGGAGGCACGGGCAGCGCATGAGGCAGAGAGAGAAAGTTTCAAGCACTTCGGGACATCTTTTATTCAGATCTGCAAAATATGAAGTCCAGACAAGTATCTATAAACCACCTCTTTGATCTGATTTAATTTCTGATATATTTTGGACACTATTTAAAATTATTTACTAACATTCATGTATTTTTATACACCTAATGTGTTTATTCTGAACATACATGTGTAGTTCATTAGATAATTTAGGAATTTTTGGACTGGGTTTTATGATTTTTAGAGGGTTTAATATTTTTCTGATAGCCCGAATAATTTATAAATACTATATATTTTTATATCAATATATTTGTATGAAAATAAGCATGAAACTTTGCATAGGCCGTGCAGTCACATGTATGTGCCGGGTTGTGGTCACTACATTTGGATTTGGATTTGGATATTGGATTTTCTAGCCAGCTCCCAATGAGGAGATATTTGTTATTTGGAAATCCCTTTTCGCCGGCAGAAAAAGTTTTAGAGTAGTGACCCTTCCCATTTGGATTATTTGATTCGACCTTATAATATATTCGAACGTCCTAATATATCTGATAAGTTTGAGGATTACACCCAAAGTCACAAGTGGTAAATAATAGTGAACAACATTATCCATGGGTACAGAGTACATAGATGGCCATACATGCTAGCCTAATTTGCATTTGATTTAGCCTAAAGTTACCGGGATTATGTGTAACTTTTCCTCAAACTAGTTTTTAAATAATCAGAACCCAAATTTGGTACATAATTTGTATTTCTGCATTGATTTATATTGGATTTTAATTTGGACTTGGAATTTAGACTTGGATTTGAGATTCGCCGATCTTGCCTTCAGTTGGGCCTTGGTATGTCTCATACAACGATTTTAATTATATATTTTGATCAGGACCTTTGGAATATCTGTCGTGATGCTGCTTCGACTTTTGCACTTACTATTGGAACATTTGGCTATCGGATTCTACCCTAAATCACAAGCTGATCGGGCCTTAGATTTAGACTTAGACTTGGACTTGGACTCGAATTGGATATTGGCTTGGAATTGGTCTGGATCACCTCTGTTTTATTTATATATATATTTATATATATATATATATATACGTATTGATGAGAACTGTTTTCGAAATTTGAATATTTATTTTGGATGTGGATATTTGTTTGGAGTACGAGACTCATTAAATTTTGGACTTTGGATCTTGGATTTCTATTGGATTTATATTATCAGCGATTTGGATTTATTTTGTTATTTGATTGGATTTTTATCTATTAGATCATTCATTCTAATTTACTAGACTCTTTTTATTTAAATATGATACTTGTCGAGTATTAGGCTCACTTTTCCTATTTTATCCCTTCAGAGTAGAAGATTCGGATGCATTGTAGGAGTATAGTCGTGGTCTGCCAGCCATTCGTCTGATTTGGTGAGCTCTAGTCTCATTATGGCTTAATTTGGCAATTAATATGATTGTATTATGGAATTTGCCGAATGTAAGCCAATGGATATATTTTGAAAACAGTTTGGATATTATATTATGTCTGATTTAAGATTTTGGTTGAAATTGTTACCTCCCTTACGATTATCGTGGAGTAGGTCATATTATTTCTGTTCGAACGGTTGTCCAATGAGGTCCTGTGTGAATTTCAATTTGTGTCGGGTCCTGTATATTTGGTTTGTCACACCCGAATTTTGAGACTTAGTATTATTTATTTAAAATTATTTAGGATTTTAAATTTTAAGAATTATAATTAATTATTTAAATTGACCTACTTAGTTTGGGTTCGTGACAGTTTATTTATTCCCACTTAAATGGATTGATTTCTCCCACCCATTTTGTTTTTTTTTCCAACTTTAACATTCATCTCTCTCTTCGCTATTTTCTTTCCCCAAATTTCTTTGCTCTCTCTATATCTCTTTCCCCAAAAGTCTCTCCAGATCTCTCTCTCATTCATATCTTCATCTTCTGCTGTTGTCTCTCTCCAGAAATCTCTCGGCATTTCTATTCAAACAAAAAGTTGACACTCCAAATCCGCTTATGATGCTCTCTTTGTTTTGAAAAACTTGGATGCTATTTTTTTTCTTTTGATATTCTCCCCGTTTCACCTGTTTTGTAATTATTTTCTTGTGTATTTCAATTGTTTTGCCTTTTTTTTTTTGTTTCTGTCTATTAAATTTTTGTTTTTTCATGTTTTTTGTTAATTTCAATGGGTTCTTGCTTATCTTGGTTAACAGATCTAGTTCCAAAAAAGAGTTCTTTTTATAGATCTAGTAATAAAAATCATGTTCATTTATTAGAATGAAAATATCCTTGGTTTTTTTACAAATCCAAAAGAAAAATCTATAACACACACACACACGATTAAAAAATTCATCCAAATACATAATATGTTATGTTCACATGATTTTCCTAAAAATATAACAAATTTACAAGTAAAGGTCAAAAAGGTGATTTTCATCTATTCCTCACCAGTTTCCACTTTGTTCACTCATACCTGACAAAGGAATATGTGGAAATATTAATTCATTTCTACTGAACGAAAAAGGGATCATATATTAATAACCTATTCCTGGCAAAAACTATTCCCATGTATTATTTGTTCATTCCCACAGTAGTACTTTTCATCCAACCAAATGGACCATATTTATTAGAAGCCTTCACTTGCAGCCGAAATGGTTACGTTTCATGCAAAGTCCCAAGATATTAGAGAAGTTTTGGTTAGTGTTAAAAAGTTTAAAGGAATTGCACCGGGTGATATTTATTATCCTAAATAACAGATTTTCTTATTTGAATATCATTTTCCATGTTAATAATACCTTATACATCTTTTTCTCATCGGAGTATCATGGACTATGTTCAAATTTGACCTTGAGATAATTTTTAATAGATGATTAATTTTTCAATTATAGTACCATTTTAGATTTCTTTTATCTTTAATTTGCTATATTTAATATGTTATTTTAGAATATGTTTGAGATATTATTATATTAATATTATTTTTATTACATTGATTTTCATGTATGATACATAAAAATAAACAAATAATTGTTAGATTAATGAGTTTAGTATTACAAACTATAAAAACTTCACAATTTGTCTCAACTGATAATTTAGTTTAATATAAATCTAACTGCAATATGTGGTTTGGTTGCGGATTATCCTCCAATCCATACCAAACAAATCCGTGTTCATACACAAAACTCTCAAGCAAGGGTAGTGTTGTAGTGTTTAAGTGTATGGGTTCTACATAGTTACATTGTTATATGAAGTATATGCAATAATTATACAGTATGCTTTGTTTGACTTAAATGAGGAAAACTGCAAAAAAGTAGAAGTATGTACATGTGTTTATAAAAACCGTGAAACATATTAATAAAGCTTGTGAAAACATTGCACAAATTTATATATATCCATAGTTTTATTTTTCCAACTAGATTTCTCTAACTTCTATATGGTTTTGATTTTCACAACTTTCCTCTCTGCAAATCAGACATAACAAACCTTTAGATTCACAATTAACTACATAGTTTTAAAAATTAAGAGGAAATCAGACATAGCGATAGTGTACCATACATTATTCATTTACAATAGCATTCTTTATGGCCATAACTCCAGGATGTTTAAACGAGAGTCTGTGATATTGCTATTATATTTATCATTATGCTATTTTGGGTCCGGAATTTCCACCAATGGATACCCAAAACGGAAAAAAACAGAAAAAAAAAAAAACAAAGATCATAGGTCTGAATTAAACCAACACATGTTAAAACCAAAGATCATAAGTGGAAAGCATACCATTTCATAAGTGAGAGAGTTTAACTTCTCAGGCCTGTTCAGAATAACCTTCCGCACATCAGAATTTCCTTCAATCAGCACCTGAAGATGCAAACACATTCTCAAACATAAGCTACTTTTTTTTACATTCGTTTTCCCTTTCTTGCCTTCTTTTGATAATCAAGAACTTTCTAATTTTCTGAAGTCCGGTGAAATGTCAAAATGTTGTATACATGAGGTATCACTCCGTCAGTCGAAGCGGAAAATTCAATCCGATGTGCAAATAGTGTTTTGTCTAAATCAATCGACCAAAAACCCACGGCGATAACAATCTTTCTAACGTTTAACGTACTCGGATCAGCGAAGCAATAAGAATGTCGCCATTGTTGTCATCGGGATATTGTCCGATGACAGACACCGTCGATTTTTCTTTTTTTTTTTTTTGCAGATTTTTTTCATTAATCAGAATTTTTGCATTCATCATCTGGTCGAGCAACAATTATCCGTCGGCGTTGACGACAAACGATCCCACCTTCGTACGGACAGCCTTTGCACGTAGCTGCTCTAATGGTAGCCATCGCCGGCAACTTATTTGGATTGAGTGAGCGATTGACGAAGGGAAAGAGAACCCCGTTTCCGAAAACCCAGAGGGTCTGATTTCTCACTCTTAAAAAACGTGTCATAAAAAATAGACTATTTACAAAAGCATATCCCTTTCACCGATTTATTTTAGGTTGTGTTTAGTTATAACAGATAATAAAATATTCATTTATTTGAATATTGATCAAAATTTCTTACAAATATATTCTATTATTATTTTAAAATTTTTCTAAAATCAAACAACAACAAAATATTTTCCAAAATAAAATATAAATTAAATTCAGCTATAAATCTTATAATATTAACGTAAAAAAGATATTTATCAACTATAATTAATAGTATAAAATTAAATAAGAATAATTTGTCAACTAAATACAAATTAATAACAATAACCTAGCAGTCCCTTCTATTTATTTAAATGGTACAATAAGTTATAATATTATTTTTAACAATTATAGATTATTATATCAGATTCTATCTATAATTACTTATAATACTGATATTTACTAACTAATTACGATTAAAAAAAAAATCATCTCAGAAGTATTTGTAAAATAATAACAATATACATCAAAAGAAATTGATAAAAGGATACCTGATTGGGTTCTTGCTCAAATAATTTGCTTATATCCATGCCATCCAACAATAACCCTAGTTCATATAAAGATAGTTAAACTGCCCTCAATAAAATAGGAAGAAAATCATATAAAAAATAGTAAAATTATATGATATGTTTAATACATTCAACACTTAGCAAAATTTTAGGCTAAGGAGACATGAGTTCAGACACAGGACCTGCCATTTGAGAGGCAAAATGTCATAAATTAGGCTATCTCAGATAAATAATATCAAAAAACCTCAAAAATATAAGAATGGAAGAGCACCTGCTTGAGCTAACTCAGCTGCTTCTCACCTCTTGATTCCTTTTTATATTTACATGCATGACTGATGAAACGTGGAGAAGGCTGTGTGCGTAATCAAAGCCCTCTTGTGGTAGATGAAACAGTAAATGATGGAAAGAGAAATGGCTTCAAATTAGGGTCCATTAAAATCGAACCACTTGATTAATTGTTAATTATTTAATATAATATTATCTATTATTAAATATTATATTTAATATAATATTGCATATTGTTATATAATACATTCAGAAATATATATAAAAGGATATTTTTGAAATATAAAAATATTAATGTGAGAATAGATATTCTCAACTACTCGAGAATAACTAATACCAATGGGATGCTAAGAATAACTATTCATTCAGAAATATTTATTTCTTATCAAAATGTAATTAAACAGTGAAATAAATATTTTCGAATGAATAAAATAATCAAACGTGGGGTAAATGTAAATATTATTCAAAATTCAAATCGTTCAAAAAGTAAATGAACTTAAATGTGGTTGGCAAGGCCTGATAGTGAAAGTGGCAATCTGTTTCTTCTGGTCCTATTAATTGAACAGCGGTGCAGCTCCACATTACTTATTTTAGTTCCTTACAAAATGACCTTTTTTAGGCTTGCCCATTTGATATTTCATCAGCTCATTAGTCAATTCATAAGCCTAATTAAACTGTTCACATTATCAAACAAGACAGGCTCATCCACACTTAAACTAGGCTCGTTTATCTGACGAACTTCAAAATAAGGTATTGAATGCCACTGGTTGATGTAAACGATTCATGGAAGTGGGTGGGTGGCCTCATTTCAATACTGAAGGAGCCCTTGTTCCGTTTGTTCATGGTCATCTGCGACCAATCAATTCAAAGTTTGGCTTTCGCGGTGCCAGTGAAATCAGACCTATCAGGAAGTACAAGCTCGTCCCAGTTGTTGTTGTCATCATCAACTTCCGTGAAGCACCGATCCAGCATTTCATCGGTCCCTAACTCGAGCTTCGATGGCTCCCACTGTCAGTTTGAGGAACAATAAGAAAAGCAGTGCATCAGTAACTTTCTAAGATGTTATCAGTAAACCTTGGAAGATCGGCGAAGAAAGAAAACAACAGATCGTAAGTGTATCTCAGTAAAAATGCAATAACAAAGTCCAGAATCAGATATAAATTTGAGCAGAAATCGTCAAACTATATCACGCATGAATGGATGGTTTATAATGCATGTTTTAGATCTATGATTCTTCGACATGTTTTATAACATTTCCGAGAGGGCTTGTCATCGTAACAATGGTGCTTGGTCACGCCCTCATATCCCCATATTGACAACAACTCTAGCCAAAAACATCCCATTAAGTCCCACTAAATGGATTGGCTATGACATTTTAGTTGTCTAGTTGCATTAATATCCGAAGTAGAAACAACTCAAATTTCTTTTTTAACTATACCACTAAAGTTTTCTTATGCTTGTCCCTTTCGTTGTTCAACCAAACTGCTTCGTGCTTTTCCTAGCCCACATTTTAAGTTTTTGAATCATGTTAAATGCCATTTCCTCATTTTTATCTAAAGGTGTGGCTTCTATTTTGTTACGAATATATTCATCTCTTATATTTTAGAATCACACTTCTCATCCTATGTGTTTACGTCTTCAATCTTCACATTTTCACCTATGCCCAACACATGCAACCCTAGACAAATTGATGTTGTCACAAACCCAGTTAGAATTAACGATTCTGGTGAGATTCATCAGATTTTCATGAATAACGTAGTTACTACAACACAGCACAGCCCCTCCCCCCCAACCAAAAAAAAACACATAAAATAAAAGAACAGGAAATCATGTCAAATGCAAGATAATTGGATAATTTGTTCAATATGCATAATTTTTCATCTGCCGTAAACATAGATCAAGCAAATATAAAGAAATTATGACTTTAAAGTCATAATCATTTACCTTGGGGTTTTGATCTTTGTCAATGAACAAAGCCCTTGTACGCGGACATAAGATTTTCAACGTCAGTGTTGTGCATATATAAAGACTCGATAGCACACTAAAACTATTTGGTCAGATCTAGAGACCTCAAAGAAGTTGCTATAAACGCCTTGCACTGTGACGAGCAATTGTGTAGTCACGAATAAGACGTTGTTCAAGATTTTGCATCCTACTTTGCCTAATCTGAACCACGATTGCAAAAGCAACAGTATTAGAACAAACAATACACAAACTGCCTACTAGCCTCTATGTATACTTAGTGGACAAATACATGTTAAAAAGCAATTGCACTGATGGCTACCGATCTTAGGGTTATTGTAAGGCTCGGAGAAGCTGCCTTCATAGAATTTTTGTCTGTCGACCCACTTCTCTGCTCCATTTGCGACCTCATTTTCCTACATCAAGCAATAGCTTATATAGTATGAAGAATACTAAAAGCACCGACGTACATAGTGATTAATATAAAGCTTCCTTGTAAGTTTATTTTGAAGTAAAACAAATGATTATCTTCATCTCTTACAAGTGATTCCAATATTTCTTCAACAGTTCTACCCGAGAAACATCTGCTGATAATCTCCAACCTATTTCAGAAGGTTGACGACATAGAAAATTCGTGCAGTCATAAGAAACATGCAAAATCAATGAAGGACAACAAGAAAAACAATTAAGAAAGCCTTAAACCCCATCATGAGTTCAGTTATATTTTTGGACAATATGAAAAGAGAGACCATATAATTTTACTTGTTAATTTCTCAGAAAGTAAGTATAGTATAACAAAATTAAGACAATAGAAATATACAATAACCCATTGTGCCAACCGTAGATTAAAATATCAATAATGATATCTGTCGCAATTGTATCATTATTAGCCGTATATGATAATATATATCGGTATTAGGTATTACGAATGTAATTTCTTTCTTATTGGCCATATCGTTAAGATCATATTAAAAATCAGTTGTATACTAAAATTTTACTATCTTTTAATCATATATTTATATACTTAAAGAATTCTAATCGATTCTATCAAAATTGATATTAATAAAATCTTTCTAGGTCATCTAAAAGTACCTCAAATCTTTTGATATAACTTTACATTACATATAAACTTAGTTTTCTTATAAGATTTAAATAAAATGATGTAATCACATATTAAGAAGTTTTGTAAGTATTAAAAAATTTAGAATCAGTAGGTCTAAATATCGCTGCATATCGCCCTATATTTGGTTCTATAATGCCAACAAATAACTACGGAAAAAGGTAATATTAAAAACATATGTAGAAAGCTAGAATTGAAAGGTCATTTTTATGGAGAGTAGAGGAGAGGTGTGTAGCCAAAGCAAGGAAGGAAAGGTCAACTTTTTGGAGAGTATATTTGTTATTTTCTGGAGCTATAGTCCATCCAAGCTGTCTTCCCTGCTTCTAACTCTCAATTAATTATGCATTCTATATAACTTACTATGACCAATTACCCAAAAAGAAAAAGAAAAACTTACTATGACCAGGGTAGAAGCAGTAGGCATATTTGAAAGATTACTGCCATGGACTACTGTAACTCCCTGAAGTCCCCGCAAACATAACCCAATAAAACAATATCATTACATATTTCACCGGCTCTATTATATGAGGAGTGTATAAATGAAGAGACCCAAATCGAAAAAGCTAGATTTTGCAAAGAGAATAGTGAATAATATAGATAAGAGATAAATTCAACAAAATGTTGATACTTTGAAAGCATATGACCTTTCTCCTTTTCCACCGACATATGTTCAGTGAGTCTTATAAGAGTTTCGTTTATTAAGACGGGTTTTTTTACCTTACTAGAGTAATATTTTAAAAGACAAAAAAATAAAGCCCACTACCTTGACATTTTCTGTTATATTCTACTCCCTTGATACGCTAAACATTGCCTAAATGTTCAGTCACTAATCACAAAGTAAAGGATAGGATAATTTGAGAGAATGTCATTTCTTCGATATTGCTTTTCAGACCTCCTATAAGAAAATTAAGAAAGTACCATTTTAAAATTTTACATTTTCACTGACTAGATCTTTAACATATAAAATACATCAATTGATGAGAAATATATGACATTCAAGTAAACAATGATCAAACACACAAATATCATGTCTCTACTATACACTTATGGTTGCCTTTGCTCCTATTATTTTGAAATTTCTCTAACACCTCTTATTTTAGGAAAAACTCACAACCAAACACATGGCAATTTTGGCATTCTCCTGTATATAAGTAGGAGAAAAGGAAGAGGATGCCTTCAAAAGGTGGAGGACCTCCAACTTAATGCCCCAATAAACTGAGGGAGTCTTCTTGAAAATAGGGGACCCGTTAGCACCCTCCAACAAATTAAAGAGACCAAATATCTCCCATTATTGTTAATGAGGGGGCCAACTCCTACCCTAATCAGTCCCAAATGGGAGCTTTCCTTTTGTGGAGTGAAGAGAGAGGTGAGTAAAGCATCCCAACTTGTCTAGCCTTCACCGTTTGAAAAAAAAAATGGAACCCTCTCAGGCCCAGATGATCCAACAATATGACACCTTAAACTCCAAGCCACTGGTCAAATTGGGTTCATATTTACTTCTACACCTCAAACAAGGTTAACACTCAGAACATATATACCCTATGCAACAAGTATGACAGTATAATATGTGTGATTTCTAAGTTTCAACATCAACCTGGCAGCAAAAGATATCAAATCTTATTCAACAAATGAAAACAACTTTATAGTCATAATTGAAGCAAGCTCTTTCAAATCCCCTTGGATCTAGTTTATTCATAAAAACTAATTAAGAGTTTTTATCAATCACAAGTGACATCTAGTTGATAAACACTGAAAACTATATTTTTATCTCCACTTAACCATTGTTATTTTGTAATAATTTTTATTTAAAGTGCATAACTAAATTATATATTTTTTGTGTAGATTTTATCTATTAAGGAACAATTTTTGAAATAAAAAAAAGTAAATACACTAAATGAAGCCTTCATTTTGTTAACCCACTCAATCAATTGAAAAAATACAGAAAAAAAAGAGTAAAGTCAAATTTTCTAAAATTTTAGAGCAATGGAGGATTAAAATATAAATATATATTAAAATATATAAAATATAAATATATTTATATATTTAATATAATTAGTAAAAAATATTTTAAAAAATATTTTTTAAAAAAAAAGAAGCAGGTGGATGAAGCTAGAGGCAACAGGGGTTTGGGGATCCTGCTTCTTTAAGAGAAACAGGATCTTCTATTTTTTTCACAATGACCATTGAATTAAAAAAAATATTAATCCAATGGTCAATATTTAAAAATATAAAAAAATATTAAATATAGTTATATTTTTTAAAAAATTATAATATTAATATTTTTTAAATATTAAATTAAAATATTAAATTATTTTTAAAAAATAATTATATAAATATTATTATATAATATTTAAATTTCAGCCATTGAATTTTTTCAATCCAATGGCTTAAATAGGAGAAGCAAGATGGGCAAATCGAAATTGTTAACAGGTGTCTCAAAACTATTTGCACTGTTTTGTGGCTGAACAACCATCCACTTGGGGCCAATACTTACCCTAGGCGGAATAGAGTTATAATACTTCCTGACATTCATCCATTAACATGAATCTGTTCGAAATCGTGTATGGACAGCAGCCCCCATCACTGCTCGACTATGTCCAAGGCACAACCTCTATTGCCGCCATCGATGAGCTATTAACCTCATGTTCCTCAGTCCTGGAAGCTATTAAAGCCAATCTGTGGAGGGCGCAGCACCCGATGAAACAAAAGGCCGATTCTCATCGAACTAAAAGGGAATTTCAGATTGGGGATTTGGTCTATGTTTGAATCCAACCATGCCGACAAACCTCAGTAGCTCACAGGCAATCTAATAAACTCACCAAGCGATATTATAACCCCTTTCGCATTTTAGAAAGAGTATGACCGGTCGCTTTTCGCTTAGCCTTACCGAAACACTCTAAAATACATAATGTATTTCATATTTCCTTACTCGAGCCCTGTCATGGGTGACAGCCGTCGCAGACCTTTGAGCTACCGGCCAAGGTAAGGGGAACTCAACCACTACTACAGCCTCAGCAAATCCTTGGGTTACGCATATTCTTAACCACAACTAGCGCATTTCTCAGATCCTCGTACAGTGGCAATCACAAACACCAGAGGAGGCAACGTTGGGAAGCTACTACCGAGTTCTAGTAAGATTTTTCATCCTTTAACCTTGAGGGCAATGTTATTTTCGATGGGTGCGGCAATGTTATAGGGACTCCTTAATGCCTCCTTCCATGCATCTCAAGTCCGGACCCCTGGTGTACATAGAAGCACCCGGGTGATCCAAACTCTTTCGAAATTCCGTGATTACGTTTAACCATAAATTCCTCATTTGTTATTTTTCTTCATTAATTATTTGGTTATTATACTGTTAGTATAAAGTCTTTCTATTAGCATATATTCCTTCTGTTAGTTTTGGTTGTTTGAGATGCACAGTTAAGCAGTACGTGCATCTAGGCCTAGTTGCCCAATTATATATGTAATTGCTGGTTATTGTAAAAGGTATGAAAAATACTAATTTCCTTCTCTGTCTATTTCTCTCTCTTTTTCTCTCGATTCTTCTCGTCTGGTCTACTTCTTTATATATATATAATTGTCGTGTTTTTTTTCTGTTATTGAATTTAATAACACGTATCATAAAAAAATAAATAATTGATTTATGCCCAAAAAGCATTGCCCTTTCTCCAATTTGCTTTAGAACAAAATTTTGACATTTGTTAGAAAGAAAAAATTATATATTTTTTTTAATTAAATTCGATCGGTGTGTAAAATTTGGGTTAAATATGAGATTTTTTAAAATTAAATTCTTAAATTATTTAATTTGGATTCTATAATTACAAATCAAAGCAAAAATATCACAGAAATAAAGGCCAATTTATTGAATTTGTTATTTTAATATTTAAGTCAGTTTTTCACATTTAACAAGTATGATAGGAAGATGAGAGAGGGATGAGAGAAAGGGAATAAAGAATTAGACTCTGAATTATAAACTGGGCCTCTGGTTTGCCTTTGTCCTCTTCCTTTTTACCAAGTATGTTCATTAGACTTGCTCTTTTTTTAAAATTTTGATCATACCTAATAAAATTTATTTTATTTTTAAAATTGCTGTACCAATAACTAATAAATTAATATTTTTTTATATTTATGTCAATTGATACGTGATGTTATTTTTCATTCTATACTAAATTAATTAAAAAAGAAGGAATAATTTAGATCGGGGGCGTCTCTTCTATCTCAATTGATGTAAATCCGACACCACACGTTTTGAATGGATAATATAACGTTTTCGATTTTAAATTTAATCATCCAAAATACGAATCGTCGATTATAAAATAATCCAGATTAATTTTCCATTGGAGAAAGGCCTTTTTTCAATCCGAATAATTTTTGTAACTTTACCTTTTTTTAAAAAAAAATACAAAGATTCATCATTTTTGCATCATTTTTACTCAAAATGGATTTCTCCTCCTCATTTATTTAATAATTTTACATAAAACATGGTAAAATGTCAAAATATAATCATAAGAAAAACTTTTGGGCCGTTTTTCAACATTAATTTGATAAATTATATAGAAAAGTTCTAAATTGTAGCTTAATACCTTCATTAATTAACCGCTTTGGCCATTGAAGAATTGAATCACTTATAACTTGACTCAAGATCATTTGGCAAATTATTGCTCCAGCATTGTTTAAAATACGCAGCATATTCAATCATAATTATAAATTAAGTTATGATAATATAAATTTTCAGTTAGAATATTATTCGAACTATGGTCGCGATTGGGGTTACAATGTTATAAACTTAAAGGTACAAATTGAACAAAATATATATAACTTTTTTTCTGCAAGTAGTAATTATATATTCAACCTTTTCCTCATAAGCTTTCATCAAAACAATAATTTTCTGTTATTTAAAGTGTTAAAATATAAAGTTGAACTTTGGATGGGTAAATTGATAAGATCATTATATGCAATTTTAGTTTAAGTAAAAGAATAGATAGCCAGTTAAGTGCTAATTTTGTTCAAAAAATTTTGGCAAAGAAGTTTTGTATAATTATTACTTGAACAACAAACCGGTTATTATTAATTCAATATAACTGTACAGTTTGATAATTTAAATGCCATTGACTCAATATAATTGTACAGTTTGATAATTTAAATGTCAGCCATGATGGGTCTATAATCATTATCTAAGAAACTTTATTATCAGTATTAGGTTAAAATTTTTATTGTATGTAGTATGTAATTGTTATTGTGTCGTTATTTACCTTTATATATGCTCAAGTAAAGGGGTTGTGTTTCACCCAACATGATCGATGCAAGCCGGGAAGTAACCATTGGCATTAGATGTGACATATCCGACAAATGATTTGAATCTTCAATCTATAAATCTAGGTTATAACAATATAAATCTCCACCACCAATCACTCTTGCCAATGGGTCATTAGTGATGATAGTGGACATTGAGGGCAAAATGAGACTAGATTTTTAAACTAATGGAAGACAGTCGAAGAACATACTTAAAAATATAATAGTTATGTCATTTGATTTTTTTTATAGTTTTACACGTGAGTTGTAATATCCTAAAATTTTAAACTCAGGTCAATCTGACTTTTGATCAAATAATATTTTTAATTATAAAAATAATGATGAAAATAAAACTTATAAAACTAAAAAATTATATGGATGTCTAAACTAATTTCATAAAAATCTTAAACCAATTAGTTTAAAAGAGTTACCTATAAAGTAATTTGATAATTTTTCAGTAATAAGGATCTATTTTAATTGTATTATTTTATTAATTAGAATTTATTTTGAATATATTAAATATATTTTGGTATGATTATAAATTAAAACTTAATCAAATTAATATGATAAAATGTAAAAATCAAAAAAAGCAAAACATAAGAAACCTAGTTAGATAAGTCCTAAAATGCCTCTAAACCCTAGTCATGAGGTGCATGCCTTCTCACCCTCTTTCCGGCTGAGACCGGGGTTTCTACTTCACAAAATAGATATTTTATTTATTTTTAATTTTTTTCAAATATAAATTTAAAAAAAAATTAAAAAAATAAACAAAATATCTATTTTGTGAAGCAGGATCCATTAAAATCTATTCGGCCACTTTGCCTTTATTTTAACTATGTATTTTAAAATAGAAAAGAATTTTCAATTGTTAAAATTTTAGACCTTCCTCGGCCCCCATTTGAAAGCTGAAAACCCTAATTTTTTCTCATCCTTTTGTTTAAGAGCCACACACCCCCTCAAGCCTCCATTTAACATAACTCTTTTCGGTATTTTTTTGCCACATAAAATGAAAAGGAAGAGAAGAAGTTGGCCACCTTGCCTCTTGAGCCTTTGAGATTGGAAAATCAAGGTTTTTAATTACTACTGAGCAAATAGAACTAGCCAATAATCTAGTTTAACTAGAATGCTTGTAAGATGAAGATCTTAGGGTTTAAATATTTTATATTTAAATTAGTAATTATTTATTTTTATAGACATTACTATTTTTGAGATATTATTCTAGGGGGCTAAGTTTCTAAAACTGATGATGATATATGATAAACTTTATTGTTTCAAAGCTATTTTTATGAAAAATATTTATAATTATTGTTGATATTTTATTTATGATATTAAATTGATGATAATTTATATTATTTTAGAAGTCAATGTAACGATTTAGGTATGTGGTTGTCAATCGGATCCGGTGTTGCCATAATCATGATATTAGAGAGATAATATCATGTGAGAACATTTGAAAACTTACAAACTATAAATATTTAAAAAATATTATAATTTTGGCCTCTCAAAATAAGAGAATACATTGCTCAATATAATGAAAAATGGTTAGAAAATATCATCATATAAACTTATTTGGTCATGAATTGTGTTTCGTCTCTGGATTCAAATTGTTGTACAAATTACACTTGATTTTTATATATATCATCACGGTATCACAAACACATGATCCATATTACCACAATATATTTGTGGCTCGATATATTTTTGACACTTAAATAAAATCTTGCCTCAACAGATTGAAAGATCTGAAGACACAAGATAATCGTGGATATAAAATTGGATGATTCTAGGTAACTTAGAGATGAAATCAAATCATAAGGTACATCCAACCAATGGATGGTTTAGAGAGATAGAGGATTGGGCTCTATTGGATAGACTTAATCAAAGGGTGGCTTAGAGAAATTAAAAATTAAGTTCTATATGCACTGTGATTTGACCTACTTACAAAACTAAACTATTTATACATCCTCAATATAACAAGTATAAATCATCAAAATATACAAAAGACCTCTAACACAATATAGGAATATGAAAGTCTAAATCAAAAAATCTAGGTATACACATCCATAAAACTATTTTCATTCAATATAACAAGTATAAATCATCAAAACATACAAAAGACCTCTAACCATAGGTACAAAATCTCAAAATCTAGGTCCATAAAATTTTCTTCTTTGACCAGAGCCTAACCAACTACTAATCTCTATTTCACCTCATTAGATATAAGTTTGTACTCATTTAAAAACAAGAAAAACAGTAAAAAATGAGTTGAATACTTAACAATGTATAATATAATCAAGACAATAAGTAGTATACTCAAAATAAAGTAAATGAAGGAAATAGGAGTATAATATAAATGTATAAACATAAAGTATGATCAAATACATTTTTGAAATTCTTCTTTATTCAATATTTTATTTCTAATTCTTTTAGATTCTAAAATATACAAAAATTTATTTATCTTTATGAATTAGAGCCAATACTTTACCAACTAATGGTGTGGGCGAATGAAAAAAGAAATGTATATACTTTCACACATTCTAAGGTATTACCCATGCAATTCAACTCCCCGTAGCGAACAATATACTTTTACCCTATATATGGGGCCATAAAACTTATACCACCATATCCCTTGTGGCTTAGGGACAATCCTCATGCTACACGGTAATATCCTAATACATGCCAGAAAATACTACCATCTGAAATATAAATTCTTAATCTAATTTCATAATTACTTATTCTTAAGAAAAATTTCATACTTCATTCTTAACACTTTATTTTCACTTCCTGGAGAACGGTTCATCAAATTTAACATATCATGAAATTTTCTTCTTATATTTTTCATAACTTACATAATTCTTATAAGCTTAAATCTTCACATGACTTAAATACATGTGCAATCGACATCAAGCTTGAGAGAATTAGAAATTCCTACCACGATAAGCTAAATATAATTTTAGAACTTTCGGAAAATAAATTTCTTCATAAACGGTTCACAATATAAATTTCAGAACACACAAAATATCATATATAATTTACATGTAAATAAATATCAAATAATCAATATAAAAACGTTCACAAAGTTAGGGTTTCAATTATCTAAGGCCAAAACATATATAAACTTCAAAATACACGGGTAAAAATGTCAGGGCTTAGGTTAGGATTTTCACGTGCACAAAATCGCATAAAACTATCAAATCGGATACCCAATCAATAAATAATCACACTCAAAACATAGGTATCAATTTTCTAAAATCAAATCATACAAAAATCTCAAAATAAATTGGTAAAAGTATTCAGACGCAGGGTTAAGATTTCACGTACGAAATACCGTATAAAATTTAAAAATTGGACGTAAAATCAACATATATACATTCTTAATATATGAGTTTTATAAAATATAAACTTAGACGGGTATTAAAACGAAAATATATGAAAAGAACGGAATAAAAAGTGTAAAGAGAGAAAGAAAAGTATATAGGTGCAGTTATCTCGACCCGATTTATAATTTCTGTAACTAGCTCCAAACCGAAATCGAACCAAGAGCTTCAATCTCCTCCTTCTCTCTCTTCTCCTTCGCGCTCTCTCTCTCTCTCCTCTCTCTCAAATCCACATAAAAATGACGTAGAAAATAAGCCGCGAGCACTTAAATCGAGGGCCAGCGCTCGAGCACAAAGCTCGGCACGCCTAGCTTGGATTCGGCACTTGCCGCCAACGCTCGAGTGGTTGGTAGGCACCAACCTGCTGGAATGGGCCCCCGCCACTGCCTCAGGCGCCCGACGAGTGTCCACCATCGTTCCCTCATTCCGTTCCAGAAACTTAAATTTTCGCATACATTAAATTTAATTTTAATTATATTAACTTAATAAATTATGATTATCACAATTTAGAATTCGAATCTTGTTTACGGATTAACATTTCATGGTTTATAACGCCGATTTTCGATTTTGTCAATTTCGATTCATTGGGTTTTTCAATCTAATTTCTCACACGTCCTTTGATCTCGATTAACTTATATTAATTTAATTACTTCTAATTACCGTATTTTAGAAACCGGTACCTTATATCACCCAACCAACGGGTGGCTTAGAGAGATGGGAAATTTGGTTCCGTTGGATGCATCCAGTCAAGGGATAGCTTTGAGACAGTAGTTCTCGTGAGGGAGTGGCTAGCAAGAAGAAAGGAGTGATGCACTCGCTAAGGAATGGTTGACTATCGTGCACACCCATAGAGGGGTGGCTAACTGAAGAAAAAAGAGATTCTTAAGCACTGACGGGGGAGAGAGGTCACCCACTAGTCCTTTTTGGACTACAAACGGAGGGGGGCTCTCTGTGCCCTACTTTAGGACTTGTCTTCGCCCGCCTCGCACTGTGAGAGTTAGGAGCTAGCGTAAGACCTACGCAACCACTGGTCGGGATCAGTAATCGACAAGGAAGAAGAATTCCCCTCTAGCGAGAGGTAGCTCTAAGACTAGTCATCACATGTCCCTGGACATCTCCCTCGTTCTCCATTGTTGTGAGTTTGGATAGAGTTCTCCTTCTACGATCATTTGAGCTCCTATTTGTTTCTCATCTTTTCCTATGGGGGAAATGAGGTATTTGTAGAGGGAATCGTTAGGTGTGGGCCAGCTAACATTTCCTTATTGAGGAGTAGCAAGATTGGTGCTTTCCTTTCTAATGAAGCCGACGTAACCTGTTATAATTACGTAAGTGTATCTGTTGAGTTAGAGTCAATGAGCTAGTGATATTGGGATGCTCGCTTATGGGCCGCATTTGATAAGCGGCTCTACTGGCCTATGTCTCAATGGACGGTCCTAGATCGCACGATCTCAAACATTACGCTGGAGGGCCTTTTTATTGGATTGTAACCTTTGGATCGTTCTCCCTGCCGAGATTTCAAGTCGGCCCATGAGTGACAATTAAGTTGTAACTCTCTATTAGGAGTTTGCTAGAAACCATTTTTTATTTGAACTTAATATGATTTGGTTGGACTCGGGGGGCCTGCAACGCACGAAGCGTCGTAGCCCCCTACGACGCCAACAGGGGCCGTTGGATTGAAATTCGACGACTTCCTTTTTTGTAAAAAAAAATTATAAAATTAAAAAATTAAAATTTTTTTAATCAAATACAAAAAAATATATAAAAATAAAAAAATAATTAAAAATATTTTATATATATATAAAATAAGAGCCGTTGGATATTTCAATCCAACGGCCCCGTTAGCGTTGCTGGGGCTGCGTGCGTTGCAGCCCCCGAATTCGATTTGGTTACCTTAATTTGTCGTGCTTGCCAGGGCAGCATTTTGGAGCGTCAAACTCGATGGAAAGCAAAGTCGTTGAAACAAACGCCGAAAACATCAGCATCTCAAATCCCAATTTCCCACCATAAGGCGGTCTCTATCTTGGCACTCACACTTCTTCTCTCTGCTCACTGCTCATCACCTAGCTAGGCTTTTGTTCCGTAATCCGAAATCCTCGAGAGAATGGCAATCTCGGCATTCAAATCAACTTCTAAGAGAGGAAATTTATCTAGTACCACAGCACCATCGCAATCTACGAGAGAAAGCGCCACAGATTCAAGGAAAAAGGCTCCAATACGGAGATCAAGAAGCGTCAGCGCATTTTCGAGGACGAATTCGGATGTGGATTCAGGTTTTATGAACAAGAGAGAGAATCCTTTGTTCTGGACCGCCGTGTCCCGGCCTTCCGATGGCCAAACAGGTGCCGTTGAGACTTCCAAGCTAGACGAGGTATCGTCGAAGCTGATTCGGCCGCGTTTGAAGGTTTCTAGTGATGGAGGTGATTGTGCGGATAGTAGGACGGGGAGACCTGTTTCGAGGTATTCGGAGGGTGGGAGCAAATTTTCCGTCGCTGGCGGGCGGAGCTTGTTGAGGGTTGACACTGGTCGGCGGAGGCGGTCGGTTTCCATGGGACATAATGGGAAATCTGAGGTTTGATATATTTTGCCCTTAGTCAAATATTGGCAGAATTATGAAATTTGTTCTAATCAGTTATATTCGGTATGTGAGTCAATCTAATTATTTATTGGTGTTAATTTCATTCCAACAGTTAATTTGATTCAATATTCCTTGACCACATAATTGAATCAATTTCATCGGGCTATATTTCTATTATTAAATTAACATCTCAAATGCTAATGGTATGCCAAAAATAATGATTTAGTATGATCAATAACTAATGATGCAACGTATCATCTAAATTGAAGTTTATGTGGGTTACTTGGCGCCAAATTATGCCGAAGTTTTCCGAAGTTCAATTATCCAAGTTGAAATATATTTGATAATTTTGCCTATATATTTCTTTTTACGATATTTTGTTTTGATCTTGTATTTCCGCAGGACGAGTTCTATGTTTTCAGTTCTAGAAAAATTAAAAACTAATCTAGAAGTTAGGCAAACAAGCACCTCAAATTTGTTTAAAGAGTAAGGCCTAACGGGCCCTAACCGAACTTACAACATAGTTTGACTTAGCAGGGAAATGATGATATGAAAATAAAATACATGGGCATTGTCTTTTTGTTTTATTGGGCTTATCGTAAACCTTTATTGTTTTTCTCCCCTTCCATCTGGATCCACCAAATTGGTCGGAAAGTAAAAGATGGATTGAGTGTGAAATTGCCGTGTCAGAAATGCTACCTGCAACTGTCCTCCTTCCTTTTTCTACACCATGTTTTCTTTCTCTTTCTTATGTCCTTGCTTTGAATTGTTCTTCATCTGTTTTAAATGAAATATGATTAGCTCTAAAGTTGTGAATTATTGTTACCATGCAATCATTTCATCGTCTCTTACAGGGACCATCGGCATAACTTCTACATGCAAAAACATTTGCTCCTCAAGGATAAGTTGTGCAAGATGGTGCTAAATTCTTCTTTGCTGCCAGTTTTGTCATCAAGTGAATACATGCTATTTTGATGTCTGGTAAATGGGAGGACCCAAGAGATCTTGTGGAAAGGATTTCAACTTTTCTGTTTGCCTCTATTATTTTATTTTTGTCAACTAAATACATTCACCTTCAGCTAGGGCTTCAACCCATTAAGCTGATATTTTGACATTTTTATAAGTAATATACTTTTTGTCCCAAAAATAAACTTCGCTGCCCTTTATGCATTCAAACCAATGCATAGGATGCTTTATATAGATTTTTGGTTCTTCGCATTGCAGTTTTGGTTATTGAAGACATGGTTTGAATCAGAGGTGTGGTGAAAATAGAGTTTGGTTCTAAGAAAAGAGATTTCATGACTGCTTGATTAGTAGACTGGTTTCCTAAACTTCTGTGGAAGTGATACTGATAGTGACAAGGTTTATTAAAGAATTTTGATGTAGAAGTGATTTATTGGTGGTTTCAAAGTGCCGTTTTGTGCAATTGGGGATCTGGATATTGAGTTTGTGGTGGTGTCCAAATTGGGGTTTGGATTATTGGATTAGAGTTGTCATGAAATGACATATGCATGCGACCAAATCACCATTAGAGGCTGACCAAGTGGATTCTGGTGGATGACTAATTACGTGAAATATCATCAATTGGTAAGCAAGTTGGTAATTGTTAGATATTACTTGGGTAGTTGTAAATAGTGTGGTTAGTAAGTTAGCAATGTGTGGCTATTATTGTGTTAGTGAGTGGGGGTGGATAATTGACTAATTAGTCTGTAAAGATGTGCTAGCCATGTGTAATGGAAGATGTGAAGAAATGAAATGAATTGTTTTGCTTGTTTAGCAATGGATCCTTCTCCATCTAATTCTCATCCTTGTCTAGTCTATTGTCATCTAAAGCTTCCCGTCATATCTCTAATTTCATATTCACCTTCTAAATATATCCTGAATCTAATTGCAAATATGATTACATAGTCATTTCATAACAAAATGTTGGCACAAAAGTAACTGATATATCTGGTGAAATTCTGAAACTTCTCGCAAGGAAAAGTGTTTAGCTGGAAATTCTAAATGGGAATCTGGTTGTGATTTGGGGAAGGAAAAACTGACCTTGTTGATTTTTATCTCAGTATTAGGAATATCCACTAAAGCCTTTTGATCGTTGTTGGTGATGATTGTTTGTTTCTTCAATAGTTCAAAAACTCTTCAAACATTTCACCAATCTTGTTGTTTGCAGTATTCTTCCAACTTTTACTATACTTCACTAGTGAATGCTGGAAGCAATGTGATGCATCCCTGTAGATATTAAATTGCAGCAAGACAGAGAGATGACTTTAGTGTGCCAACTATCCCATTTGTAATGAGTCTATTTTACATGGGCTAGCTAGTTTCATTTGGTTTAATTATGTAAGGTTACACCCATTATTTATCCTCCATTAATAAGAATTGGGTATTTTGGGGTGTCACTTGGGGATCTTAGGTTATATAAGCCAACATATAGACTAATGAGGGGGATCTTTTTGGAGAAACGTGAAAAAAAAAAAAAACTTTGGTGTCTCTTGTAGCTTGGGACTGAACATATTATTATCAACATCATTTCTATGCTTCGCTATAGATTTGCTCGGGTCGATTAGGAGTCAATTGTATGATTCCTCTTCGGATGTCTATTGTGGTTTAGTGACGCTTGTGTAAAAGGAGACTTGATATTAGATCCTTATCTGGGTTCTTATCATAGTGATTCCATTATTCATTATCATCTTTCATTCCCTTGATATTTCTTTTGTTAATCTGTGAGCTTTGTGCCATAGTGTAAGTTACCTAACTTTTAATTTATTGGCAAACTTTTGATTCATTACATGTATTTAACACACCACCATGTTGCATTGTTTAGGTAAGCAGCATGACTTTAAAAGATAAAACAAAAAATAAGCATATTTATAACATATTTGAAATAAAACCTATATAAGGAAAGAGTCAGAAATGATGTTTAAGATAGTATGGTGTCTATGGACAATTAAAACACTTGCCAAATGATGCATCGGTGAAAAATGTCATTTTGTTGCCATTATAAAAGAGATTTTCAATTGCTTCTATTTTTAGCCAATGATATATAAATCGAGTGAATGGTGGAAGTGTGTAAATAGGGCTGACCCAACATAGTGAGACTAAAGATGTTACCTCTGCTACTGCATAGGATTGACTGGTTCAATTTTCTCCCTGACTCTTCAAGAGTCGTTCAGCTAGCATTTTCCTTTTTAAATGGAAATTATGTAGTAGTCATGTGATAAACTAGATCAAGTTTATAAAACTTTAAAAGTTACCATGGGATACAATTTTGAGATTAAGAATGGTCACTTGCAAATGCAATAGAAGGAAAATTTCCCCATTTTTGTAGGTTATCACTCAAGATATGGCCATTCTTGGAAATAGAGTATTTTTCAAATGAAAATAAGTCATGTACTAAAGGTCAGCTAGTATCTTTGGTAAGTAAAGTGGCTACAGTAGTGACGGAGGAAGAAACAGAAGAAAGAACAATAGAGGCATGAACAGTTTTGTCTAATCTGCAAATCCAAATTGCATTGTTGATGTAGTTATGATTTTTGTTGCTTAGGACATACGGAAAAAAAATTGTTTTCTTTGAAAAATCGAAAACATTTTGGTGACGGTTGTTTGTGATGTGTTTGTCTCTAGTGCTTGTCAGACCAGATTTTGAAACAACTCTTCTTTAGAAGTTCCAGCTGGCACAAACATGGGCTTCTGTTATAAACTATATTTGGCTTTAAAATAACCAAATTTTTAAGTTACGTTGGCAGGGATTCTGAGCAATGTTTCTAATTTCCAAAATTTTATCCAAGTTGTTGAGATTGGAAATAATTATATTTTCTATCTTAAAAGAGTATCGCTAACCTACCATTCTAATTTACTTTTGGAAAAGCTCTATTCACCTGGCATTTATTTGGAATCTTCGGCTAGTCCAGAAAGGCTTTTAGACCCTTCAGGCATGTGACTGACTTGGGTATATTTATGGGCTTGTTTCCTCATAAGCCTGAGTGTAACAAAATCTTTTGTACAAAACTGAACCAAGCCTTCACATTTTTGTTTGGTGTTGTCCTATTTCTACAACGAAAATAGATAAGAGCTAATGATGTTTAGTTTAGCCTTCAATCTACCCCACCCCCCCCAAAAAAACCTGCACCAACCGCACCATAAGCACATTCCATTGTCTTGTTGAGGTTTTGGAATGTTTCCCTTCCATACGTCCCGTTTCCTTGCTTTTCACCCAACAATGAGTAATGGCTTTTATTGTTTTGATCGCCATATTCTTTCAAAAATGGGCTATATTGGTGGGTTCTTCTCCTTCTTTTGTCTTGATAATATTTTTTGTATTTCTTGTTTGCATTAGAGTGAGAGGGAGCGTGAATATAGCTTGCTATCGAATCATAAAAGTGAGGATAGTATACAAACCAAGCAAATCTAAATTGTGCTTGGATAAAGGAAAATTCATTCTAGTTAGAAGCACTTTCTGATTTGTCAGAAATATTGAAGTCATGCGCACTATGTCATCAGCCCCATGCGTTTGAGACTTCCGATGATTCTGCAGTTAGTCTGGTTTGGATTTTGATATGTTTTTATCACTTCAGGGATATGATATTTTTTTTTCTGTGTTGGTTTCTATAATTAGTCTTGTTCACGTATACCAAATTGGGAAGATGGAGGATCAAATAGTTCTATTTCAGAAGCTGAGGAGAAAACAATTCGATCAGTTTCAGAACACACAATGGTGGGTTCTATATGATTAAATTGCAGATGAAGGAACATTAGGATTGAGATTATGGGTAAGCTATGTAATGTTTTTTCATTTCAGGGAAGACATACGATAGATGATGCTGATGCTGCCAGTGGAATTGTAGAAACTTTTCGAACTGAAGTAAGACAGGCTATATCTGACATTCAGAATGACCTCAAAAATGTAATGGCTTCAAAATTTTCCCAGTATACCTTCTTTCTTTCTCATTTTTTTATTATGAGTATGCTAATTTGTTGTTATCTTTTCTTGTCATGTTTAGTACAATTATTGCAAGGATTAGCATAATCAAGTCCCCATGTATGCCCTAAGTAGGCCATGTCCCCCAAATATGCATCTTTATGCCCTTTGTCATTATAGGCCCCAGAATTGGAAATTGCTCTTGTTTTTTATAACGTAAAAAACCCACTTAGGTCCTTATAAACTGAAATTATGTTTTCTTACATCTTCTATGTGGGATGGGGTGTCACACCCTCAACACAATCTTAGCCTAGCAAGTATTCACCCTTTTGTCCTTTTTGTGACGGGCTTTCAAGAACTAATGATATAAATTTTTGTATATGTGCATTCTTGATGGCCATAACATCTTAGGCTAGCAACTTTTACCCCTTTGTCTTGTTTTTGACAGGTTTCCAAGTACTTGATACAATTTATATGTGCATTCTTGATTTTACTAGATTTATGACAAGTCTTCTACATATTTTTTGGAGGTTAAATACAAATATGTTACAAGGTATGCCCAAATTGTGCACCAATTCCTTGCCGTTCAGATAGTATGTCATTATCTTCAAGTTCAGATTTCTTTACATCTAGATATGTTTTGTAAGACTTCTATTAGGGTCCCATTAGCTCTCTTTAAAGACACCAAAACTACCCTTCATCCAATATAAAAAATAAAAAATAGAAAACAGATTTCCATTCATCTTCAGCCATCACCTCAACACACCGCCACCGATAACCACCAAGGTGTCATTAGCCACAACCACCACTGACAAATGCTGTCAATGCTACCTCAACATCACCAGTAACACCTTCCCACACCACAACCATATGGTATCACCTCCATCACATAAACCAGACACAACCCTTATCATATATCCAAAGGTCATTGCCTCCTGCCATCACAAATCATTAGAATGAAAGGTCCATTACTAGATTAAAATGGAATGCTTTCTATTGATGCAAATTGAAGATGAAGGTTGAGGGAGGTAGTATTGCATGCTTCGGTGCATGAATGTGTGTGCGTTTTTTAGAGAGTTCTCATTTCAATAATGGAGGAATGAGGGGGAGAAGGGGAGAGTGAAGGAATTCACTTAATAAATGAAAGGGAAAACGGAAATTTTATGATGGGGAAAACAAAGGAGCCTCTATGTTCCTCCTTTGTCATTTTGCTGCATAGAAGAGAGGTCCTCTTATATCATTCATGGAGAGAACATGATGAGGAGAGGTAGGTTTGGTTTTTTGTTTTGGCATTTTGTTTTGCAGAGGTGCTCTGTTCTGCTTTTCTTGTTTCATTTTGTCAAGAAATGAAAGATCTTAAGCTTCACTTTCTTGAAGGACAAAGGCTGCGAGATGGGAAAGTTTGTGGGAGGGAGGTAGTTTATTTTTTTAAGAAATATTTTTTTTCCTTATCCAAAGAAAATATTTAGCCTATTTAACCAAATTTATTTTGTTTCTAGTGAGTCAACAACTTTTTCTGTCATTCTTCAAAAATTCAACTATAATAGAAGTTCGAGGTATTGGTTGGTCTATAACTTTGGAAACGTTCTGTAATTTATCCTTTCCTAGATGCAATACCTACTTAAGAGGAGAGGACTTGATGCAACTAGTGAAGTTGCTCCATGACAAAAACAGTTCGTTGCAATTTAGGGTAAAACTATATATATATATATTTGACTTCTAATCTCTATTCTACAGGACCCTTGTGTGTTGAGATACTCTTTTTATCTGGGCCCAATTGGTAGGTGTTCCAATTGATTCTTACTTTTTTGTAGTAGGGTGTATTTTCTTCTCGTTTGTATAAGTTTTGGTGGATTGAAATACTGCTTTGGCCTAGATGTCAAACAGCAAATGAGAAGGATTTGTTTTAAGTCATTAGAATCTTTGTGAGTCCATGAACTTGTTCTTGTATTGTGAGCACCATCCTCCCAAATTAAAGAAAAAAGTACTTGAGATCATGAGTAAGAAAAATTAGTGCTTTCCAATAAATTCTCTCTTCCCTTCAATCAAAATAGAATGGACAAGCAATTAATGCTATTCAGGTTTGGTTGCCTTGTAAGGGCTCAATGTTGATCTCTCTCTCTCTCTTTTGTTTTTTGTATTGTAAAGACTATTGAAGATGGACTCTGAAACCCTAGTTAAAAGAGTCCCAAATTCCTCTATAGAATGAAAGAAAAATGGTGAGTCATGAGAGAATACCTCCACCTTAGAAGGATCATATTGAAAATTCATTTTATGAAAAACCTGGATTAACCAGAGATGCCTTGCTAGACACATCATGCATTAATAAAATCTGAGGACTCAGGAACACATCACACATTCCAAGTTGTTCAAGAAACAGAGATGCCCCAGTTCCCCAATTAGCTAGAGATGCCTTGCCAGACACAACTCACATTCTAAACACTGGTACGAGAACCATAGTGGCCAACATCCATTAATCACTTTGCTCAAATAATTCTCAAAGGAGATAGAAACAATAAGTTAGACTGACCAACTTGTAAAACTGACTCACACAATTAAAGTCTGTATTAGCTGGGCCTCGTCCAAACTGCAACCCACCTTCTCATAATTCTCAAGCCTAGAACATTCCAATACCAGACCCTTACTCTCTTACTGTTCCCTATCAAAAGTTTAATTTCCAAAATTGCCCTTAATGGCCAAATAGTCCCCCAAGCATGTGTGAACCACCCAGTCATTATCACCAACCTTGGATGAGAACTGAAGAAACCCTAGCATGTTTGGAACTAGACCAACTTAGACTCACGACCAAGTACTTATCAGCCCTAAAACCACCAATGTTTCCACCCTATAACTTCTCTTGCACGCGGAGTCAATGGAACCTTTAAGAGCCTCAGCATTATCTGTTTCCCTTCTTGTGATTTCCGGCTATCAGAAGAAGTGATTCCCTTACAATTGCAAGTGCAAATATAGATGACATGCTTACTAATTGGGTAAACCCAGCTGTGGTACTGATCATGGACATCCAAGAAGAGTATGCCAGGAAACTTTATGATGGAATTCTTTTCCATCCTAGGAGAGTGGGTAATGTTTGTGTCCCAAACCCCACAAACTTTGTATGATCAACTAAATCAATGTTTCTAACATTAAAGATTTAATTTTGCGGAAGTGCTCAATAAAGGAATAAGTCTATCCCGCATGGCTGCCAAAGATGAACAGTATATCCTGTTTTTTTTGAGTCATTTTTGGAATTGTGGTCGATGAAAGAGAAGAGTGGCCTTGCTTCTTAGAATCCGTTTCATTTTCCACTTGATGCACTCTGTGGAGAGGTTGCTGGAGTATAAACTACTCTCCAGAGATTGCTGTCTTACAGGCTGATGTATCTGATGTAGTGTATTTTATAGTTGGGCCGCATCTATCCGAGAAACTAGCTCACACTGATTTACACAAGATATGGCCTTTCTTTCCTTTTCTCCTTGACAAATTGATGAGTAGAGGAGAAAAAGATTATAGACATGCAGGCACTTTCAGTGAATAAACACAAAAGGTACCTTGATGCAGTCTGTATGTTTTTGTGCTTACATATGTTCACCATGGTTTCTTTGGGACATTATCTTTCCCTTTTTTGATGTGGGGAGGATATCACTTTCTGTTTATTACACAATTTCATTGGTATGAAGTTGACTTATTGACTTGCAGTCTCAAGAACGTGCTAGAAAGCTTCGGGCTGAACTTGCCATTGAAGAGCATCGCGGGCTTGAGCTGACTAAAATTCTGAAGGATATTATTTCAGATCCAAAGACTCCTAATGTACAGAAACCTCGTGTTGGACGAAAAGTATGCATTTGCTTTTGCCACAATATTAACTATATTATATTTCTATCTAGCTATGGATAATTTGTAGATTCATAATGCATTTGTTACCTTAAGCCATTCAGCTATTGTTTTCATCATACATATGAGAGCAGAGGTGTAACCTGGTGAATTTTTTTCTGTTTCTTACTGGAAAAAAGAACTTTCATTTATATAGCATGATATTTGTAGTGCAGCTTTTGAAAACACTTCTGTGCAAATTTTTGCGTCAAGAGATTGTAGACAAATGCTATTCATTCCCAATCAACGTGCTTGTAAAAAGTAAAAACATTATCTTTCTTCATTTGTTTTGCATAAAGATAATAGAAAATTTGGAGAAAATCAAAATATTGTGCATGATGCTCACACTTTGCAATATCTTGAGAAGATAAGAAGTGGACTGACGCGAGTCCCACATTAGAAAGCTGGAGGCAAAACCTCCAGCTTATAAATTAGGAGGTTCTCCCTCCTACTAGACCGATCTTTTGGGATGGGCTCTCCCCCTAGCTTATATTCGTATCAAATAGTGCTTTCATTGAGATCAACCCCGACCCAGATGTGGCTACCTGCGGAGGGTTTTGACCGGAAAGGGCTACCTGCGGAGGAGCTGACTTGCTACCAGTGCACTGGGGTGGAGTGAAATGTCGTAAAGTGAACGCCGTCAAGTGAAATGCCGCAGAGTACAGCTGCCAAGGTCTGCGGTTGTTGAAGGAGGGAGGAATAATGCGAATCTCACATTAGAAAGTTTGAGGCAAAACCTCCAACTTATAAGTTAAGGGGTTCTCCCTCCTACTAGACCAGTGTTGAAGGAGGGAGGAATGATGCGAGTCCCACATTGAAAAGTTTGAGGCAAAACCTCCAACTTATAAGTTAAGGGGCTCTCCCTCCTACTAGACCGGTCTTTTGGGATGGGCTCTCCCCCTGGCTTGTGCTCGCATCATAGACAATCTTCTGCAAAATAAAGAGGCTCCTTCTAAGGTTAACATATGAATTCTGGGTCAAAGCACATGGTCATTCATTTTCATTGTAGACCTTACGTTTCTTCTCTTTCCGTTCTTAATTTTTTGGAGGGATGTGACATGTCATTTTGCGACAGTCTTCTGAAATTAATTGGTTTGAGATGGTAAGGTACAGTATGGTACATTTCCCAGAGAAAGATATAATTATTTATGCAAATGTCAAATGCACCTTGTCAATGAAGAGCATGCCATGTTATTCTTCCTTTCTTTATGTCATGGCCGTTGGAGATAGGCTTTTGCATCATCTTTACTGCAGTCCTTATTGCATCATTTGTGTTATTGGTAGAAAATCCTTTCTCCTTCCCCTCCCACCCTATCTAAGTAGGGATTCGTTCTTTGTTCTTGTGCCCTCTTGTTCACATCTCCTCTCTTGTGATTGGTTTTATAGCATGAAATTGTATGCAGGCAAGTATTGAAAGAAGGAAGATGTCAAAGCACCTTGAAGAAGAAGCCTTGGCATATTTTGATGAGTGTGTTTCAATATCAACATTTGATGGTTCAGATTTCTCCTCACTTGAGGACCCACCATCCAACATAGTTAAGATAACTGATCCCAGTGGGGAGAGAGCAAACTTACGAGAAGGAAGTTCAAGCATGTCCACTGTCTATTGTTCCAATTTAAACCAGGTCTGTCTCTGTTTTATGTTCTCTTGGCTGTTAATAACCACCTTCCTTATTCTTCCTATGTATTGTCCTATGTGATTAGGGACCAAACACTGAAATTAAATCGTTAGCCATCATCAAATGGCAATAGACTTGTAGCACTAGCAACTTTTTTCTATTGATATGCAAACTTGAATATGGTAACTGAATCTAATTCTTTTTTCTTATATCACATATATTGGTCCAGTGTCGAGTCAAATTCATAGTGTGGCAATTAATGGTTGTAGCATCACAAAATATCTGCAAACTGGTGCATATTAGTAGCAGACAATCAGACCAAACGACCACCCTTACATGTAAAGGAAAATTCTGAACTACAAGGTCCTCTAAATCCACTACAAAGATAGGTGTAACTGGACAATAATAGCAGGAAACTTCAATATTCTATTCTTCTGGTCCGGAAAACTTCTCAAGATAGTAGTCCCAATTTTCTGCAACTGTATATGCCCTGCATCTTTCAATTTTGATGCTGATTGACTGTATTGAACTGAAAATTTCACCTTTTGTGTGTTGAGCAGAAGAACTGACTTTATATTCATAATAAAGGTGGTGGCGTGAGAGAGAATGGTAGTAGTAGCTATGAATATGTGCACATCAATGGTGATAGTGGAACTGCCATTACTTGCCAAAAAAAAGGATAGTGGAGCTGTCACCACCGAGCTGCTTTGTGATAAATATAGGATTTTCTATCTTTTTTGTCATAAAATTGAAATCTGATTGCTTAGGACTTTCTTAAATTTGTGTCATTGAGCTTAGTTTGGAACAAGTATCAGGGATTTGAATATTTCATTGCACATTTTCATGAATGCTTGGATTTTGGTTGGCTTAGGTGTGATTAACACTCAATAGGCTTACTTCCTACTGAGTTTCTGTGTGCTTGAATGTTCTATGTGCTCAAGTGCATTTGCGTATGCACATGCTTAAATTTGCTTTTCTTGGCCTCATGATGGTATTATTACGAGTGCGCTTGAGTGGCTATCTCTGCTACTGTTGCTGTTGCTATTAGTGATGGTGTTTATCTATATAAAGGTGTGGTGATGGTCGTAGGCGAAGAGTGTGCCTGAATAGGTTATTGAGCCTTGAACTAATGCAGACTCAAGAAAACTGCTGTCTCCAGGTGGTCTTAAAAATGCTGGTGAAATAAAACTTTGCAGTTCCTTAGTCGAAAAAATATAAAATTGCGCAATGAATCATGTAAACAAGTAAGCCCTACAGTGATGATGATATTGATAAGGATGAGTGTGAGTTATACTAAAAGATAGGATAAAGAAGGATGATATCATAGATGTTTATAAGTTGTACCTATAAAAGATAAAATAAAGGATGATATCATAGGTGATTTAGACATTTAAAGCATAGGCCAAGTGGAGCATTTGTAAGGAATGTGAGTTAATTGTGGTTGGAGGAAAGAAAGAGGAGGTTGATATTGGAAAATTTGGAATGGGTTAATTTAAAATTGCTTCTATTTTCGTAGGATATTAAACCAAATCTAGTAGAATGCCAAAAACAGATTTATATAGTTGACACAACTTACTGGGATTTAAGGCTTCGTTGTTCAACAGCATATTATTGGCTTTTTAACTTTGGGATATTGCTATGAAACTTGTCTGTAATTGTTTTACTCCTTGATTAATTTAAATCCCCCAGCATCTCTTTCTTCAGTTAATTTATTGCTGATTTGCCCCTTGGTGGCTAACTGCCAGTGTCACGCACCACAACCATCCTAGAAGTTATATGCCAGTGGAAGGAAGTCAAAATGCTTGATCTTCCTTATCACTAAATATATGAGCCCAAAGATATCTCATAACGAGACTTCTCTTCTTTTTTTTCTTTCTTTCCTTTTGTTCATAGTTTGGTGTTTTATCTGCCCACTTCAAATAAATTAGTCTTCGTTGGTTCCTTTTTCCCAGCTAAGAAAGTGATTTTGTACTGATCATCGTCGCCTACAGGAAGGGTTACCAGCTAACAACAGAACTGAGGAATCCCCGGATAGAAGCACACTGAGAACACAAAGTGGCTCGATAGCACGCTTCTCATTTGCTCACAAGCAAACAGATGGGTCTACACTTGAACACAACATAAGAGATTATTATGTCAAGAACTTTGCCAAAGATAATGGAAACAAAAGCCACTGCACTCTGGTTGGACGATCAGCGCATCATGACTGGTATGCATATTCTCGGCAGATTCCGTCCGAGCAGATTTTATTTGACAGGATCAGTTTTAAAAAGAGAATAGAATCTGGCAGTCTGCTTCTATGCTGCGGTAGCATTGGATTTCCATTGCCCCTGTTTTGAGGTGAAGGTTGTGCGTATTTTGAGTGGATGGTAAGAAATAGCTTGGGAAGAAAGAAGAGGGGGGGTGGATGGGCTCAATGGTGGGTGGCACTTTTTTCCTTACTGGGTTTTTAATAGCCAGTAAATGAGTAGGGCTTTTTGTGGTATAAATAATAAAAGTATGGTGGGGTGAGAAGCGGTGGCAGTGGTAGCAGAGAGGTGGCCGTAGTGTGTTTGTAGAGGTGAGGTGGTGTGATGGTAGAGGTGAGGTTGTGGGACAGCGGGGGTGTTGGTTGTGTTAGCTACATGATGGCACTGCAGCCCTTGTGGTTTCATGGCTAGCCGTTGGATTTACTTTAGTTCCATTGTTGATATTTAATAACTAAAATAATATAGTATATAAATGTTTTTTATAAAATAAAATAAAATATTATTAAAAAAATGCTTAAATATTTATATACTAATGTTATAAAAAATAATAAAAAAATATAATATTTTTATTTTTTAGATATCTTTTCAGATTGATTTTAACTCATTGAATCTCAATTTGAGAGGTGAAAGAAAATTGGTATCGCGCCTGAGCCTCCCGTGCTCATGGCTGGTGTGTGGTCCTTTTAAATGTTAATTTTTGTTAAAAAAAAAAATTTCTGGGATTATTTTAAAAATAATTGAGATAAAAATTTAAATAATATTTTAATATGTTTTAATTTTATTATTTTCTATTATTTATTATTTTTGATGATATTTTAACTAGAAAAAAATACTATAAAATTTCTTTTTCTAAAAAAAATGAAAATAAGATAAAAAGGCTTGTACAATGATTTGAAAAGACAAGTTTTATCATCTTAAATATTACAAAGGCTATTCATCATTTTTAGGTGAGCCCAACTCATCACATTATTAAAAAATATATATATTAATTATACGACAACTGAATATTTAAGATATTATTTTTTTCTATTTGCCTATTAATATTTAGGGAACAAAGGTGTCAGTAGCCAAATAATTATTGAATGAATTAATCTTTTTCGATAAATGATAAATATTATATATTTAATTGTATTGAAATTGTCAAAATTGGTATAAAAACAGAGATGAAAGAGAAAATTAAAAATAAAAAAAATTATATTTAATTTCGATAATTTTAATATATAAGTAGTTATATAAATAATATTTTTAATTTTTTTAAAAAAGAAATTATGCTCACGAGTATCACACGACAAGGGCTGCTATCGTTATCTTCTTGGTAGATGTGCATAGGTCGAAGGGGTCAGAAGTTTCTTCTATACATGGGATTGTTTCCTCCATTCAATAATTTTTATTTAATTTTTATAAATAAATTTTTTTATAATATGGATATTTTAGTATTTTGACATAAATAAATAAATAAACTTATAATTATATTTATATTTTTAGAATTAAGAATTAGCAAACAATTTAATGACACAAATATCGAGATCGAAATTAATAGACCACGTAAAGCAAGATTGACAAAAAAATAAAAAAATAAATGGTTTAATAGTTACGAAATTCTTTTATATTTATTATGTGTTTTTGAATTTAAAAAATATCACTTTAAAAATGCCATGATTCATTATTATTTTTAATTGAAAATAAAAAAAAATTAACAGATCTTTTCACAGTAATATTCAGAGGATAATTCGTTATGTATAACTCAAACTAGTCCAAGACTGTAGTCCAGCCAAAATGAAGTCGTAACTGTAAATTAAAAAATATATATTATCTAGAAAATACAAAATAGAAATGAAATATAAAAAAAAGGAGCGACTGTACATATGTGAAAAATAATATTTATTTTATTTGCCCATAATTTAATTATAAATAATACTTAATTTATTTTTTTAATTTTTTTTTAATTTTAATAGATTTTTATTTTTAGAGAATAGGCCGTAGGTAAATTTTTGCGTGAATCTGAATGTGGATAGTATTTAGTTCGAGGTCCATTTCCATGTCACGGATGACGACAACGCCACAGCCAATTAGCGGTAGGGCCTACCCGGCACTAAACCGTCCAGCCGCCGCTAGCTGGATCACCAACTAGCCTACGCCTCTATCCTTTTCAACCTATACCCGGTGGACCTTAATATTTGCCCTTCTTTGTTTTATTATAACATTATTATTTTTTAATACTAATATTTATTACAAGAAAGAATAACTATTGCTAAAATTAAAGAAAAAAACTCCAATTCTAGGTTTCTTATATCTCTTTAAAAAATAGATATCATTTTTTTATATTTTAATAATTTATTTTTAAATTAATAATTATAATTTAATAACTACTTTTAATTAATTTTTTTTAATTTAAAAAAATAGTTAAATTATATTTATATATTTAAAAGAAAATGGCTTATATTAGTAAAAAAATAGATTTCATCTCTTTAAAAAATAAAATCTATCTTAATCCATATAAAACAGCTAAACCAAATATCCCGTCTTTTTCTTATTTTGGCTCTTTTTTCAAAGGATGAAACGAGTTTTTCATAACTTAGCTCTACCTTTACCACACGAGGCGAGGATCAACGGGGCATGGTGAGGGGTGTCCTACTGGATGCCCCCTTATCCCACCCGTTTAGCTCGCCTCATAACATACTCGAGCCTGACCCGAGAATTAAGGCAAAAATCTGAAAGCTTAACCAGAAATAAAGGGGAAGGAGGCCTTTACAGAAGGTGGGAGGAAAGGAGGGCAGTCTCAATCAAAGCTCCACACCTGGACAGTCTCCTTCCTGAGCTGTCTGCCTAACTTTGACCAGTAGATAACCTTGTAAAGGAAAAAACAAAGAACTATCATGACGATCATTATCCTACAAACAGAGAGCCTTTGAACATCGTCTCTGAGTGCAACAACTGATAATATTACTCTTCCCAGACAAACAAAGGGACAACTCAAATAATTCCACGACTGACAGAGAAGGCCCATCATCTGGCATATCCATTGATCATGGACGAAAATTATCACGTGAAAAATAATCTAAAAATACTGTATAGTACACTTGAATTACGTCGAACATCATCCATCTAGGCACACGAGTAGACCCAGCGACAAGAAATAGACGAATGAACATAATATCATGTCATAATGTGTCTAAATAGCGTAAGAGATTTCCCTTTGACATTATTCTTTCCTATGATGGACTTTAAAATGGTCAATTATATATAATTTTACCTGTGCTATAGAGAGATTGTTTCTATGATTTGAAGCTACGACTTCCGACCCAAAATAAAACCGTCTCATCATTCACCATTGATACATTCAGCTGAAAAAGAGAGAGAGAAACTAGTGTATCAATTATTGGTACTTGCTCATCCGAGGGGTCAAAGATTCCATTGCAAAGGTAACTTAGAGATACAATGCATAATAATGGTGTGCTGGTGACTGGTTACCCGCACTATGACTACTAGCCTAACAAGCCTGCATCAGCGATCAATCCGTTTGATCATTCAAAGAAGCAGTTTATCAATGGCTAATATAAGACCCCAACTATGTAAATTTTATAGATGCATGTAAAAATAGAGGTAGGAAACAAGAAAAAAGTTCTAGCAAATTCAACTGTTGGATACCTTGGTTTTAAGGGCAGCCGGGATTCCCAGTTCTATGCTTTTTCACCGCCACACCGCTAACTTACCAAGCCAGAAAATCTAGACTAATATACGACATACAAATGCAAGATCATGAAGGTCTCAACAGAAATTAAATACAAGCTAAGCTGAAATTCATAGGTGAAGTTTCACCCATTGAAGCAGATCTTTGAGCAGCAGCCTACTCCCAAGAATGTACATCGATGCCCCCATTATTGAGATTCTTTTGAGGATGTAAGCGCCAAAACTTGTGTAGCTTCTCTCTTTAGAGGTACCAAATGGGCCTTTCCTGCTTCGGGAGCAGATCCTCGGCGTAATCAACCGGAGAAAAGTTGAACGGAATGAAGTCAGAAATGTTGGCATTTGGGGCAGAAGCGAAGGGTGAATCAAATGTCCTACACTGATCGAACTGAATATTTGCAGTCTGCAATGCCGGGCCATTGATTTGCACATTCATACCCTTCGAAACATTGCTTCCAAACATGCTCCCACTGGAGAAGCTGTCGTGCATTGGCAGTTGAAATTGCTGTTGTCGTCGATTGTTATCATCTTCAATGATGGTAACGTCCCCAGGATTCAAATTCTTGCCCCTGAGATAGGAATTCTTGCCATGGCATGCATTGCTACCTAACATGCCCACGTGACTATGGAAGCTGTCATCCATTGGCAGCCGAAATTTATTGCTTTCAATGGCTGTCATGGTTCTGGGAATGAGATTATCGTCCACGCGATTCAAATTCCTGCCTGAGGAAACACTGCTTCCAAACATGCCCCCCTGGCCAGAGAGGCAGCCATCCATTTGCACCTGAAAATTCATTTGTGGCTGATTATCATCTTCATCTTCTGCAAGAGCCCTGGGATTTGAATTCTTGTTCTTAAGATTCGTAATGTTTTCCTGCAAAACATTGCTTCCAAGAATGCTTCCCTGGCCACAGAAGCTGCTATCCAATTGAAGCTGAGTTTTCTCTTGTGGGTGATTGTCATCTTCAACATCAATAGGAGTCCTGGGATTCAAATCCTTGTCCTCAAGATCAAAAAATGACATGAGATCAGAAATGATCTTCTGACTATCTTCAGGAATACCGAGTTGGGCAACATTGAAAGAAGCCGAAGGCTTGGTCACAGACGGCACAAGGAGCTTTGAAGTAGCAAATGAAGGCTGTTTATCATTGCTGATCTGAAAGTTTGATCCTCCAAGTCCTGGAGTAGACTTAACCCGAAATGGACAGCTCAATTGATGGTTGTTTCTGGAACTCCTGTCGAGAAATCCAAGGCGATAATCACTATAAGGGCATTCAGGGTACTCACAAATATATAGCTTTTGATCCATCAGCATGACTGTCGGTGAAGAAGGCTGCTTCCGCTTCTCAGTGCACTCTAGATTGTCGTCGACAAGCTCTCCCTTGACTGGAGGAAGCGTAAACTTGTCTTCACTGCCCCTGATCCCAAAGTTGAAGTGATCAGCGTTATGAAGCTTGCAGTCCTCTGATTCGAAGTTGGACTCATTTTCCATTCCTTCAACATCATAATCACTGGACTCACTAATGGCAAAAGACCCACTTCCACAAGCTGATGGCGGTGGGCACTTATCAGGATACATTTTTTGAGCCAAAGCCTCCTCCTGGTTTATGATGGCCAGCCATGTCGCACTTTCCTTGGCCGTCATTTTATCCTGCAAGCACTTAGACTGGCGAACAAGCTTTCGGATCTTGGCAATGTCAGGTGACATGTGCTTGATCACAGCCATCAAAACAGTAACTTTCCAAGCTTTTTTGAGATCATGGGGCTTCTTGTACGGAGGAGCCCCATGATCTCTGGGTAGATCCAACTGCGGCCACCATTCTTCTTGGCCAGTAGGCCACCATGGTGGGGGAACCCCTTTCTCCAGGGGGAATCGTCTCTGAGGTGGATCACAATGCTGCATCAGGGCTGACAAAAGTGAGCCAAGGGTAGTGTCTTGGAGCTCCTGCAGCATATGAGGAGGTGAAACTGTAGAATTGCAGTCTTTAATTCTTCCCGGAATTGAATAGTCAGCCTCATACTTTGCAATGGCAGCGGGACCATTCCTGTCAAATCTGACTTTCTCCTTCCACCATGCCCGAAGATTGTCGGAGGCCCCGGTAACTGGTTTTCCCTTCTCAGGAATAATCCCATATACAAAACCTTGAGCCTTGCACACCTCCATCATTTTTAACATGTACTTCAAAATTCCATCTTGGGCCCGTGACATCTTCTTTCTCCGGGCCTGCTCCTTGGATTGATGCTGCTTAACACTTTCCACTCCTTTACTCCTATGTTGCCTTTGTTCCTTGAGCCGCTTATGGAGCATTCGATCCATCCACATCCTCTTCTCTAGCTCATCGACATCAACATCTTCTTCAGAATCAATCTCCTCAACAGTAGCCTCTGGTTCAACTTCTTGATTCAGTTCTCTATCTCCGGGAGGAGGGAAGAAATCAAGGGTACCACCAAATCCGATCTCCTCAAAAAAGCTCATCTGGATAAAACAAAAAACACACAGGATATGAAGGCACTGAAGTTGAAATCAATTAACAGAATCCAGGGAAAGATAGCCTTGCCTTTGCTTCTCGACTCTGAAAATCGAAGAGTAAGTCTTTCAAGGAGGATAGTCACTCAACAATTATCCTCCACAGGTAACCCAACAGAAATCTGATGTACTCAGGTTGTCCCCTGCGTCTATAAAATATGTTATTGATATAAGAATAGCTTAAGTAAGTTCAAAGCCTATTTCACACGCAGAGAAGAAGGATGCAATGAATATGATAATTGCAAATTTAATGTCACATAAATAACACAGACTTGTTGTTAAAGCTAATTAATTAGATAATTCCAATGCTCAAAAGAAATACAGGAAAAGAAACCCTGTTCACATTAGCTTTAAATACACAATCTACATTTCGCATAAACTGCGCATCTCATGAAGAAGCCAACGGTCTTTCCAAGTTCATCCTTCCTTTTTACTTGTGAGAGGGATTGAGGAATCAACTAAGATTGTAATTCTACGTTACAGAGAGGGACACAAATTGTCATTAAAGCTCATTAATTAGAAAATAGCGGCGTTGAAAAGAAAACAAGAAAAGAAACCCATTCCACACAAACAGTGCATTCAAAGAAGAAGCCAACAGTTTTGCCAAGTTAACCCTTTCCTATAAGTTGCAACGGGTCTGCCAAGTATGGCTTTTTGGGATAGCCACGATAAAGAACACATGTATTTAATTCATCAAAGGCCTATGAGTTGCAACACGTACTTGCCAGACCATATGAATTTTTGCAAGTAATCATTCAAAAGTTGCAGAAGGAAGCAAGAGAGAAAGGGGAGAAAGACGATGGTGATTTTTTTACATAAAATAAGAAAAAAGGGAAATTATGAGTAACTGAATCCTGTACAACAAAGCATGTGAAAGTAGAAGATTGAGCCTCAGATCTAGATGTCCTTAATCAATTGTGTTGAATCCTCACACCAAATAAAATATTTTTGAGCATTTTACAAGAACATCCAGCCAAGAAGCGCATAAATAAAGCAAGTTAAATTTAATAATGTATACAGAATCAATAGAAATTAGCCCACAAATCAAGAAAGTTCTATTTACTCCACTATCAATAAGCAATATAAGTCATCCAAACAACAGTTTCATAGCCCCAAAACAAATCAGAAAGAAAGCTTAGCCACCAACGGGCCCCAAATTAAAAAGAAAGGGAAGGAGGAAATAAAGTTGGTTTTTTTGGGTGTACAGAAAATAGAACTCAGATGGTTGTGAATTCACAAGCAACACAAGCAAATACAAATAAAAATCCACCAATATGAAGAAAATTTAGTGTAGGACACATTATCTAACAGAAAAAAAGAAAACAAAGTAAATTGGGAAAAATAATTTGATAAACTCACCATAACCATAACGTGAAAATGGAGTAACTACGAACAAAAAAAAGTCCGGTAAAATTTAGGAGAGAGATCAAAAGCGAATTCTCTTTCTCTCTCTATCTCTTTCTCTCCCTCCTTGAATAACTGTGGCAGAAACCTAGAAGACATCTCGTAACACAAAATGGACGCCAATTAATCGGCGAGAGCGATAGTGATTTCAATATACTCAAAAAAAAACCAAAGGAAACAACAAAACATAATCTCAGAATTCAAAGGACAATCAAAATACACAGAATTAACGATCATAGCAGAAAATGAAAAACAAGAAACGATCACCAAATCATCACAACATTCAGAAAACAAAAACAAATAATATGTTCAGCACGGCAGAAAGAGCTTAGTCTACCAGCTGAAAAGTATGACACAATCGACTAAATTTAATTCAGATTTGGATAAGCTGAAAGTCGATAGACTCGTCTTGACACATGCGAAAAAAAGGTCCCTAGAGAATCTATACCTCTTCGACTGCTCAATTTTTTACTTTCTTTTTTCCTCCATGGATGAATCCTCCCCAGATATTTTGAAGCTCAGAAAGAGAGGAGAAGGAGATGGAGGAGATAGAAGGAAATGGACTTCTCTGCTGCTTTTTCAAAGATGGGAGAGAAAAGGTTGAGAGAGAGAGAGAGAGAGGCATCGGGTGTTTGACTGGACAGTAACCTTCCCGGCCTATTTGTTCAGGAAAAAAAAAAAACTCTTAAAAAATAAAAAATAAAAACTTTCAGGAGAATTTAACCACGGTGAGGGTAGTTTTAACCGCGGTTAGTCCATGGGCTTGGGTTAGGTGTAACTCTTGCGCGTCTGTTTTATTTCATAGTTACTACATTATATACCAATTTACCATTTTCCTCGTATTTTTTGGCCTCATAATTAAATTAAAATAAATTTTTATACAAAAATAACAAATAATAATAATATTTTAAATTTTATTAAATTAGAAATTATAAATTAATATGCTTTATTTATAAAAATTATAACAAATAAAGAACAATTTTTAAAACTTATATAACTGTATTATTCATTAAATCAAAATTTTACTGTCTATACTCAATTTAATTCAAAAAATAGACTTTGCTCAATTAAGCTAATTATTTATTTAAGCTATAAATTGACTTTGTACGGTCTAGATAAATTTATGTCAGAGGATCTGATTGTAATTCCTTAAAATGTGGCGTGAGCGAGTTGCACGGTAAAATTTCTTAGTTTTAGCAAATTATTGAGGGGGCGGCAACGTGCGGCCCTGAACTCAACTGTCTAGCTTGGGGGAATCGCGTCAACTCGCAGGAAGATAATGAATATATATATTTAGTTGCCGAAGTTACCCCTAAGGGAATCCCAAATTTCGAGTCCTACCCCGCCACCCCACACTTTCGTCTACTTTATTTTTCCCCACGTGCGTTAAGTTGCCTTTGAATTTTAATAATTTACCGTATTTTTTTTTCAATAAATAATTAACATAAAAATACTGTCCGCAAAGCTAAATATAAACATTTTCATGAAATATGATTGGAAAAAAACTATTTTTATTCTCAAATTTTTTGTGATGTTATTATTAATTTTATGATAGCATTTTGGTATGAAAATAAATAAATGGCATTTAAGATATTTCTCATTTTTAAAACATTAATTAAATGATAAATAATAAAAAATATAAGTCTGTTATAATTAGAAATAAATATGTGCCTAAACAATTTTAAATAATGTAATAAAAAATAATTTATAATTATTTATAATTTTAAATAATATTATACTAAATTTATTAAAATAATAAAAATATTTTTTTATAGTTAACCCTACTAAGTGGAATATAAAACTTTTATATTATTAAAAATTTAAATAAAAATTATTTACTAGATAAAAATAACATCTATTTGATATATATTTATAACTGGTATATAAATAAATATTTAACCTGACTACTTTTAACCCATTTAAGAGTAAAATTTAAATTAAAAAAATATTATCATATATACTATAATTAAAAATATTTGATTCTCATAATATATTAGATCGTCTTTAACTTCACTTAAAAATATTAAAAAATAAAAATACTTTAAAATTATTTTTATTTGAAAATTAAAATTTTACAAAATAAATAATATTACTTAAATATTTTTAATATAATATATTTTATAATTTTTCAGACACACAAATACATAATAACAATTTATTATTATTATTATTATTCTATTTTACATATTTTCCAAAAACTAAAGGCTGACATAAATAGACAGCGGGTTTGTCCGATCCTCACGTACGATTTTTTTTTATAGTGGAAGGGAAAGGCTTGATTAAATGAACCGTTCTCATTTCTCACGTCCACGACGGCCAGACTATTTATTTATTTATTTATTTTCCGAGTTTTAAGTCTGTCGCATCCCGTCCCATGTGCTGCGTCCCCGAGTTAGCCTCTTCGAGACCCCCACGCGTCGAAGTGGTCCCCACATTTTTTTTTTGCCGTGTATTTGGAAAATTGTTTAAAATATTATTTTTTTCCAAAATTTTATTTTACCTAAATTATTAAATAAAACTTTAAAAATATGCACAAATATTAACGAAAAATTTATAAACTTATTTTATCATATATATATATATATATTCCAAATATAAATAGATATTTCGTTTGGTCAATATTTAAAAACTTAAACAGTTTTATTTTAGCTTGTATAAATATAATTTTTAATCATTTATTGTGCTCATTTACACTAAATCCTCTTATCTCAACACTTATTATTATTATTATTATTATTATTATTTGTTGCGTTCCATTATTCAAGGACCCCAAAAGGAGTACGGAAAAAGGACAAGTGCTTGACCCGAGGAGTCCGAGTTATCAGATATCCGAGACCATTTCGCGTGAAGCCCGAGAGGCCTCCCAGCGAGGCAACATTGCAGTTGACAACCAGGGACTTTCTTGTGGCAGTCCGAGAGCACACGAGAGGCTGATTCAAGTCAGCGAAGGACGAGGACTCAGCCAAACGCCAAAACAAGTCAGTGAAGGACGAGGACTTTCTAAGATCCTAACGCTAACTCGCCTATTTCACGATTCACAAGGAGTGCGTAAATCCCGCCACACGCCGCCGCCACAAGAATAATCCTTGAAAGACGCCTCGTCACCTCAAGATCGACATTCCCGATGCAAAGATGCGCCATAATGGCGGGCTAATTTCTAACTCACTCAAACACGCTAACGCGCGTCGACACAAGCATTACGTACGTGTCAGAGCTTATGTGCCGCCTCCCAAGAGGCCTCGCAGCCGCATGGACATTCCTAACGGCTACATTTGCCATTATAAATATCCACTTAAGGTATACGAGAGGGGGATCTTGGTCAAGTAGTAAAAAAGCTGGAAGAAAGAAAAGAAACCGCTCTCTGAACTTTCAGATCTTGTAAAAACAAATGATCAACTAGCCAAGATCCTTTTGCGCTTCTAACTCAGCGTTTTTCCTCATTTTAAAGGAGGGTTTAATGTAAAACTTTGTGTCTTCTCTCTCTCTTTCACAGCTCCCACTCGCCCAAGAACAACTCACTTTCTCTTGTGTTGCGCTTGATTCCGTCCACTCGACGTCATCACACGTCAGCGTTGTACGGCGGTCGGACAAGAACGCAACATTATTATTATTATTATTTGATTATTTAATATTTTAATTTATAAAATATATTAAGTCTAATAATTTCCTTTTAAATATAAAATACATTAATTCTATTTTAATTATTATTTTCACTCATTATACCCATTACATCGAGAATGAGGGGTGCTGCAACGTCCGTACCACATCGCAGCGCTTACGGCGTCATTTGGTTGTTAGATTTTAAAACTGACGATTCACATTTTTTATATAAAAAAATATATTTTTTATTTTTTTAATATAAAAAATATGGGTTGTTGGTTTTGAAATCCAACGGCCCACATGGCACCGTAGACATTGCGATGCTTGTACCACATTACAGTGCCCCCGTCACATCGTTATTAATCTATCAATTCTCTCTCATAGTATCCAAGACAATGAAATTCATTATTTTTAACAGCACCTTTATCATCAATTTTAATTTGTTTGATTTTTAGTTTAAATTATTAAGATTATATTTTACATATTTAATTTTATTTTATCTGCTCATAAGCTATTTAAATTTAAACAAATTTCAAACTTTAATAGATAATTTATCTGATCATACCATGTTATCACTTTCATCTTTGAAGTATATATAACTCTTAAACTTTAGTTTTATCAACCTTCAACTTTTTAATCTGTTTCTTCCTTGCTAAATATAGATTTAGGCCTTATATTATATTTTCATTGAGTAATTTATTTAAGTATAAATTAAAAATACAAAATAAAAAAATAAAATTTGGTAATGACATTTAAAAGTAAAAAGCCAGTTTATAGATATATCGCTATTAATTGTTAAGAAATAACGATAAATTATAAGAATATATAAAAATAAACATATAACAATTAAATGTTTTTATATGATTATATTTGTAGGAATAATATAATTTTGTCATTTTCTCTCGGATGGGTTTACAAACCTTATGTCAACGTAGCCTGATCTCCATAGATTTTCAGATGGAAGCTGCCAAATTTTGTTCTGATAATTGAGTTATGCGAGGCAAATGAGTTCCATTGATCGGAAATCTTAAAATATCGTTTGGAGAAAACATTGATGATAACTACACATGTCATTTTCTTAAAAATTATTTATTTTAAATTTTTAGTAATAATAACAATAATAATAATATAATATCATGGCAATGATAAGAAAGTATGTGTGATTATAGTGGTAATTATTCGTGTCTCAAATTAGGTTGATTAGTTTGAGTAACTCGTTATGGCAATGTGATTATCATATCAATGTCAGCAACAACACTGTCAGGCTAGAGCATCCATAATTGATCTTAAGTAGCTTCGTTGACCAACAGTAGTACCGTCAGACAACCATATAAATTTTCAATATCGAAAAAATGGGCAACAATACAAGTGCAGGCACGACTAAAATAGGAAGGAGGGTTGCAGTCAAGACACATGTTGTGCTTGGGCATTGGCTAACCCCAAGTAGGTGGATGAATGCTATTCAGCGATGATCACGATGGATGTAAGTTCAACGATTACAACGAATCTAAGACTAATGGCAAAATAGTGGTAGGTGTCAACGGTAGCAGTTAGCAACAACCTTGATGCTAGGTTGCAGCAACCCGCGCGGCTAGTTGTCCCCCCAACTGATCTCTTCTGTTTTCATTCTCTCTCCCTCATATTTATTTTTGCTCCTAATTTGGCTCATTGAATTGGCCCTTCCCATCTTTAAGACTTTTCTTCCTTTTATAAGAGCTCCCTAAATGAATAATTTGGGCAAAAGACTGATAAGTGGGCATGATTTTTCAAGTTATTGCCATTCTAATAGATATCATATCATACATTTTGTCAACTGACATCGCATACCACACTATATACTAAGCCTTTTCTTGGGGTGGTGCACCTTTGACTACAAGCTTGCTGATACGTGCTCCAATTTAAGCTATTTTCTTATGATAGTGCAACTTCTAGTCAACGGATGCAATTTTAATCCACAATGATATTATAATTAGTTATCATGTCAAAATACAGTTGATCTTTAGTGGTTTGAACCAAAATATTGAGCCGAGCAGATTAAATTATATACTTGGTTAGATATATTATTTTAGATTGGGTCACTAACATAATTTTTTTTTTTCATTTGAATTTTTCATTTTTTTATCTAAATCAATTATCATGAATCAACTTTATTAGAAACTAATAAATAAATTTGATTAAAATTGTGTCATTTGAAAGGTTCAATCTATGTCAAAGCCTAATTAATTTTTTAAATTGAGTACGATCATAAATAAAATAACAAATTCAGTTCATTTGTCTCCCATTTATGAATTAGTCTAACTATATTTATTATTTTAGATAAATACTAACTTTAGAAATTATTTTAATAAATTATGCTTTTCTAATTAATAATTATTACAATAGAAAAAAAGTATTTAAAATATCTAGATAATATTTTAATCTAAATATTATATATTTAAAAATATTTTATACTTTTTAGATATTATTTTATATAAATATAAGTTTTATATAAAAATATTTAAATAAAAATTAATAAATAATTATAATTTTAATTATAAATAGATATAATTATATTTTTTATCCTGAATAATTAAGTCAAATTTAAATATATTGAACTTAACAAATTTTTTTGGGTATTTTTTTTGAATGATTTTTTAAAATGTTTTAATAAATAATACAAAATAAACAAAGTTGAGAAATTATTATACGGATAAAGAACAAACTCTGGTGACGTCATCTAACGCAGCTGACACTCCTCAGCGGCCCAGAAATTGAAAGCTTCTGAATGTATCGCTTGGTTTGTTTTTGTACGGCTGACATAATCTAATTGTAATCATTGCTGCTGCATCTACTTCTTCTTCTTCTACTTCTTCTGCTTCTTTTTTATTTTATTTTTAATTTTTTTAAAAAAATTATACTCAGTTAAATATTTAATTTTTGTCTAAAGTTGTTATATTTCTAATTTTTCATTTCTAGCCCCAAGCTTGTTAATGATATTTGGTTTTGATTTTGTTTATAAAGAACATAAACTTAGATGAATTTTCCACTTAGGTAGCTTGTTTATGGGTTTGAGTGACTAGATAGCTTATAAATTTTTCAAGTTTAATGAAGCTAAATTGAACAAATCCCGAACCAGAGGTGTTTAAAAGCTTTTTCGAGCTCAAGACTCTGCTTTAATATCATTTGAAGGAGACCCGAGCAGAGAGTGGATATATTAAAGTTGGTTCGACTCGAGTATTTTTCTTAGATTTGATCCTCTGCATCCCGTGAAAGATATTAAAATCCTAAATTACAAAGCAATGCATCTTCAATAAAAAAATAACTACATTTTATATTTATATGCTTCTAAAGTCTAGGATTTTGACAAACCTAAAGCGAATATAATACTAAGAATATATGCAGGGCATCAATATCTTTAAAGAGTTTTTGTTACTGAATAAAATATAATATGTAGATTTTAAATATTTATTAAATATTTAATTTAATAATGATACGTCTTGAGAATTTAAATTATCGTATGAATCAGAGATTTGACCGCTTAGTTTGAATGTCCGAATGCAAACATGTTCGGTTTTCATAATTATAAATTAGAATTCTGTATACTATAATAAAATAAATTAAAAATAAGAGCTATATAAAATTCACTAATTGGTATATACTCTAATGCTCAAATTAGTGATTTTTCTAATAAATTTAGAAAGATATTAAAAAAATATATATATATATATATATAAATGAAAGAAGATCTGGATGAGTATATATTTGAAGGGTTATACTCATTTTGTATACTCGATTAATTGAGTAGCTTTTTTCTCTATCCCTTTTCTATTTAAAGAGAGATTTTATTTATAATTAGAAAAATCGTTAGGCTAATCTGCACCTAAGATCAATGTATGTAAATGATGCCACTTTAAATCAATGGTGAGAGACGTTATTGACAGTATGTAATGACCGTCCATATGTAATGATAAAGCCACTTAACTTCCAAGTAAAGTGTCGCTTCGCCCGCTCTTCTATTTCAGTCTATTAAATGGCTAATTATAGCCTTTTTAATATCTTGCTATTTAGATTTTATTATTTGGTTTATACATTCGAATATTTTCGTCATATTGAGTTTGTGGCATCTTTTATTTGTCTGCAAATATTTAGATCTTTTATTCGACTGAGTATTGAATCGGCCTATTGCTGGTTATATAATTAAATAATTTTTTTTAATATTTTTTTTTAAATTTTAAATTTATATATTTTTAAAGTGGTGCACCATCATTAAATATTAAGAAGAGATTACTTGCATGCTTCGGTCATCGAGTACGTGGGAAGCATACCTGACGCGACGGATTTCGTAGGCCTGTTAGAAGAATGCTGGAGAGCTTATGGTTTTTTTTTAAAAGATTGATGCTAGGGATATTAACTAGTCGCTTATAAACTACACGATAAGATATTACAATTTATTTAATAATACTAATATATTTATTAAAATAATAAATAATAGGTAATAAATTATTTGAAAATATTTTAAAAATAAGTGACAAATATTTTCAAATTATTTATTTTTTTAAAATACTCCACCCGGCACTACCATTTACTATACCAGTAAAAATCTTACTCCTTAAAAAAAAAAAAAGACTAATTCGCTCATTCTAATTATAACTTATTGATATTGATCAAATGATTATATTATTTTTTAAAAAATAAATACTTATTTTTTTTAAAAAAAATAGCTATCTAATATTAATTAAATAATTATAATTTAAAAAATTAAATTATTTTTTTAAAAAAAGATAAAGACTGGTTAAATTGGTTGATTCTTAGTTGAACTTTCCTATGCCCTTTGCACATTCATCAAGCCCTGCCTTTTCATATCATCAATTTTGTTTAACAATTTTTTAATTATACAAAAAAATTGACCCCTTTTTTTCAAAATATGAAAAACAAACCAAAATCTATTATTTTAATTTGTCGAATAATCGATTTTCAGGAAGGATAGTGCTCAAACCCTAGAGACTCGTTCTTATAATTTTGGATTTTTAATAAATCAACTATCGATGTACCAATTCTAATATGAAATATGAATAAACTGGAAAATAAAATGCAAATGTTAAGCATGCTTAGGTTTAGTTTTGCTTAACTCTTGTGACTAGGAAACGAGGCTAAAGATTCTTTCCGAAAAATTTTCATGAAAATCGGACCATTGTGTGGATATATTCTTCCTATTTTATCTTCTTTGTTACTTATATTTATACTTACAAATTTTGATAGTAGTTATGATTATTGTTTAAATTTTGGAGGCAATTAAATAAATATCTATTTATGAAATAAGACTGTAATATGTACAAAAGTCCCGAGCAAAATAAAACAGGATAAAACAATCAAGTACTACCTAACAAAAAAATCAGTAATAATCAAATCTACCAATAAAATAAATGATATTTCTTCTTAAAAACCCGAGAAGAGAAGTGATAAAATTAGCAGAACTACGAACAAGAGTACAAAAAAATATAGGCACGATATGATCTATGTGTCTCTATGGAGTTTATTTTCAAATTAAAAGTATTTCATATTCAAGTAAATTCATATTAAATGAACAGTTATATTATCTTTGTTTAGATTACCATTCTTAAAAGTTGTAAACGTGAATAACAACTTATAGTTGATGAGTTAATATCCTTGCAATAAAAAAATGGGCTGCTTATATTCTCAGGTATGAGCTGTATTAGGCTGGCAGTAATGTTCATCTTGTAGTGGATGAGGTAATCTTAAAAAAATTAGGCCTTAAAAAAAATGGGGTTCAACAGATTGCTCATTCCTTATAAATATTAGTCTTAATTAAAACAACATAAATGGCAACTTTATCCTCTCCACCGGATCACACTTATGAGAGGGACAATTGACCCATCACACGACAATCTCTTCTGCTTCAAAGCAATTGATCTTCGCTTTCTGATCAGACAGTCCAAGCTTAACCAAGTGTAAGTGCAGCTGCAATGGCTGAGAAAAGCAAGATCTTGATCATTGGAGGCGCAGGATACATCGACAAGTACATAGTGGAAGCAAGTGCTGAATCACGGCATCCCAAGTTCATGCTGCTAAGAGAGAGCACGGTCTCGAACCCTGACAAGTCGAGCCTCATGGAGAGCTTCCAGAGTCTCGGGGTTATGATCCTCCTTGTATGTATTTATCGTTTGAAAAGGACTACTTTTATTATAAGTTTGTCATAATTTTGATATAAAAATGATATGATATTTGTTGGGTATTCTCTTTTTCTTCATTTTTATTTTCAGTAGTGTGAACTTGTAGTCTAAGTGGTTTTATTTTCTGCATTTAAGCCTGCGAAGCATTGATATTAGCATTGTTGCTTCATATCCATGTTTTATTTTTTGATATATGATCGAGATAGTTTGGTGAAAGCAATCAAGCTGGTTGAGGTAGTGATCTCTGCCGTTGCAGGAGAACAGCTTGCTGATCAAGTTTATTTTTTAAGATCATAAACTTAAATTCCCTTCTACAAACTCTTTGCCTCCCTGTCATAATTTCTTTCTTTCTTTCCCATTTTGTAGAACTTCATACTTCTTTCTTGCCTTAATTCTATATAATACATAGAAAACGAGAATTTATATATTTTAGCGAATGGTTTAGAGATTCCTTCCCTCTGACTATGGAGCCGATGTGGACCACGCCCAACCCATTGGACCAGCTGTAAGTTTCTTCGAGACTAAGGCGAGCAGTCGAGGCCGAAAGGACACCACACACCTTCGTCTCCACCGACGCATTTGCTAGATTCGTTCTGCGTAACTCTGCACAGGAAAACACCACAGCTCCTTCTCGGGAGAGGGTTGTCATCTGGGGAGATGGAAATACCAGAGATAATATTTGACATGGCGTTTACCTACCCATCATATGTATATAATGCATCATTTCGCCTGTGATTTTATGAAGCAATATGATTGATCAGAACCATATCTGTTAGGGTTTTCTAATTTTGTAGTCTTTTCATGAAGATTACAGCAACATAACAAAATGTGGTTAATACATCTTAGTTATAATTTCAGCCTAAGGTGAAATTCTCAAAAATATAAAAATATTTTAAAATGGATGGATTGTCACAGTTCTATCGATAAATTTAGTTGTTTTAATTGAGTGCCACAAATTTTAGGAATATATGTGAAAGAACACAGTATAGGAATGTACATTGTCTAAGGGGCAGAAGATCTCCAAACCTTGAATAAAGTCCTCTACATGAGATCTCTCCCAGAGATCTTGCTTTACATATAGAAAAAGTAAGATCCTATTTTATAAATTTAGACAATCAATTTTGGCTAACAATATAAATCAATCATCCAAATTTATTATAATTTTTTTAAATTTATAATATTAACAGATTTAAACGGTCAGTTTATGTCATTAACTAAAACCGATCATCCAAATTTATGAAATATGATTTTATTATATCCGTATATTAGGCAGGATTCCAATCTCACATGAGACCTGCTGTCAATATCCTGTCCTTTAATGAAGTGGTTGCTTTATGGGAGAAAAGGATAGGAAAATGCCTGAAAAAATACTACATTTATGAGGAACAACTTAAAATCATCCAAGGTTAGATATTTCTCTCCCTCTCTCCCTATAGACATATATATTAATGACACTACATATATTATAAATTTACTATAATATCTTAAAAATAATAATGTTATACCTATTATGAGGATCTACTATAAAAAAAACTAAAAAAGAAAAAATAACTATTGAACAATTAATATCATATCATTTTTTAAAAAATACATAAACTTATAATAAGAATAAAATATAAATAATATTTGACATTGGGGATGAACCGATTTATCTTTTAATTTGGGTATATTAGATTATCGATTTAATGTTATTAAACGGTAAAATAATAATAAATAATAATAATGTTAATAAAGATAATAATGACAACGTATTAATAATAGTAATAATATAATAATAAATGATAATATAATAATAAATATAATAACAATAAATATAATAATATTATTATTAAGTTAATGACTCTCTCTCTTCCCGTCTCTCTCCCAAATAATATTATTTGGTTTCATCTCCTTCTCCCTCGTCAATTCATCCTCCCTTCCTCGAAACATCGGCGCCTTTCAGCCAACTCACCATTCGTCTGCCTAATCTGAATGCGTTTTCTGGCGATTTCGTTTCCCTCTCATTTAACCGATTGGCTGTGGTCGCAGGTGATAAATAGAGGAGTGCGGGAAATGATGAGGGTCGTTCGAGACTGTGGATTCGTGGTCGCCGTCACCATTCTGTGCAGGAGCTAGATTTGTCATCGTTGCCGTTGCTGTCGGCTGCCGTCACCGAAGAGAAATCTCTTGTTGCCGTCGCCGCCATTTCTAGTCGCCGTTGTCCACCGTCACTGTTCGGATGCTACCGCCATTGTTCATCGTTGAACCAGGCAAGTAAATCTTCCATTACGTTGCAAGTAAAAACTCCTATTTTCCGTAGGTAATATTCCTATGTTGCAAGTAAATCTTCTGTTAATTTGCAACCAATCTGTCCTTCTCTCTCTAAATTAATCATATTCCTCCCCGATACTGTTAAATTCGTGATGCATGTCGATATATCTGTAGAAATAGCTATAAAGCGGTATCGGAAAACAGGGTTGCATACTCTGTTCGGCTTTCAGCTTTAGCACGGTGAGGATAGGATTTGGGAATTGGGTGTGTGAATCGAAGTTGTGGTGACCTGGGGTATATGTATGAGTATATATACGTACGGTGTAATGGTATACATACGTGTCTGTACTCGGTGCATATAAATATAAATATAGGTGCATTTATGTATATAAAATGGTATATACATTCACATACGTGCGCGTGTGTGTTTGGCACGGTCAACATGTAAAAGTACTTGAATATTTGACTGAAAGAATGAAGTTAAATGTATAATATAATTTTGTTGGGACTTTAGAGATTAATCAGAGATTAGATTGATTTTTGTGGGCTTTTGTCCGGGTGTGACAAGTAAGAGTTAAATGATAGCCTTGGTAATGTGATTATATATTAGAATAGGCCGAGAGTCAGGTAACTATTTAAGTTTGGTCAGTTAATTATTCATGGATTTCCTTGCTAAATTACAGTAATCTATTCTTGGCGTTAATTTTGTTAACGTCTGTGACTTTTTTTGGCACTTTATAATTTGGTTAAGGAAAGTGTATAAAAATATTATAGTATATAGGTGAATGAGAGATTACGATACCTTAGTGTAGTTTATTTTTATTGATATAGAATTTATATTCCAGGTATTAAAGTCATTTTGAGGGATGCTTATAATATTGTAAATATTATGTATGAAATATCGGTGAATATCATACCGATGAAATATTGGGTTTGATTTGTGATGGATATGAATATTCTGTACTTGATGGGTGTGTATTATAATGGATCACGAAAATACGTACGAGTTATATTCTAGGCTACTTAATGAGGTAATGAGAATGTTGTTCATATGGATTGAGTTTAGTACTTTTATATTACGGCTGGCAAGTATCATGAGACCAGAGAGTTAGTTGCTTGTAAAACTTGCAAATGCTTTCGACTGGCTTTGTGGCATCTCATACAGTTGAGACATCTATTAAAATAGATTCGATAAAACCTATACCGTTGTTGGTAATCGGATTCGGTGAAATTCGATTTGTCTCTCTTATGATTTGTTGTCATATGGCCTTTGAATCGTGGATATTATAGCTCGTTGAATCTCGGATAATTATTTATTTATCTTATATAAGTCTTTATGTTGATATTATTATCCAAGATGCTATATTGTATTTTGTTATTTTATTAATTAATTTATTTGTTAGACATTTGGCTTATTATTGCATTTTATTAGCTTAGTGTGGGAAGTTTATGATAGGTTAGAAGAGTTCGTATTATTATTGAGGAGATTCAAAATTGAGATAATCTTAGAGATAGAAACTCGTGACGAAAAGTTTTAGAGTTGATTTTATTGGTTGTGGTTTTATTTGGATATATTATTAGGATTGCGTTTCCAAGATATTAATATTGTAGACATTTATTGTCTTGAAAAAATTTATTATAAGTATTATAATTATTATGTTTTATTTAACGACTCATTTATGAAATTATTTATAATTTGGGTTTCCGTGTGGACGATTCAAATTGGGCTGGGCAACTTGGGTTCGGGGGCATCGCATTTATGGTATCAGAGAAGTTAGGTTTTATGAAGAACATTCGAGGACTTAGGGAATTAGAAATATTTGAGAAATATTTTGCTTTACTAAGTGATTGAGAATTTAAGATATCGTTGAGTCATGGAATTTATGATATATTAGGACCTAGAATGAGTAAGTACTATGTTGAAAATAAATAAGGTAGAAAAGATAGGATAGGAAAGTTTCTAAGCCTTCTTGTCTTGTCGGATATTAAAACAACTAGATGTAAATTTTAAAGATTATTTCAGAACTTTTGACAGTAACCAAGAGCAAATGGTCAATATTCTTGGAGCACTTCGACTAGTAGCTCAGTTAATAGACTAGACAATCAGCACTCTGGATCGTAGCTCTCAAGTGGTGATCATACTAACCTCTAAGCGTATCTTGGCGTTGGTGAATTTGAAGATTCATTTATCAAATTTTGAGGTATGTACTTGCTTGATAATTTGAGGTTTTAGTTTTGTAAAAATGGTATCTTTAAGTCATTATATTAGGGGATCAGATTATTAGTAAATTTATTGAATAGACCACGACATAGTTGATGATTTGAAATTTCTTAGGTTTTGTAAATTATTGTTGGATATTTAGAAGAATTTGGTGGCACTTTGTATAAAAGATTGTTTGGATATGTTTTGTTATCATTTCGAGGATTTATAAATTAAATAGTTAAGATCGAATCAACTGTTATGGAGTTGGTTGAAATTTTGGTTGCTTTGGAGTTGACTTTAATATTCTATAAGGAGGAGGACTCATTTATGGAATTTATAAAATGGGTATAGAATGTATTAAAAAATTTAACGGACTATAGAAAATACTTAGAATTAAAATTTGGGTATCAGTTGAGTAGAATTATATGAATTACAAATTCTTGTGTTATTTTAGAATTTTACTTTTTAATTGAAAGAGGGAATCATGAAAATGTTAATTATTAGGTCAAATTACCAATTAACATATAATTAGATTAGTAGTTGATGGATTTTGGCATTTAAGATAGATAAAGTATTTTATTAAGCAAAGAAAATATGAAGAGAATAAACTACTAAAATATCCTTAAATCTATTGAATAAAGAGAGTGTGACTAAGTTTTAAGATTGGTTGAATGACTTTTACAGAGAAATAATATATATATAAATTTAGTATGGAAATTTATTTCGTCAGTAAATAGTAGTTGATGGGTATATCGTGATCGGGCTAGCTCAACAGTTAAAGAAGGTCCAAATAGCCTGTTGGCCAGTCAACCCCAATGTTGGCCCAATAGAAAGTGAAGGCTCAAATCTTGAAAGGCCCAAACATTCTCCCAACGGTCAACGTCAGCGTTGGCCGTCGAGACACAGGCGGGCGGCTAACTCGCGTCCAGAATGGTTAACCTGAGCGTAGACCAAATCACTGTAGTAACAGGCCGAAAATGAAAAGCTTTTTATGGGCCTGGCCCACTTGAGTCTACGATCCAGCAAACGACCAGTAACGGCTCTTTCAGCACCTTCCACAAATTTAGCCAGCTCCAAAAAAGGATATTGACAAAATCAACGTCCTTCCCATAATAAAGGTGCCAGATTTTTTCAATCTCTTGCTAATTGGGGCTCTCCAACGGTGGAATGCATGGAAGGAAGGTAGGTTACTTGGAAAGCCGTTGACCGCCAGGAGGGAAGCAATCTCAGCTAGTTTGGCAATTTACGCCTCCCTGTAGAAGGAAGGTTATCTAGAATAACGCAAGGGATCGCACCTTCCAACCAAGGAAGATCACCCTGTCATCCTTTAAGTAAACCCTAGAATTCTTATTCAGGGCACACAAACTTTTACTCACACAACACCCACAACGACAACTAAGATAGGCATACAGTTCTCTACTCTCTGCCGACACTCAAAAAAACCTAAGGCATACAAACGTACTTCTGACAGCCGTTTATTGCATCCCCAACATCCAGATTCAAGAAGACGGTTTTGCCTCTCTTTCATCTGGAGATCACACACTCTTGAACACACTCTCTCTTTTAATTCTGAATTCTAGTAACCTTCTTAGATTTCGAAGGCTGTTTATTGACTTGAGCGTCGAAATATTTTCGGTGGGACAACTTCTCGCCAACACGCTGACCTCCTGTTTGTTTTAGTGGTGTATAGAATCCAAACTCAGTGAACGAAGCGGAACCAGAACAGGCGGATCAGCCCGAATTTGTTCGAAATTCGGATCATAGGACGCATCAATAGTAATGATACATGTTGATGTTTAAATTATAATATTGTTGGCTAATTATTATCGTGGAACCGTTGAATCGGTAGAAATCTTTATAATTTAAGGTGGTTAAGAATATTAAAGAATATATTTGGATATAAAATTTAAGAAAAAATGAAAATTAGATCAAATAGAGTAGCCGAAAGGAGAAAATTACACATTGTTCAATAAAATATGGAATATTTAAGGCTAGGAAGAAAACTTCAATCTTTAATTGATACCAAGGTAGAAAGTGAGGTTAATTGATGTCAAATTCTATAATTGGATTTTGGAGACCGTTTAATATCATAAAATAATCTAAGTATTTGTGGATTAATAATTGCAACAAGTAGTTAGAATGGAAATTGCATTGAGATGATTGTGTAGTTGATTTCTAAAATATTTGGACAAATATTCGTGTAGTGCTTAAAGGTGTCATTAAAATTGCTTCAGAATATTGGGTTTTAAGTTGTAGCCATTGGTTGGCTAAGAGTTCATTGAAATCATAAGATTATAAGCGGTCATTGGTTGGCTAAGTATTTGTGAACAATGTATTCGATTTGAGCAAATAATGAAAATTAAATTGAATCTTAATCAAATGTCAAATATTTTCTCTTTTTATATTTTTCTTTCCTCTCTTTCTGTACAGTACTCCCCGTGTGAGCAAAATAATTTTGAATATTTTAAAATCGTATCAAAAAATAGCCCATTGGTGTCGATTAGTTACAACCTCCTTGAACAAACAGTATACAAATGATTTTCAAGTATAACTTTTCTAAACAAATCACGCATGTGTGCTTCTCAAGTGCACATTAGACGCTTCTCTCCTAGGCAAATTGCGCACGTGCTTTCTTTAGGCATCCATCATGTGCCACTTAGCCGACCTTCGACTTACCTGCGACTAACCATCAGTAGACCCTCGCATGAATATCATATGATACTTAAAATTTCTTTATCATTTGAATAACCTTTAGCCGACCATTGGTCGATCTTTTGTACAAGGATCATGTGACCCTTAGTTGACATATTTGGCTTTACTATACCATGCATAAATATTGTGTGTCCTTCTAATGACCCATATATTTACAGTGGCACACCTATAAGAGTGATCCAAAATTCAACATTTGATAACTTTGGAAGCAACAATAGCAGGTGGAGAGATCTACGTTGTTATTGGCAGCCATGGCTTGATGTTTGTGGGCACCGGCTGCGTTCTTCAAGATTATGTCTATGGCATTGAGGCGTTCCCTAGGAACAGCTGCACATTGTCTCTGAGAAATTAATTAGAATTCAATGGAGCAGGACACCACCCGAGTCTCATGCTCTTCAAAATAAGAGAGCACCGTCGGCCACAGAGTAAGGGGAGCTCTACCACTTTTTTTTTAACACCTGTTGAAAATAATAAATATAAAAATAGTATATTTATTATTATTATTTATAATATTAGTAATGAGATATTTTAACATTTCATAAATAAATAAATAATATATATTTTACTATTTTAATATATTAAATGTCAGTAATTAGATAAACTTGATCCAACAGCTTATAGTAGGGGCTGCGGTGCCTACCATATGTTTGAAATACATAAATCTCAATTATATTAAATTAAAAATAAATTTTTTAAAATATAAAAAATTAATTATTAAATTATAAATATTTATTTTAAAATAGACAGGTGTGGAGGCCCCTAACTCTTTCCATTTTGGAGTAAGGAAAAAGTTCATAAGACTTTTGCATTGGAAAATTATTGCGGCTGTTAATTCATAAAAGTGGCAAAATTAAAAAGAAGTGGGGGTTCGGTGTCAGAGATGACGATGGCACCAGCGGTGCTTCCAGTAGCCGGGTAGGGCTCGGTGATGGCCCGGCGAAGGTGGGTGGCGGCAGGTCGAGGGGCAGGATGAGGGGATTCGAAGTATAAAATTTAAATTATAAAAATGGCCATCTAAATAATTATAATTTTTAAAAATTTTTTATAGTTAAATAAAATGTTTAATAAATTTTAATATTATAATAAATAAATAAATAACTATTTTTAATAATTTTTATTTTACAGATATCTATGGTTAAATTTGAATTTAGCATGGACAATGACATCAAAATTGGATGACGTAATCAAGTATTATAGGAAAGGATTGCTTATGTACCGGATTAGGGGAATGGGCTTCCAATCTTTCCCTCTAAATCGTTATTTAAAAAATAATTTATGGTCTAAATTTAAATATTTAAAAATATTATTTAAATAATTATTTTTATTAAATATATATATTGTTGCGTCCCAGGCCCAATGTTGCCGTACGGATTAGGGAGCCTTCGGATTCCTAAGCGTGCGGGCGCTCCGGAAGAAGGGTCCGGGCTCCGTCTCTATAAACTGGACTCGCACAACACAAACAACAAACAAGAGGTGAATGGTCCGGGCAGATTTTCTCCCACCGAGCCGCCTCCGACGCTAAGTCGCAATATTCCCATGATAAACGGAAATGCGCACGCTAAGGTGGTGCGCGGAGAGAATGCTGTGAAAGCGTAGAAGTGCTTATGCGGTGATGTGGGGAAATGTTGTGAGCAGGTGTTGGAAGGCCTGACTTCCGTTATGCACCGCAGCGGGTGGCTAATTTTCCCGTGATCTCGGAGGATGCTGGGATTGTGAGCGAGTCAGCTAGATGAGGCAAAGCTCTGCTTTGACTCGTCTCTCTTGTGTTTTCAGAGAAAAGGGAGAGAAGTGATCAAGGATGCTTGAAGCGGTGACCCGTAATGATCGTTGTTTTATCGAAGAGTTCAAGGTCTCACAATTGATCACCAGTCCTTTTCGATCGAGAGAGTTTCAGAGTTGGAAAAAAGGGTCCTCTTCTCTGTGGGGTGCGAGGGTTTTTATACACCTCACCCCCTTGGACCCTTGGGCGCCAAAACGCCCGTTGCTTGGGCTATTGCGCCGCTGGTCGCTGTCATGGACCGCTGGTCACGCCGGCACTCCGCGCTGTGCTTGCACGCTCATTGGCGTCATTGACCCACGCCCGATTTTCCCCGAGCGGGATTGATTGGTTGCCCGTCGGCAGACGGCAGGTGGCGCCAAGGCGCGCCCACGCCTATGGCTAGCCTTTCCGCCTTTTTGTCTGTTCCCTAAATGCGTCGCAGTTGCCTCTTTTCGTTGTGGGCTCGCGCCATTCACCCATCGGGTGGGCCGACATTTCTTCATGGGCCTCGATCTTTTCCGGCCGCGACTGCCGTCGGGGCTGGGCTGTCTTATGGGCCGGGACATGGGTCCCAACACTAGCCCCCATGCCCGGGGCCGGCCGCTGGGTCGGGCCTCGGCATGTCCATTGGGCCCATTTCCACTGACCTCGTACCCTTCCTCGTGCCGCGCCACTTTTGTCGTCTTCTCACCCCGCGCCTTTCCCGGGGCAGTGGCAGGCAAGCCAGTCTTTGTTGCGACTGTCACCTCGCCTGGCGAGATTCGCGTCTTGGGTTCCGTCTCGACTAGTGGACGCCGCCGTCGCCCGAAGACGTTCTTGGATGCCGTGTCGCGCCGGGGTGAAGGGATGGCCCGTGTCTTGCCTATAAATAGGGGGCACTGAGCAGTGAAATTCATCCCCTACCAACGAATCTGAGAGGCGATGAGGAGATCTCTGCTTTGCCGCCCCAGTGGGCACTCGAGAAGGAGTTGGATGGACCACTTGCACACCTGGGTTCCCTGATGGAGACCGTTGTAGTCCAAGCCTTGTGGCTTGTTTTCTCTGCTAACGAGAATGGTTCGGCCATTCCGCCGTTGTCGTGCGCTTCCTTCCGGGTTGTGGCTCGGCTGGCTGAGCGGGATTCTTTGACTTCCTCCGAGTATCTCCTCCCGTTTGAGAAGGCTTTCGAAGGGGAAGTCCCCCGCGTGCCAGGCCGGTGCGCCAGCCATAGAAGGGGTGCGAGGTAGGTAGCCCTCCGGGAAAGCTGGGCTTGACATTGGACTTTCCCGGAGTGCTCGACTTCAGTGCTTCCTGTACCCCGGTGGATGGAATTCTGGAGACTCCCACCGGGGGATGCTCCCTGCTTCCCACCCAGTTCGCCTGGTGCAATTCCGGCTGCTTCTGCCGCCGTCGTTCGCCGGGCTCTCCTGGGGCATCGCAAGGGAGCATACCGGGCTTCGCACTACAGTCTCCTTTTGTCTTTCTCGCAGCTCCATGGTTGTAGGTCTTGTACTTTGTAAGAAAGCATTTAATAAAAGAAGTAGCCTCTTTTGTCTTCAGTTTTTGTCTTTTTCTCCGTAAATGCTTTTCTGCTGCCGGGCGTTTTGCCCTGAAGATCCACGCGTCGTTCTTTGGGAGCCCGTGGGGTCCTCGCCAACCGTCATATCCTTGAGCGGCCGGGCGCATTTAATTCTGCGCGGCCGGAGAGACGCCGCTCCGCTTTCGAAACGCGAGTTTTGGGGCCTCCACGTGGTGGAGCCCCATACAGCCCTTCCTTAAAAGCTTTTCGCCTTTTGGGCTTGCCGTTTTCGTAAGATCCGCTATTTAAACGCGCCACTTTCTCCCGAAATCTGGCACGTCTTCGTACTTGACCATCCATTGGCAGTTCAATCTTCCTCTGCGTATTTTCTCGTTGCGAAGTCAATGGAAGACTCTTCTAGCGACACGGAGCACACCTTTCTTGGGTCCGAGTCCGGCTCTCACGCTCCCGTGTCCTCTGGAGCCCACTCCTCAGGGGGGCTCGCTCTGAAACCACGGTTGCCGGCCCTTCTCAGGGTCGGGGAGTTCCTCCGGGTTTCGAGGGGGTCCCACCGCGTCGGGGGGCTTTAGCGATCGAAGCGGAATGGCTGCGAGCACGCGTCGCACACCTAGAGAACGCCCTGGCCGAGTCGGAGGCCAGGGTTGTACGGCTGGCGGACGCCAATGTGGGGGCGCAAGGCCGCATATTGGCGCTTCAGGAGGAATTGGAGCAACTTGGGCAGCGACACCGGGCCGAAGTCGCTGCGCTGCGGGCGGTGACGAGGTCGATGCTTCGGCCGGAGGACATGAGACCGGATCTGGATCGGAGATATTTTGACGCCGTGAGGCTTTGCAAAAGGCTTGCCTCACTGGAGGATCCAGGCTTCCGTGTGGGCGTCATAGATCCTCGTAACTCGTCCGCCAGGACCCGCGATCAATTGGTGGATTATCCCGTTCAAGGTTCCTCCTCCGGCCAACGGGATCGCTGATCATTTTGCTTCCGTTGTACTCTTTTCTTTTCTTGTCGTTGTAACAGAACTGACTCACCGTAATGAGAATTATCGTTTCGTATCGTCTCGTCTGCTGCATCTTCTCGTTTCGTGGCGGTTTCTCTTCTCTTTTTTTCCCTTTTTTTTTTGCTTATTGTGCGCGCCTTCCGGAATGCTGCTATCGTAGGCCTTCATTTAATGCGGCGGCGCCAGCGTGGACCCTAGCCAGGCAGCTGAAGGGTCGCGCCCGTTAGCCTGGCGCCTAGCCATCATTACAGTTGATTTGAGGTTCTGCGGTGCGCTCTGATGCCACCACGTGTCTCCATCTCCGGAGGCGATGGCGTTTCGGTTTCCCGCCTCTTAGCTTGGCGTTGCCTATTTAAACCAAACGTCGATCGTCTTCTTCCTTCTGCTGATTGCTTTTCCCTTTATCCCTGCGATATTTGAGAGATAAATGGCCGCGAAAGGAGAGAGTTCTTCTTCTTCTCATGTTTCCAGATTTGTGCGCCACGGTGTTCGCAACACCAAGTCGATTCTGACTGAGGTGGACATAGCCTCTCTTAGGGTAGACTATGCGATTCCTGCCGTCCTGAGTTTCCGTGTTCCCGGCGCTCAGGATAGGGCCCACGCCCCCCAGAGGGCTTTGTTACGGTGTACGAACATCATCTGAGGGGAGGGCTTCGTTTCTCTGTGAACTGCAATTTGCATGCGATAGTTGAAGCGCTGGGAGTCCCACTAGCGAGGCTCCACCCCAATGCCCTGCGTTATTTGGTATCTCTCTGCGTCTTCGCCCTGATGCACCAGTGCGCCTTCAATGCGAAGGCGGCCAGGATTATCTTTCGGGCCACGGAGTCGGAGGACTGGATTTCGCTCTCTCCCAAGGCGGGGTACAGCCTTCGTGGTACCAATCCAGATTCTGTTAAGGGCTGGAAGGAACGCTTCTTCTTCCTGGAGCAGCCCTCTGACCAGGAGCTTCCCAAGGGATGGGGCCCGATCTCGGAGTTCTTTCGAGATAAGCCCACCGCCGAAGACCTCATAGAGTCCTCGAAGCTGCTATCCATTATTAGTGCGGAGGAGGAAAGGTTCAGGATTCGGGGTTACTTCCTTACATCTGTCGCGCTCGAGTTGGCCAGGTGGGGGCCTTCCGCTGGTTGGGCGATAGCCGGCCCTGTAAGGACCTTCAAGAGGTCGCCTTAGTTCCTCCGGCGAGGATCGAGGAGGAAAGCAGCTTGTTGTCGTCGTCGAGCGATGATGAGGACGAGGCTGCCCTCAAGCGGTTAAGGGAAGCCGCAGGGTCTCCTTTGAGGAGGTCCCGGAGACGAGCCGTTGGTCCTTCTACTGCGGGGAGTCCAGCCTCAAAGAGACCTGCCAGAATGGGTCGCCGGAGGGAAACTGCCGTACCTTCGCCGACTTCGATTGCGGAGTTAGCCACCCGCTGAAGTCTGCGAGGTCGAGTCTCCACTGCCAGGGATCCTCCACCGGGCGGCGCTGGCTGAGGCGTCGACGACGTCGTTATCCGGGAGACCCCGAGAGGGGCCATTTATCATTTGAGCCGGTGCCGGAGGCCCAGGAAGTGGTGGAGCTGCCAGTGATTTTTGTGGAGCCCATTTCGTCGCGTAGGCCTTCCGGAGACCTGGCTGTATTTTCGGAGGCTGGCATCACCTCTGCTGCTGTACAAGCTGACGAAGGGGAAGCCGGATCGTCCTCGTGGGAAGAGCCCCCGAGCGTTCCTACGGCTTCCAGCCTTCCAGTCAGCCCCCCTCAAACAGTCGAGGGTGCTGAGCTTCCGGGAGAGGTTCCTTTCGCTGAGTTTGCGCGGGCCGAATGTTCAGAGAGCGACACCACTCCTGCCGTTGATGCGGTTCAGGCTGGCGAAGGGGCATCCGGGGCGTCCCCGCGGCTAGAGCCTGCGAGCGCTCCTTCGGTAGCCAGCCTTCCAGCCAGCCCTCCCCAAGCTGTTGAAGACGTTGAGGCCCATGGAGAGGCTCGTTTGGATGAGCTAGCGCCCGCCGCAGTTGCAGGCGCGCCGCTTCCCTTTCTTGAAGCTATTCAGCCGGGCGAAGGCGGCCGGACGCCTCGCGGCAAGAGCCCCGAGCGCTCCCTACGGTACGCCGACCTTCCATGCGCGCCGAACATCTTCTGGTACGGTTGTTTCCTTCTGGACTTCTTCCTTTGTTGTTTATTTTGGTCATGCTTCTAACTTTCCCTTCCGTGCAGGCTCTGGACGATACGGTCTCCCTCGAGGTACGTGCTGACTCTTTTCGCGGGGGCCTAGAGCGGATTATCGTCGACGGGCATCATCTCGTCCATGGCAGTTTGGCCCGAATCACATCCCTTACTGAGGAGAATGGGCAGCTACGACGGAGAGTTGCGCAGTTGGAGGGCCTTCTTTCTGCTGCGGAGGAAAGGATCACCGGGTTGGTTGGAGACGTGGTTAGTCGGCATTCTCCTTCAGAGTGGCAGTCGGCGATGGACACTCGCTTTTGGGATGGTATCCACTTGTGTCGCAGGATTGTCTCCCTGGCGGCTCCTCACGTCCCAGCCGGCGTCCTCCATCCTGGGAACGCCGGGGTAGGAGAGGCGTCGCGCCTGAAGACTTTCCCTGAGGAAGCGGGTCCGTCGAGCCTTGCTGATTAGCCTTCGCCGCCGTTAAGTTTTGAGACTAGTTTCCGTTATTGTATCATATCTGTCTTTTGTATAAATGAGAAGCTTCTGTTTACACTTCGTGTCCATGCTTCCCTCATCGTACAGTGTTGCTTGCCTTTTGCTTTGTTTTCATTTGTTGGATCACGCTTCGTGTTTGAGCATTGGGCTCTTTGAGCCGTTTTAGTTAAGGCCCTATACAGCGCCTTTCGCGTGGTGCTCGTCCTTCGTAAGAGGATGCCATCACAGCTCACACGTTTGGGGGCTCGATCCAGAGAGCGGATGTCGTCTCAAGCCCCCGGAGCCTCAACGAGGGTCGGTAGCAGTGGTCGGCCGTGGTAACTAGGACTCCCGGGTCTAGGACCGGCCGCGCATAATCGGGAGGTGTGTCGCTCCCGCTCAAAGCGTTATAATCACCAAGTTGAGGTCCCAGCCCACGACCATTGTAGATCGAGGGTGCTCTCTTCCTCGTTTAAAGAAGGTCGCCGCACGCCCGCGATTCTTTGCCCCCTAAGGTTTTATTGGCAGTATTGTGGGGACTCGGGAGCCCCCGTGCCTAATGTTTTGACCAATGGCCGCCGGCGATAGCCTTCCTCGGGAATGGATCGCCCTGGATCCTTTGTCCAATCTGCTAATTTTGACGCCTCCGAGTGACTAGCACGGGCTTAGTTTCTAAGTGGCCGGGGCCTTCTCGCGCAGAGCCATGGTGAGTAAAGCCGCCCCGAGGCCATCGGGCGTGAGGGCGAGTCCCCGAGACGTCCGCGCCTGACCGCTGCATTGAGCCAGGGCCCGGTTTTACGGACGGACGCTTGTCCTCCCGACATAGGGCATCTAGGTCGTTTGATTTGAAAATACAATGCATGACATTAACTCACACAAATGAATATGCAACAAGTTACAGCGATTATGATAATCAAAGGTAAACTCATGTTCAAGCATTCATCATGATGCATGCGTGTGCGACTTACCTGAGTCTGAGTGGCATCATTGGTAATACTTTCTTAAGTTGGCGGCGTTCCAGGTCCGCGGGACCAGCTTGCCGTTCTGGGCGCGTAGCTTGTACGCTCCGCTCCGGAGGATTGCGGAGACGAAGAACGGTCCCTCCCACCCAGGGGAGAGTTTGTTCCTATTCGCGATCTTTCCCGCCGCCTCTACGCTCCGGAGGACTAGATCTCTAACTTCCAGGGGGCGTGCCTTTACTCGCTTGTTGTAGTACCGCGCGACACGCTGTTGGTAGGCCGTAACTGTGAGGTTCCGGATTTAGGAACTTGATAATAATGAGGTTATTAGTATGTTAATGATCAATACTAATCTTATGGGATGATTAAGGTTTGGTATCGGAAGAAAAATCGGAAAATTATTCCGGTCCCGGCCGCTGAAGCCCTCGCAAGAGCTTGCGCCTGTTGGCGCGAGCTGTGGCTCGAGCGGATAAAACAGACCGCCCGTGGCCGGGCCGCTCGCCCGGCCGACGGCCACGGCAGCATATATTTGCGCCGCGCGATTCGTTCTCCCTCATTTTCGATCGGGCCGAGGGTTTTGAGGAGAGAGAGAGGGGCGCGACTAGAGAGAGAAGGAAGGAGATCGAGCTCGCGAGTCCGATTCCGTCCAAAGCGGTATAAAGGTGAAAGCACGCGTCGAGGCAAGTGTTCTCATACCCACTTCTTCTCTTTCGTTGTTTTATGTATTTTCGTTGGGTATTTTGTGTCGATACCCACGGGGAACGTTAGGATCTCGATACCCATGCCTTGAGGTCCAAGAAAATGTGGTTAGTTGTCCGATTCGTGTCCGATTCGCCGGGTGGGTTTTACCGAAACCCTAACCTACGGAATTTGGGGTTTCCGTTCCCGGCCTCGTATCATGAAATTGACCTCAAAATTGGAGTGCCCACGTCCCAATGATGTATATATGTCGGCCGTGGGTCCGATCTCGCACGCTTGGACCCGTTCGCGGCAAGGCCCGGCCCTCTAAAGGGGCGCATATCATTCATTCGAGACCGAAGGTGGAAAATGCACGTTTCCACCTTCGTGAAATGATGAAATGACCCTAGAATACGAATCCCGAACCCCAATTGTATGTATATATCGACCGGATGCCGAATCTCGTAAGATTAGACCCGTTCGTGGCATCCGGGAGCCTTGATAGTTTCCCGTTGTGGATAACCCGGAAGTAAATGGAAAGTTGTGTACTTCCACCCTCGTGACAAGTAAATCGAACCCAAATGTGTAATCATGTGTACAAGATGTACGTACGAATCCACCGGACGTCCGATTTCCAAGTATCGAACCGTGTACGGCGTCCGGGTATTCAAAGAGTAATCCGATAATGTTCACCCAAAACGAAATGAGAAATGTAAAGTGATATGTGATCATAATCGTAATGAAAGTAACGTTTAACTGATTAAACGTAAAAGTAAGAACCCGAATATGAATCCGTGTGCTGGGGGCAAAAGAATGAGTCTCGGAGGTTCCAAAATGACATGTGATCATCTGAGGTATGAAATCTAGTCTCTCTTGTGGATTTGGAACGATTGGATGTGGATTAAGGGATTTGAGTCCCACGGATTGTGATTAAGGGAATTGAGTCCCATTGGATATTGTGAACCGTGATGTGAATGGAAGGGAGTCCACATTGTGCTTGTGATGATATCATCTCCTGGATGGAGATGTGTTTGACGATGTAATCTCCTGGTTGGAGATGATTGTGATGGGAATGAGATTTCCCGAGTTATGATTGTGTGGCAAGTGTGGATTTTCCTCTCTAAGTGTCGAACCTAATCCTGAAACTAGGACCCTGAGTCATATGGGTAGCATTCTTTAGTGTACCATGTCCATCGTGGTGGGAACCCGAGGGATGCTTGGCCACGATTCCGCCCGCCTCGTGAGCGGGTGATGTCCGTGTGGGTACGCTTTAGGAAACTACTTTGTGGAAGAACGAGGATTGCCTCGACCCCGGGGTGTGGGGTGTGTCGACGCTTACATATTGAGATGTAGTCGTTCGAGATGATTGTTGCATGGATGCAACCGAGGGTCGTGTGCTACCGACCGAAAAAGTAGCCGTGGCTTTAGAATGTGTAGCGAACACATTCCCCCCCCCTCGTTCTCTCGCATCGTTGGTTAGTGCGATCTACTAGCCGGGGTCCGCAAAGATGATATAATAAAGAAAATGAATAATATCCAATTGATGAACAGTGTGAATCCAGTAGACCAGAATGAGAACCGAATGAATCAAGTGATTCAAGATAGAACCGTGAAACTGTAATGAGAACCGTGAGAATCTTGTGAATCCAAATGATGACCAATCAGTGTAACCGTGAGAACTGTAGGGATCGAGTGATTCCAGTTGCTTCCTATTCCCTGTCATGTTCCTTGATTGTGGAGAGTGTGTGTATCCCCTCTCGGTTCAGTTCTTGTACGTGTCTTGGAGAGGTGTTTATGATTACATTTGCTGAGCTGTTGGCTCACTCTTGCTGTTGTTGTCTCTTTTTCAGATGAGAACACTTAGCTGGCGCGTGTAGATGGAGCAAGGAGAGGCTTGCTCGATGAGATTGGCTAGACGGCGAGTGATCAGAAGATTTGGACTTAGAGTTGGATCGGACTGTGGATAGCCACTCAGTGTTGAGCGTGGCTCGTTATAGTTATTGCTTTTATGGTTTTATTATGCTTCCGCATGTATGATGATTTAGTTATGCTTCCGCGTCTGTATATTTATGTTTGGAGTCTTGTTTAATTAGATGGCATCTCTCTAGATCTAATATAGTAGGTTGTGTACTGTATTGGAGCCATGGATGACATGGCAGTGTTGTGATCCTGTGTGGCGTGTTGTAGGCTTGAGTTAAGCCTTTGATAGATGCGTGCTTGTTGCAGGATATTGTTTTAAACAGGTTGTATTTCGGTTTTCGTCCAGTTGCAGAGGAAGCTCTGCCGGATTTTCTGTAGAGTCCATAGGTTAATTATGGGCTTTAGGGTGTGTGTAGTATTTGACGGAGGTTGTTCAATGGAGAATAATCCGTTCCGTCACAGTTGGTATCAGAGAAAAAAGAGAGATGCCTTAGGTCGATCTGAATCATATGCGGAAGCTTAGGATTGATTAAGATTGATGGTTTTCGCGAATGAAGGCCTGTGAGGACTGAGTTAGTTCGGGTAGTTTTGGTTACCCCAGTCCCAGAACTTTGACTAGAGCGCTAAGTTAGAAGTTGTGACTTAGTTCGGATGGCTAGCCTACACGTCCTAGCTTGTGTTCTAGGAGTGGCTTGATCCGAATTGCTTTGGTTTCAAGAAAATATTAGTAGCGGCTCCTAGATGGGGACTACTAGTATTGGATTGCCGACTGTAGGTCAAGAGAAAGATGGTGTGTTGAGACACCTTCATGTTGGAATTTGATCAGTGTTGATTGGGTCCTTGGGTGGATCGGTGTTACTTCGAGGCCTAAGTTAATTAATCTCGGTTTGAGGTTTAAGTTTGATCGGTTCTTGGTTGAAGTCCTTGGATCGGTACTTTGCTTCAAAGGGTTGCCATGACAACCTAGAGAGCGTGATGAATTGGGTGGAGTTAAGATCGAGCATATGAAGCTATAGGTTGGAAATTCATGAAGTAGACGATCCGTCTACGTTTAGGGTCCACACGGGTGAACTGTCGTGCTCCGTATCTCCTGGATTGCTGTCTTCATCCTGTGCTGGCGTCGCTGCCTCGACGATAAAGTCCGCCAGAGCTTGTCCTTTCACGGCCGGCCGTGGTCAAAACTCTAAGTCGAATTCTCCCAATTCAACGGCCCACTTAACCAGCTGGCCTGACGTCTCCGGTTTTTGCAAGATCGACCTTAGTGGCTGGTCTGTCAGCACGACAATCCGGTGCGACTGGAAGTAGGGTCGCAGTTTCCGCGCCGCATAGACAAGCGCGAGCGCCATCCTTTCTGCGTGCGGGTAGCGAGCCTCTACGTCCGTCAGTACCCGGCTTACGTAGTACACCGGCTGTTGCTTGCCTTCACGCTCCGCCACTAGCACGGAGCTGAGCGCTGATGCTAATGTAGCCAGGTAGAGGTAGAGATCTTCCCCACCGCGCGGTGAACTCAAAAGCGGCGTGCTGGAGAGATAAGTCTTCAATTCTTTGAACGCTTCATCGCATTCCTCATTCCACTTGAACCCGTGCGACTTTGTGCCCCTTAGCGCCTTGAAGAAGGGCAAATACTTGTCGGCCGATTTCGCTAGAAACCGGGCGAGGGCGGCTATTCGCCTGTCACCTTGGACTTCCTTTATGGTTCGTGGGGTTCAAGTCAAGTATTGCTTTGATCTTCTCGGGTTAGCTTCTATTCCGCTACGGGATACAATGAAGCCCAAGAACTTCCCGGAGGTCACTCCGAACGCGCAGACTGATGAGTTGAGCTTCATCCCATGCTGTCGGAGGATTTGAAAAGTCTCATCTAGGTCGTTGACGTGGTGGCTCGCGACTCTGCTTTTCACAAGCATATCGTCGACGTACACCTCCACGTTCCGTCCTATCTGAGCTTCGAACATCTTGTTGACAAGGCGCTGGTATGTGGCGCCTGCATTCTTGAGACCAAAGGGCATCATTTTGTAGCAATACGTCCCTTGATCCGTCATGAACGAGGTGTGCTCCTCGTCCTCCGGGGTCCATCCGGATGGTTGTATCCCGAGTACGCTGCGCCCATGAAGCTGTTGCATTCGTGTCCGGATGTGGAATCCACGAGCTGGTCGATCTTTGGGAGCGGAAAGCTATCTTTGGGGCAGGCCTTGTTCACGTCTGTGAAGTCGACGCACATGCGCCACTTGCCGCTGCTCTTTTTTACCAGCACAACGTTGGATAGCCACTCCGGGTACTGGACTTCTCTGATGAATCCGGCGTCCAGGAGCCTCTTTACTTCTTCCCTGATGGCGGCTAACTTCTCGACGGAGTGGTTCCTCCGCTTCTGCCGGACGGGTTTTCGGCTCGCGTCAAGGCCCAGCTTGTGGACTATGACTTCGGCTGATATCCCGGTCATATCGGCGGGGACCCAGGCAAACACGTCGGAGTTAGCCCGGAGGAAGGTAATTAACTTGTCACGATCTGCAGGTGGAAGGGATCTTCCTACGTTGACGATCGTTAGGATCGGAAGGATTGAGAGGGATCGCCTCTGCTTTCTTCGCCCGATTGGGCTGTTGGCGACGTCTCGCCGCGGAGGTCAGTCTTCGCTTGGTCTACTTGGTGCCGCAGGTTGACTTGGGACAGTAGCGTGTTCGCCCCATTTCTTGGTCTCCCAGACTTCTCCCACGCCCGTGGGGTGGGGAATTTCGCCCAGTGCGGGATGGACGTCACGGCCTCGAAGGTGTTAGGAAGGGAATGCCGAGTATGGCATTGTAGACGGACGGAAGGTCGACGACGAGGAACGCCAACTCGCGCGTTATAGCAGAGCGGGTGGGTCCCCATCGTGACTTCCAATCGATTATCCCTTGCATCGAATGCTCGTTGTCCAAGCCGTATAATGGTCCGTTGCTGCCTTCATCTCGGTCCCGTTTTTAGTCTAAGTTTAATGAAGGCGGTGAGATACGCAAGTTTTGCGAGCTTCCATTATCAATGAAGACGTTTAGGTTGGTAGTCAGACCACCACCTATCAAACAAGGGCCGATACAACAAGGGGGTCGGTGTGGGGAAAGGTTACATGCGCCATATCGTCGCTACTAAAGCTAATGACATCATTCCTAGCCCCTATCTTCGCCCGCTTTTCTGAAGTCGCCTTGGCTGTCCTCGCTCGGGCGCTCGCGGCGTGTGGAAGAGATCATGTGAACCACGCCACAGCCGTGGGGCCTCGGAGGCTCGCTAGGTTCACCGTCGGAGGGAGCGAGCTCCCCGACCGAGCTCTTCACGAAGCGCTTCAAGTGCCCACGCCGGATCGGTTCTTGATCTCTGCTGCAGGTGCGGCGATTCTCCGTCGAGTGCCCTGCATCCGGTGGCACTGGCAAGATTGCCCATCCCGATCACGCCGCAGGACCCTTGGACGCGGCCACTTGAAGAATTTTTCATCCACGGATCGCATCCCGGGATGTTTGCAGTATCGTTGAGCGGGGTCGAGAGGACTGTTGTAGTCCCTTTTGGCCCCGGAGGGGGCCGGCTCTTCCGACGCTCCGAGTAGCGCCGGCCTGTCGCTGTCCCTTTTTCTCCCTCCTGAAGCTCGAGGGGCTTCAGGGGGTCGGTCCACTCGCTCGGGGCGCTTCGCCTCATTGGCCTCTTCGGTCGTGATGTACGCCCGAGCAATGGTCTCAGCCTCCGGAAGCTCCGAGGCGTTGGTGCGACAGTGTTTGAAGAAATCCCCGCCGCGAGTGGCGGCGAAGGCATTGAGCTTGATTCGTCGGAGAGGTGTGGGATCCGCCTCGCCTCGATGATGAAACAGTCCAGAAACCGCCTGAAGCTTTCATCTTGTCTCTGTCGAGGCGAGACCAGTGCAGGGGTTGCCTCTCCTCCCCCCGCCGGAGGCGAATCGCTCAGAAGTCCGCAAGCTCGTCGAACGAGCGTATGGAGTTCGGGGGAGGCCGTGGAACCAGAGGCAAGCGCCGCCCCCGAGGGTGACGGGAAGCACCGCACATCGTGGCCTCGCCGCGCCCCTTGTAGAGATAGGTGGGTGCGGAAGCAGTTGAGATGGTCCATTGGATCCTTGCATCCGTCGTATCCCTCCAGTACCGGCATTTTGAACTTGCTCGGCAACGGTTGCGTCCGCAAGTCCATGGCGAAGGGCGATCTACGGAGGTCGGCGGAGGAGGGTGTGGGCTTCTCCTTGTGCAGGGTATCCCACAACACTTTGACTTTCTCCTCCATCGAGGGATCCGTAGAGCCTCTTCGCGCATTGAGGACGTCACGGAGCTCCGTGTTCCCCTGGAGGTGCGTCTGGGCTCGTCGGGGGTGGCGACTCTCCGCCTGAGAGGCGCGTTCACCGTTGGAGCCTGCCGGGCCGGTGGCCTCCCTGCCACGCGAGTTGCGGGGTTGCGCCCCGGGCCGTCCTCCCTGTCGCCGTTGGCGGGATGGCTTTCCGCCTCGTTCTCGCCATCCCCTCACTTGGTGCGGCAGGTTGCAGCGTGGTCGAGACGGTTTGCTCGCCTCCCGCGAGCGGCCCTCGACGTCTTCCTCTCTTGGAGGTGGAGGCTTGGGCCGCGGGGAGGGATCCGGGGCGGGCAGTCCGTGTTCGCGCGACACGGCGAGGAGGACTTCTTTCAAAGATCTATGTCCGCCGCCATGCGGCGGACTTGAGCTCCATTGGTTGTTCGTTTGGTTCCCTGCAGGGGAACTTCTCCTCGGGCGGTGACTTCCACCGCAGAGCACTAGTTTTTGGCCGGGTGTTCACCATTTTCGGTCGTTCACCGCTTGATGGGAAAGAGACACTTGGCTTATTGTCGGCTTCCCACAGGACGGCGCCAATGTTGCGTCCGGGCCCAAGGTTGCCGACGGACAGGGAGCCTCTGATTCCTAGCGTGCGGGCGCTCGGAAGAAGGGTCAGTCTCCGTCTCTATAAAACCGGACTGCACAACACAAACAACAAACAAGAGGTGAATGGTGGCGGATTTCTCCCACCGAGGCCGCCTCCGACTTTCAAGTCAAACAATATTCCCGATAAGCGGAAATGCGCACGCTAAGGTGGTGCGCAGAGAGAATCTTGTGAAAGCGTAGAAGTGCTTATGCGGTGATGTGGGGAAATGTTGTGAGTGGTGTGTTGGAAGGCTCGGCTTAGTTATGACGCACCGCGGCGGGTGGCTAATTTTCCCGTGATCTCGGAGGATTTGGGATTGTGAGCGAAGTCGACTAGATGAGGCAAAGCTCTGCTTTGACTCGTCTCTCTTGTGTTTTCAGAGAAAAGGGAGAGAAGTGATCAAGGATGCTTGAAGCGGTGACCCGTAATGATCGTTGTTTTATCGAAGAGTTCAAGGTCTCACAATTGATCACCAGTCCTTTTCGATCGAGAGAGTTCCAGAGTTGGAAAAAAGGGTCCTCTTCTCTGTGGGGTGCGAGGGTTTTTATACACCTCACCCCCTTGGACCCTTGGGCGCCAAAACGCCCGTTGCTTGGGCTATTGCGCTACTGTCATTTGTCGTGGACTGGCCGTCACGCAGCCTGCCATTGCACATCTTGCCACGCTTTGGCGGCGTTGACACGCCCGATTTTTCCCGAAAGGGATTGTTGGCCGTCTGGCAAAACGGCAATGGCTGGTGGCGTTAATGATGGGCCAACACGCCTATGGTAGCCTTTCCGCTTTTTTGTCATAGAAAGCGACACATTTAATGCGTCGCGCAGTTACCGCTCTTACTCTTTTAGATTTGTGGCTCGCGCCATTCACCATTTGGTTGGGCGACATTTCTTCGTGAGCCTCTACGATCTTTTCCTGGGCCGCGATCCGTCGTGGCTGGCTGTGCTTTTGGTAGTTGCGACATCGGCCCCAACATATATATATATATATATATTAGATTTAATATTTAATATATATTAATATCGTGTATATATATATAATTATAATTATTTTAAATATTTTTTTAATTATTAAATTATGATTATTAAATTTTAAATCAATGATTCTACTGCATTAGCCGCTGCTTCTGTATCATAAAATGTTAATTAATAAAAATTGTTATACGGCCAATAATATTATCAATATTTCTTTAATTTTTATTTTTTTTAAAATTGAACTACACACATTCATGTAATTTAACAAAATTAAAATGGTATTTATAAAACATAAAATATATATAAAAAATAGAATTTTCAACCTTATTTTTAAAAATCAAATGATATAAAATTTACATCTTAAAATCAGTACAGAAAAATATACATATTTATACCTTAATTTCCACTCTCCAAAATTCTCAGGCAGGCATCTTTTCTACCCATCAACTGTGATTATGCAATACCCTGTACAAGTTCAGGCCGAGAAATGCAAGAAGAAAGCGGGTGCAAATGAATCTTAAGCTTACATTTTTCGTGTTGGTTACAAGTCAACGGAAAATTTGCCATCTTTCTTCGGGCTTCAATGGCGATTTGTTAGCTTGTGGTCAGTACCCGGTAGAAACCGAAGTAAAACTCAACACACTTTTTGGTACGGAGAAAAGTTAGTAAAATCACACGACGGTAAGATAGATGGTTATGGCGACGAAGTTGTAAGCTGAGGTCTTTAAGCCATTGAAGCTAAGGCGACGTGCTATGTAAGCCATTGTCGGTCAGATGCAGGCAGGAGCTCTTCGATTTCGACTTTCATGTTAGAGTTTGCCGCCGGCCACTTCGATCGTTCCTCGACAATTGACACCTGAACCAAAAACCTGGCACAAACAGGTCGATGATCGGAGTGCTTCATCTCTCTGCGAGCATACGAAAGCTGATGCATCCCGTTTCCACGCCATAGTATTCTGTCGCACCTGCGCGTATTATACAGGCTTAAAAGCAACATAGATGATCGTCGATGGCATGAGCAAGCATGCCTTAAAATTTGAGGAGCCTACCAAGCCGGAGTTCTCCTCTTGTTCTTCGACTTGATGGTATCTCCGAAGTAAGTGTCGGAGTTGAATGAGTATTTGTAGGTCGGTGCGAAGTAGATCTTTCCTTCTCTCCAGCCTTCGAACACCCGGCCTGCTTCCCTTTCAATCTTCAGCTATCAAAAGCAGAAACGAATGGATACAAATCTATTAAGTATGCAAGATAAACAACGGTGAAAGAAACCTCAGACTAAATCCGAAGCCGGTCTATTGGCCTGGATAATAAAGCTTGTTGAACAGGCAGCCTTCTTACAGAAAAGTCGAAGAGAAGCTACCTGATCTTTGCTGAGCAGGGCGTCCCAGTCATTTCGCTCCAAAAGCCTTCGCGTTTCTGCATAGCTCAAAGCGATCCTGTAATTCAAGTCCCCTAACCATACGATCCGGCTGGTCCGAGATGCCACGAAGGTTAGCATCATCAAGTGAAATCCAGACATCAGAAATTATTTCCCACAAGAATATATCATAAAGATGCTCACTCATGGTCTAGGATTTTCTCGGGCACCCGGGTATTAGGAACTTTGCATCTCCTTGGGAACTGAGTGTTTTTAAGTGTCTCTATGACATCCAAATTTCTTCTCAGTTCGTCCCCTTCTTTCTCTCCAGAAGCGAGATGACTGCAGATGAAGCAGAAGCTCGTCTGGTACAACGACATGCTCACTGATATGCATCCCTGCATGCCATTGATGTTGAAACATTAATAGTTGCGATGAAAACGACGACAGTAAGATGGGAGATTTTACCTTGTTTCCGAGGCAACCCATGATCCCACGACTAATGCAGGAAGTTTTCAGGTGGCCGATGTGCTGAACGAGCTCTTTCTTGACCCAGATAGTGAGAAAGATGCCGACCATCTGCTTGCTCACGACAAGCCCATAACTCATTCGGCTCGAGCTTGAGGAAGTAAGGATCTCAGGAACCACAACCACCCCGCTTTGCCCATCGTCATCTTCAGAAGATAAGTCATCGTCGCTAACGTTACTCTGTTGGCACCTAAAGCACGAATCTTTACTGTACCTTCTTTCCAATTCTGTAGTGCAATTGCAGGCCTTAAGCCTCCTTTTGCTTTCGGTCCTGAACTGCTTGCTCACTGCCTTGAGCGAGTATTTTTGGAAGAAAAGTGAGCCGCTTGGGGTACTTCTTAGCTTGCAGCCTTTGGCAGATGCAGTCTTTGAGTCCGGAGAAGAAGCACTTTTCATCATTGGATGGAGAGTGGGACAAGATTTGTTGAGAGACTGATTGATTAAAGACAGCCATTTCGAGGCTGGCTCGCTGTCTTCTATAACAAGGACATTTCCAGCATTTAAGGGGACTATCTCCTGAAACCTTTGGACATTACCCAAAAAAAAAAAAAAATTATCGGAAGATCAATCAAAGAGTCGAAAATTGAATTCGTTAAGGGGCTGCAGGAAGTACCCTAAGATGTAGATATCCGATTCATCATGGATTTGAAGGAAATCGTCGAGATTAAGGTCACTGCGTGGAGGGTTGCCTCCCACATTCCACGTTGCCACGAAAATCCTGGATTTGGAAAAGAATGGAAGATGATTCTGAAATAAAATGCTAAGAAAATTATAAACATGAGAATACAACAATGACAAAGGGACGAACTGATTTCCAGGTACCTTAAGGTTTTGACAATTTCTGCAGCCTGCATTGCTGTGCCCGAACAAGAGAGACTCTGTGTTTCTGCGTATAAGACACCGAGCAGGGAAGCCAAACAATCAAAAGAAGAAAATATTCTCAGAAATATTTAAATCTTGTAAGATTTGAGGGAAAATAAAATTTCCATGATCAGGATAGAAATAAATTTTTCAAGCGAACTTTCTTGTATTCTTTTCTTCCCCCTTTCGCTGTGATTTTCAGCCACCCAGACAGAGTGAAGGCTAGCTTGAAAGGTGTGCTGAAAAAGAATGTAAAGCTCCTCTGAAATGACCTGCAGAAGATACCATTCTTGCTATAAAATGGGCAGGCTGTACAGTCCAAGCATGAACATATTCTTGCGTATTGTTTCAAGTTGCCAACATGCCCGAACAACTTCTTTCTGCTTACTTTTCAAGCTGATCTTCCTTTCTGATTGGTTTGTTCTAGTCTTCCATGGAATCCGTTCCAAGAGGATTGCATCTTCAGTTTGCAATGATGCTAAAGCTACTCTCTCGAGAAAATTATCCGAAACACAGTCTCAAAGCATATAGCTTTATTCGTGCATTCAACAGTTCTCGGACACAGATTTCCGTGGAAAAAAGGAAAAATATCATTGAAAGCACAGATGTTACAGTAACTTACCTGCAGAATCTTTGTCCTCTCCTCTCCTGATCCAGTCCTTGGCCGAAAACATTTTGCGAAAGAAAGACTGAAATCGCGGGAGAGAGAGAGAGGAAAAAAAAATAAAGAAAATGAGTAAGCAACAAGTGATGGCAAGCACATCGCACAGATCATCTTTTGTCGGTGAATTCCCAGAAAATATGGGAATAGATAACGCTTGGAGGGCATATAATATGTTAACGGGAAGAAATTTGTATTAAAAATGAACTCTTTTAGTTATCTTTAGATATTTCTTAATAATATAATATTTTATTTATTTATATATATTAATAGACTCTATAAAAATATATAATAAATAAACTATATTACTTAAAAATATTATTAAAAAAATTATTAATTTTTTTTTTTGAGATGTTCATCGTAGTGTTCCCCCAAAAATTGATGAATACCCCCCTCCCTTCTCCTAATTATCATAGATCAAAAAAATACCTTGCTTTTACTGTCTTCCCTTCTGAGAGTCATTCTAAAACAACCAGAGATTGCATGAATTGCTCTGACCCACAGTCTCCAACCTCTAAAGACTGTTACATCGATCAATTTAACCAAAAACCAGTCAAATAAATTATAATAAATCTGTCAATCAAAACCAATTCAAGGGAACTTATAGAAATGACTAGCAGTGTAAAACCCAAAATTTCCATCACGATCAGACTTATTGACCAATTTTCTCTGGCAGAAAGAAGAAAAAAACGAGTCTGATTTGCAGAGAATTTCGATCGTTATCAAAATTTCCGTGAAAAAGTTGGAAATGCAGGCAGATCACTGGGAAGAAACATGCCATAAATTGAGAAGGAATCGAATAACTTCGCACAAAACGAAGAAAACTTCAATGTATTGCGTCAAACAAACAGAAGAAAATAGAAAAAGACAGAAAGCTGAAGAAAATAACCAGAAAGCAGGAAACAGAAGAAACTCAGCCATAAGAGAGGGGTAGAGAAAGAATATACACAACCGTTGCCGCATACATGTATCCATAAATCACAGCGGTAATAGGACAACGAGAAAATGGTTGACAAAACCGAGATGGAGATTTTCTCGAGGAAGTCAACTACCCACCATCTTTCTTGCACATATTTTTACTTTCCCGGAAAGTCATAGAAAATTGAAATTTGGGAAGGATGATGCGGCATAGGAACCTGAGACATTCGTGGCTCTAGAACGAAGAGCACCCGCATGCAAATCTGGCTTCAAGCAACCCTCCCCAATTCGATGGGCTCTTCAAAGATGTCTTCGAAAGCGGTGAAAGGTATCTTATCTGTCTCCAATATACAATTGGTTTACGTGCCAAAAAAGAGGAAGAAAATGGGAATTCTGTTTCTGTTTGTTTTCCCGATTGAAAAGAAAAACCTGAAAACTGAATTTTGCTTCAGGGAAATAGTCAGAATGCGAGGGTTTTGGAGGTTGAAATCCCTGAGAAACGGCCGTGTTTGGTCTGTTTTCTGCGCTGTTTGTTCTTCCCTCTTCTCATCCATTAATAATAACCGTATAATTAAGGGAAGTTTCGTTGTCAGAGCGAGAAGGGAGTCCGCTCGCCCGTGGGGACTGCAAACCAGATCATAGACGTCATTTTCAGACGTGGGTGGGGGGCTTTAGGTGCGCAATCATACGGCTCTCATGAGTCACGAGTCATGGCAGGCAATGGAGTGGAGTGGGTGCGATCATGGACAGCACGAGGGTCGACCCCTTCTCGATTGAGAGATGGAAAGTTTATTTGATTTTTGTTAAAAAGTTATTTTTACTGTTGCAAAAATATTAATAATTTTTTAAAATTTTAAAATATAAGCTTTTTTTTTTTTTTCATTTTTAGAGATATTTTTATGCAATAAAATAAATTCCACGCTTGTATTTTATTTCTTTAAACTGAGTAACAGTTACTTTCATCGTATTTTTTTCCTTTTTCTTTTTAATAAAATAAAATAAAATGTTTCCTTGTTAGTCATTTAATAATTTTATGATAATTATAATTACGTTTTAATTAAATATAATATCTATATTTAGTATCAATAATAAGAACAGATAGCATAGTATACATTCAATAATAAATAAGTAGCAATAACAATGGATTTGCAATATTATAACCAAACAAGGCATAAATCTCACACAAAGGGACATAATTTTGAGCTTATTCTTATATGCTATTTGTATTTATAATCAATGCCCTGATTTTAATTCATAAAAAGGAAATATTTTTTTAATGATAAGATTTAATGAGTTTTTGGGATTAACCAATTGAAAATATGAGCTGGCATTCGATTCGTAATCCGACTAATTCACTATATGCTAATTTATATATAAGTTACCTGATATATTTACTGACCAGTAAAATTACTCATCATAGCCATTCACTATCACTACTAACTTACCAAAAAATTATATTTATACCAACTCGTGGGATCTTTTGCACAAAATTAGGCAATAACTTATAATTATTTTTAAAATAATCCATAAAGCCTAGACAAATTTTGAAAATTATAACTAAATAACAATTGGGTATAGATAAATACGATAAAGCTCGCATATTTTAGATTAAAAACAATTGCCGTTCGTAGTCTTATATTCGACCGGTGACATTTAAATTATTATCGATCGACGGGTTGTTTAAATAGAAGCTGCTGCTCGGGCCGTGTTAGGATGGTTCCAAGATGATGCTACAACAAATTACGCAAGTTTATTGGAAACAAAACACAATATTTTGAAAAGTGGAGCCAAACGCTTCCCAAGTGTGAAGCACAAGAAGCAGAATCCCAAAATCCTGCCTTTTGACCAACTTCACCTTCCATCTGAAAAGCCGACGAGTCTTCCTGGTTTATCTGAAAGGTTCAAGGACGCCATTGGTGTGAGCTTTTAGTTCGTTCTTTAAGCAACAAATACGCCGTACGATGTGATAGAAATTGGAATAATATTTTTATATATTATTTTAACCATAGTTTTTTATATTATAAAAATATATGTGAAATACTTTAAGGTGATGGAGACGCATAAACTTATGAAACACCCTTTTTTAAGTTAGGTGATATTTGGTCGTGAGTTAACCAACGATTGCCTTCTGGGCCCACAAATATGCTTGGTATATATTTATTTATTTAATAAAATAAACATAGTGAAATGATCTTATTAAATGTCCTATCAATATACAACAAACCCTTTACGAATAGAATTCATTAAAATCTAACAAAAGGCAAAAAAAAAAAAAAAAGAAATAACAAAATTAAAATAAACCACATATATAAATAGTGAATTATAAATAAGGGGACTTTTTCATTGTGAAAATACATGTTACGTACGGTAGTAGCTATTGACCTAAGCTATCCCCATGGTCCCATTTATCCAACAAGAACCTAAGCTTTCAAGCAAGGATACCCATCTCCAACCAAAACCATATTGGGAAAATATCCATAAAGTTCATCCATACTGTGACATGAAAGCCATGCCCAACCATGAAAACAAATTTTATGGTTCAAAGGATAAGAAAACATACATTCAATATCTCAAATCTTCACGGTGTAAAAATCTCGTATATCATGCCATATTTTAGGGTAAAGTGACATTAGAAGAATACTTAATTGGACGGTGTAACGTGTCATCTATCTATAAATACTAGCGGGTCATACAAAAATAAATGTATGGATAGATACCAGTCACCCGTGTGTATCCTAGAGAATTAGATCCCATGAGAGAGTGTCATAAACTACTGGCTAATATCATTCCAACTCTTCTGGAAATATACAGTTTCTATGTCCTAAAACTTTACAGAAATTCCTTGGGCGAAGAATGCAAGGGCTGGTTGCTAGTGCGTACCAAGAGAACATGGAAGCAATTTCATACAATTATGGGCATCAAGAGTCAGTACTACCAACCATAGAGACAGAATTAGGAGGTAGATGGCCGTGCACCCTCAAGCGGTATATACATGTGAAAGAAGGATTACCGTGGTTAGATGTGAAGTCGAACCTGACAGTGTCAATGATATTAGAGCTCGCTGAATCAAGTACATTAAAGGTCTGGATAGAACTTTTCTCGAGATCGTAAATAAACTCTGTCACAAGAAACATCTTCTCCCCATCAATGGGGAGCGCGGTCTCAAGAGCTTGGGATTCTTGCAGCCAGCCAAAGACTCTACAATGTTTGGGTGCACTTGACCTGTCGTAGGCCACGTTCTGCTCATGGTATAGCCATGCACGTTTTAGTTTCAGTGAACCAGCAGGTTAACATAATAAACAAGCATTACAACTTTTGAAGCAAACGGCTTGTCAATAAATAGTCAGGCATGAACAGGAAGAATACGATAGGGGGGGGGGGGATCCAGTTCTGTAACAACTGCATGAACAAGAAGAATTTCTAGGGCAGCTTGTTGTATTCCAAACAACATATGCAACTACAGCAAGCCCAGAAAAAAAAAAAAAGATCGACAAACTCCATAATTTTAGCTGCTTCAATCCAGGAAACCGTGCAAGCAAACAGACAAGGAAAAGGATAAAATGCAAGGAATGTAAACCTGGAAACCTAACAAAATTGGGTACAGTTGTGGCTTGTCTGTATAAGCAGCAGAAAATTCAGAATTTTGATAGTTGATCATCCATTTTTGTAACGCAGATAGATTGATAGTCTTCATATAAATATCACCACATACATTGCCCAGAATCTCGCTGATAACCGCTTTAAAGATTAGAATTACCATGAAATTCAACACACTAATGGATCAAATGAAGAAGTGGCTATTGTGTTATCCTAATAATAATGCCAACGCATTGATTGCACTCCCTTTAAATTAGGTTTCAAACATGGAACAACATATAACATGTTCAATATATGCAGCACCGTGGGAATATTTCCACCACTCCAAATTATCTGTTCAACAATGCACCAATAATCCTAAAAACAATGATAATCCTCACATTACCAATCTAGAGTGTTAAAGAACTCACAAAAACAAAACAAAACAAAAGAAAACAAAACACCCCCCAAAAAAAAAAATTTTTTTTTTTTAAAACAAAAGTTACAATGACAAAATTTGTGCTTAACATGTTGAATACAAAATCAATCCACACAATCATTCTCACTTAACTCATAAATCTATATGCAAAAGGTTTAATTTGCAAGCAAAGCTAGGAAACGTTGTCATCTGCTTCATCAAAATAACTGAACAAAGGCTAAGAAGGAAAATAGCAGGGCTGTTACACCGTGTTGAGGAAGCCATGAGGGGACAACGGCTCAAAGCGGTGATCAAAATGCTCCTTCAATTAAAGTACACTAAGGTTTTTAAAATACTCATTCAAAGCATCAAGTCAGAATGATCATTGAAACATGCCCTTGCCTTCTATCATCATCTCCTTAACCACACTAGCATCTTACTTTCATTTATTTATAATTTTTTGTTACAATTCTATCCTTTATTTCAAGACACTTCTCCTTTTATATGTTTCTAAACAGAAAAATTTTTACAGTCAAGAAAACATCCAATATCATTTGGAAGAAATCAGCATGCTCTTCCCTCAAAATAGTAAACTTATACTTCCAGCTTAATAAATTGGTATGTACTGTATAAGCAAACAAGTTTCCTCCTGTTCATTGACTCCGGAAAGAGTTGATACCAGCCTCAGCCATTTAACAAAATTTATTTATTTGCTGATAAATGCCCTATCAAGATTTTATTAATGAGATTGTTTAAGATCGATTTAAAGTTCAATACACCAGAATTACTGGCCAAAACTGGCTTCTTAAGCTAAGCACATTTTATCTGTTACTACATTAAAGGACATCAAAGAGATGGTGTAGATTTTTTGATTAACCCAAAGATCCTTTAGAATTCAACTTAATTTGTCTATTGAAAAGAATACGTAAGGTCAAAACACGTATCCTGGCATTGGCAAGAAAAACCTGCAACAAAAGGGAAACTGCAGAGCAGTTACTGAAAATCAAAATGTACATCCTATAAAGAGAACTCTACAATGGCTTTAAAAATTTTCAAATTTGCAAAACGAGCCTCCTCTTCTGTCATTACAACTCATTCTGTGTCCTCTTCAAATAGAATCAAGACTGAAGCAGCCAAAATTACATCTGATTAAGCACAAGAAGACCTAAATGAAGCGTTTTTTGTTTGAAAAAGCTCAAAAAGCTTTGCAAGAGCCTTAAAGAACACCGATAGTTTCTCCACAAATCAAGGTGCAGTAGACCCCCTATTGAAGTTTGTCAGGCACACACTAATCCTGCTGAGGCTATATCACTGAAGCACAAATAAGGAATAATCTTTCATACTTCATATTTGCCAACATGGTGTACAATCTGCAGATCTAAAAGCAAAGAACTTGTCAATCAAACTAACAATACTGTTTCACTTTGTGTGTTCCCTGCTTCCCTGATCCTCAAGTTGGTTTTAGATTTTCCATTCAAGAAATGCTTTCTAGGAGTCATCCCTTAAAACCTCTCCTTCTCTAGCCACAAGAATTACCAAAGGAGAAATGGGGTGGTTTATCTGTGCATCCTTCAGCAAAATCTAAATTCCATTGTATTCCATCATAGCTGGTTCACATTTTAAAGTTTTTGCAATTTGAATTCTGTTGTTCACATCAAAATAATGATGCAACCATTATGATTTTTTTGCCACTTCACTTCCCTACCAATATAAATCAATAAACGAGAAATGATATTTCAGCAATATGTCACCTCATTCTAGCATGTGACTGGAAAACGTGTTTGTATGACTTTTCAACAACTGCTTTCAAGGGAGTTATGGAAGAAAAAAAAATGGTTAGATCAATTCATTTTCTTGATCATATACTAGATTGCTCAGTTGCTCGATCCTGCCATACCTAAGATGGAAGTAAAGACCTCAACTGAATATCTAACAAAAAATTTTAAATTCCTTGATAAGAATTCCAATGTACCAATAGGATCTGACTTGACTTAAGGATAAGGTAATTAAAAGGCAATAATGGGAAAACATTAGCTAAAGGCAGTCTAGTACCTAATATTTCAGAAAGTTCATCACATAAAAAAATCAAAAGTTATACTCATCCTTGTATCATGTAGCTTTCTAAAATTATGCACATGCATGCCTTCTGATGAGGACCTACCAAATTAGATATTTTTCAAAATTTCTTACAAAAGAGTAGACCTAATGGATGGAATTCTTCAGATTCTCTTCTGCAAGCCTCAGATTTCAGCTTCATTTTCATAAATACATTTGTTTTTTTTTTTTTTTATTGTTAGGACAGGTCTGTAATTATTTGCTGAGTTTGAAAGTATTTATTTAGATTTCCGTAAGGTACAGGTAAAATTTTAAATACAATTTTTGCTTACGGTGGCTTGTGTTTTGGTGCCTATTTAAAGCACCAGAAGCTTTTAGTTTGAGTCAACAATTTGTTAGTAAATATATGAACTACTTATGTTCTCCCTAGGTTCTGCCTTCCTCTCTTTTCTTTAATAGTTTCTCCTGTTCTACCCTGATTCTCATCTGTCTCATCCATTCTTTCCCAAAATTTGTTCTAATTTCTCGTCTCCTTCCTCTCATCATATCCCTTTTCCTCTAATTCTTCCCAATTGTAGGCATCCCACATAAATGCACTGAGCAGTAAACTACAGCAGTAAAAGGACTCATAAAATCCTCTTGGAGACTGCAATTTTACCATCTCAATCCTTTCTAACAGTTTCACATACATAAATGCACTTAAAAAACAAAGTCTACAAAAATACATCCCACTTTGTCATCACTCCATAGAAGGCATCAAGGATAGCCCTCGTATCAAGTGTTTTTATTAGTATTCCTCTCAATGTGCTGTAAACATCTATTACATCCAAAAAATTTAGAGCAAGCAATGGAGCCTGCTAAATCCTAACGACCATAGATGAATAAAATTTTCAGCTAGCCTAGTATAACCCATTACCCACCCCATCTCTAACATTCTTTTTAGCTTAAAAGATCATGTAAGGATCTTGAATTACTAGGTAACATTGCATGGAGCCCAAATAAATGTTTACCGTTTCGGAGGGTCGGAAGGGATAAAATACAGCAGCCTGGTTCAAGAAACTCTAACTATGCATGGGGTTCGAGGAATGGTTAGATTATTTTGGGTCCATTATACGTGATCTTACCTTATAGTAGTAAGAGGTTGCTTCTATGATTCAAACTTATGATCATCATGTCACAATAAAAACTCTACTATTGTTTAAATGAAAAGAAATTAGCCTATCATGAACAATTGGATCAGACACAGAGGTCACTGTGGCTTTTAATAACATATATTCAGACAAGATCAGCTCTACTACCTAAACATATTAGCATAAATTATACTCACATCTGGAGGACTTCAGTTCATCATCCAGCGAACGGGCATGAAAACCCCAAACCACCCAAATGCTGAAAAAACGTTTTCAACAGACCTAGTAAAAGCTATTGCCCCACCCATATGACCCATCTCCTAAGAAATAAACAAAAGTTCATGCTGAGTTAAGGAACTCGAATTTCAAGGTAAAGCTACATGAAAACAAAATAGATGTATCGTGTTTTAAAAGGTTGGGAGGGGCTGTAATGATTCCACAAATTCACCTGTCACAAACAGCTAGATCAGAGGCAAAGGTCAGCAAGGCTTTCACAGAAAAGTTTGGACAAAATTAGCTCCACCAAGCATAATAATCTCAATCAATGGTCCGTTTTACTTCCTCCCATTATCCTACTTCCATGAAAGAAGGCAATACAGTTCCAGAACATCCAAAATCACCACCATGAATATTTAACCAATTGAATTTAGTTTGCCTTTATCGATCATAAAGCAAAAAAGAAAGCCCAACTTTGGTTGTCTATAAAATAGACGACACAAATCCTCACAAAATGCAACAGTTTCACCATGAAAACTCATCATAAAAATTATACAGTATCACAGCACAAACTCCAGATTTCATAATTTTATAACGCTATATTCCACAAATCATGCATCATGATCTTGCAGCGATTGCAGCGTTCAGCATTTACATTAAACCCTACGACTTTCAGTTGGAACAATTGAAGATTTGTTCATTAGTGAAATAAATTGGGGTGAAATGAAGTGAAGATAGTGTTTATTTTGTTCGTTATAGCATTATAGTAATTTAGAAAAAGTGTGGGAAAATAAGAAATTTGATATTCCAAAAAAATTTCTCCCCAAATGGAGTAAAATGGAAGTCGATGGAGGGCATAGTTTTAGGTTTTGTATCCACTTATTTATCCTTAACAAAATATTGATGAAAACAACCCTAATAAAAGCAAACTAGTAAAAACATTACCACTAATTCTAGCTAGTCTCTTTTCCACTCACGCATCCGAACAACAAAAACAACAACAATAAAATCTTATATCCTACTAAGTGGGATCGGTTATATGACTTCACTTTTATCAATCTATAAGATTTAGTACAATATGTTCTGAAAATACATATAATTCTAAATTGTTTTCATAACATTACTCTAAATTTTTCTAGATCTTTCTTTTTTTTTCTTTCCTTCAACTACAACTAACTAATATTTTTTAACAAGTGCAACCACATTTTTTAAGCATCTAAACTACCTTAAACATATTTATTTCATCTTATTTTCTATAAGTATAATTTCTAAATATTAATGAATGTCATAAATTCTAATCTTATCTGTTAGTGTTACTCTTTGATTTTTGTACATGTTGTTACTTGATTGCCCGACATTAATTTCACCTATTTTGATTTACCTACTTTTCAATACTTTCTATTCACTTCTTTGCCAATCAATATATAGCACTATAATGGTGATCCACTAAAAGCATGCTGATAGTAATTTACCACTACATGCTCAGAGTTGCTGTTAGACTAGAACATAAAAACAATAACCTTTTCATAAGTTATTAATTTTTTCATTTTTTCATTACTGAATCCTATCACCTAGACAACTAGAAAGAAAAGAAAAAATATATTAACCACAACTAGAGAGAAAAAAGACATATTATTTATTACAATTAAGTTACCTTAGCAACATGCTCCAATGTAATGGCCTCTGGAATAATAGCTGTCCGCAATCTGATTTCAACGAACCCACAGCTTCCCTTCAGAGGGAAACAATGGCCAGGCTCTCCAAAACTCGGTTTCAACATCTTTTCTGCATCATTATGAACCCCACGATGGTTTGTTGTTTTAAACCAGTTAACCCCCTTGGAAACAGTTAGGGCCTCCGAATGCCTAATAATTTTTGCGCCGCCACTGGCCAATAAATAGTCAACTCTCCCAAGCCCATCAGCAGCATGCTTCTCGATCTCCTCCTTAACTATCTCTCTCGCGAACCCGATAATCTCATCTAAACTTAACACCCTTTGACTTAAATCCCCAATGTTTTCCTTCTTCAGCGCTCCATACAGTCTCACAAAATCATCTTTTGTTAATAGATGCTTCGACCTCAGAGCAGTCAAAGCATTATCCAGGATTTTGGCCCTCTCACCCAATTTCCCTAAAGCTGCATCAGTTTCTACACATCTATCCTCAATTTTCCGGTTCACTTCCCTCCTTAAGTTCCAAATCTCACTCTCAAGCTTCCTCTCGACAGCTTCAAGTTGAACCTGCAGCATCTTAGACACAGTCTTTAAGGAAGAATCTACCCCCGCAATTCGCCCCTCCATATCCGTAAACCCCGTCAAACTGTTCGAGCCATCAAGCCTCGAATCAATCACTAGCTTTCTAACCATTTGAAACAGACCTAGTAGCACAAGCAGAAGCAATAAATTCTTAGTGAAAACACTCAACACCGTCTGCCACCACGGCTTCTCAATGTTTGGAGGGCCATCTTTTCGGTTTCTACGGGGTGAGACAGTTGAATTGGGCAATTGAGATTTCTTAGCCAGTGCTGCCATTTCCTTGGATCTCTCAAATACAGCCTCTTCTTTAATTAAATAACAAAGATCTTTAGAAGTCTCACAGGCGAGTTTCTCGTACACTCCACCACTGCCGCCGGCATCGCTATCAACATTTGGTGAAACGATTCTTTCGTTGGCCAGTACTAGATTCTTTTTCTCATCACCCATGCCAACCGGCCTCCGGCGAATCGTTTTCGATGTGTTCTCCGTAACTGGCACCATCGAAGCAGACATCAATTTGGGGACGGAAAAAACTTCAAATTCAGACGATTCTAGAGAGGCAGAGGATCGAAAATGTGATAACTAACTCAACAAATTTCGGATACATAACAGTTTAAAAACAACAATCGAGAGAGCGAGAGACGAAAAACGGTAACATTTGCAAAGCAATCGCCACCGCAGAAATGGATGGAGAAAGCGGGAGAGAGGGAATCGAGGACAGGAGAAAGAGACAGGGGCAAATTCGAAATTATGGATGTTTAGTACGACACGACTCGGTAAAACTCAACATTTCAACCGCATAAATTCATTAAAAAATTTTAGGAAAATGTTTTTTTTTTCACTGTCCAAATTTTAATTTTCCATTTTCATTCATTTAATAAATTTAAAATAATATTTATGAGATATAAATGGAAATATATTTTTACTTAGAATACAAATTATATAACAAATATAGACAAATTATTTAAATTATTCCACTGTAAGAATGTAATTGATTTACCCTTTTAAGATAGAGATAATTCTTTTAAGTGTTATAAATTTTACTCTATAATATCTACTATGCCTTTGATTCATCCATCTTATTTTATATAATTATTCTATATGATTCAAATATGATTTATTTAACTTGATTAGAATATAAAATTCATAAATTGTCAACTCAAAAATGATTGTTAGGACAATTAGGTTTCTAAATTTAATACAAAATTTATTTAAGAACCTATTGATATAACTGTTTTACCAATTGATTGAATGGTTGAATAATTAGAGACATTAAAGACCAAACTGACTAATGACACAACGAGATAATAAATTTGACATAAAATTTTGATTAAATTAAAAAATAATTAGTCTGATTAAAATAGACAATAATAACCGAATAATGTTAAACATTAATTGTTAAATAGTTACATGATCAACAAAATGGTTAGAGCCCAACGAATATAATGCTTTAGATAATAGTTACACCAATTAAAAAAAATAGATTAGTTGGTATCTAAATTATAAATATAAAGTATCTATTCAATGCCAAAGAAAAGAAAAAGAAATATATTTGGGACTTTCGCTATCAATTGCCTCTTTTTTCACCTTTTAAATTTTATAAAGTCAAATCCTCCAAATCTAATCAACCTTACCTTTATCCATTTTTCTCTTTTGATCCTTTAACTTTCTATATAAAGATTTTAATTTAAATTTCGGATAATATCAAATAGTGGTTTTGTATTTTTCTTATATTATATTAATTTTTATAGTGTATGAAATCTAGATAAAGAGGTTCGACTGTTTGATTCAACATATTCAAATACTAATTCAAATTTAAGATATATATCAATAATATTTTAATAATTCTTAAAAGATTTCAATAAAATATATATATATTAATGTTGCATCTCGAATCTGCGGTTGCTGTACGGATTAGGGGGCCTCCGGGTTTCCGATCACGTGGTAGCGTCAGAATGAGGGTCCGGTCTCCGTATCTCCTAACCTGGACCTGCACAACACAAACAACAAGCGAAAGGTCAGAGGTCCGGTAGGATTTCTCTTACTACGGCCACTCCGACGTTCAAGTCAGTAAGCTCCTGCAATAAACAGAAATGGCACATGCGCTAGGCGGTGCGCAGATGAGTGCTGATGAAATGTGAGTGATGCGTATGTTTCAGTGTGGGAGATACAATGAGCAGGTAGTGGAAGGTCTGGCTTCCTTGTCACACCGCGGTGGGTGGCTAACTTCCTGCTACCTGAGCGGATTTGGCGATTGTGATCTTGAGAGAAGCGGGCTCGTTTGTGGCCACAAGACTTGGGTTTTATCTTAGTTTGATTGCTCTCTCTCTTGTTCTCTAGGAAGAGGAAGAATGATCACTTCCTCTGCGGGGAAAGGGAGCTTCTTATAGGCTCCTCATCAGTGGACTCTGGGCGCAAGAACGCCGATTGCTAGGGTTCCCTGGCCTCTGGTCACTGTTACTGACCGCCGGTCATATCGGTTGTCACTTTTCGATGGCAGGCAGGCTCCTGAGCGCTGCCGGCCACACCTGGTCTCTCTTCGAGTTGGGATTGGCTGGCTGCCTGCGGACGGCCGCCTGAGCCGTTGTCGCAGCGCTGGCCGCTTCTCCATTGGCTAGTTTTTCCTCTCTCCTGTTCGTTTTCCGGCAGCTTATTAATGTGCTACAGGGCATCCGTCGCTTTCCACCAGCTGGGCGTCACGTAGGTTCTCTGCCCAGTTGGGCTGGGCTTGAGATTGCGCGTGGGCCTTAATACGGGACCCAACAATTAATATTTGACGTTATTTAAAAATATTTTAAATATATTTGAAAAGTATCTTCCAAAAACGTTTACCTATTTATTTAATACTTAGAGCATTTTCTTTGGATTTTATTCCCAACGACCGCAACATCACTTAATGGAAATAACCTGCTGATAAATGGAGATCCTAACTGGCCTTAATGGGCCAGGTTGGGCCGGCCTGCTCGTACCTGCAAAAAGGTTTTTTTTTTTTTTTAATTTCCTGGCAAACAATTAAATGTTTTTATTAATGAATTTAATTAATGTTTTTGGGCATATTCGGTTTTCGCGTTTCTCTCTTCAACGGAGCAAATTTTGTGGCGTGATACAACCACCACTGACAGAGAAAATCTCACACACTCTCCTCGCTCTCTCTTTCTGTGGAATCAGTTGGATTTGCTCTTCACAAGTGAGTACTTCTCGAATCTCTCTCCGAATTATCCGGAGTTCGTCTTCTCTTTCTTCATTTTTTTAAGGGATAGTTGCAAATAAAGCTACTCCAATTTTTCATAAGAAATCGACGTTTCGATCAATTTTCTGCAGAATAGCTGTTTTTTTTTTTTTTTCAAATTCTCATACTGTTAGATACTTGCTTTGATAATCACTTGTAACTCCTTTGAGTATCATTGGCTTATCTCTTATGATCTGGGTTTTAAATGAAGTTGTCTGTTTTCATTTCAATGTGCTACCATGGGAAAGTAGTTCATTAAATTGGATGGATGCGGGCTTATTTTTAGTACTAGTTTGTGATTTGAATTGTAATGCTTGGCTTCTTACCGTTTGTAAGAATTAATATTGAAAAGAGATATCTCCCTTTGCATGTGTAGATTCTCTCTCGCATGAAGTTGTGGCAGCTTAAGAAATCTTATCAAACCAATGCGTGGACTGTTTAGTAATTTTTTGTGGTTATCATTTAATGTCCTTTTATTGAATTAAAGAGAGAGGATTTTACGAGCGTATTTACTTGCCTAATCATATTAATGGCTTGTTGGGATTGATTTATTTAATGGGATTTCCAGGGTTTTCTGGGTTCCAAAGCCAGAAAATTCATAATCTGTACGGCTTTACTATCGTGATTCTAGTATTTGTCGGTTGAGGATTTTAGGGTGTGATAGTCAGGATAATTGATGATCTAGAGGAGGAGTGTGCTTTTGAATGGGGATTCAGACCATGGGGTCCCAAGGTATCAGTGGCAGTGACACTGGCAAGCACCTGCAGTTATGTCCATTAGCACGACAGAATTCTATGTACAGTCTTACCCTAGATGAGGTTCAAAATCAGTTAGGAGATTTGGGGAAACCATTGAGTAGTATGAATCTTGATGAGCTTCTCAAAAGTGTCGAGGCTAATCAATCTATGTGTATGGAGTCTATGGACCTCCAGGCCACAGCGCCAGCCAATCATTCTACTTTGCAGCATCAGACGAGCCTGTCGCTGACTGGTTCTCTGAGCAAGAAGACAGTGGACGAGGTTTGGAGGGATATCCAACAAGGACAAAATGTAAATCTCGAGGAGACTGTGAGGGAAAGGCAAACTACGTTGGGCGAGATGACACTAGAGGACTTCTTGGTAAAGGCAGGAGTTGTCACAGAACGGTCTTTGGACAAGAGGAGTGAGGAGCATGTTGCCAGTGTTGAGCCAGGTTCTGCTCCACAGTTTCCACAACAAGGACAGTGGATGCAGTACCAGCAAACACAGTTGCAGCATCCACTGCAAAATATGATGGGCATTTCTATGCCGGGGCAACAACCAATACCTCAACCAATGTCCCTGGCAGCTGTCTCCATTATGGATGTTTCATACACCGAAAATCAGGTGCCTTTGCTGTCCCCGTTGATGGGAACTTTATCAGAGACGCGGATCTCTGGCAGGAAAAGGATTGGCCCTGAGGACATTGTGGATAAGTCAGTTGAAAGAAGGCAGAAGAGAATGATAAAAAATCGGGAATCTGCTGCTCGTTCACGTGCTAGAAAGCAGGTGAGGTTTCTAGCTCTTGCTTCTTTGTGATGCATCCTACCTTGTATAATAATGTCATATTTACTACACAAACTGGCAAAATCACTATGGCAGGCTTACACGAATGAGTTACAGAACAAAGTATCACGCTTGGAAGAGGAAAACAAAAGGCTTAGGAAGCGGAAGGTGTTGATTTTTTTCTAATACTTCTGTTTGCATTTTCAGTAAGTTGGCTTTTGTGGTATGTTGCATTCATTCTGTCTGAAATAGATTTGTTGATCCATTATCAGTGATTTTGCTTCTTTACTATTGTTAAAGTTATGGTTGATCCATTGGCAATAGTGATTTTCAATTTGTTGACAACTATCATGAGAGAAGTGCATTGGTACAGAAATAGCATTCTTGTCAAGCAAATTGAATAGGTGGTTGCTTTTGATTTGAGGATGTGAAAATAATGTGATTGTTCATATGGTGCAGGATGCGAAGAGAAGCTGGAAGAGGAAATTTGATTTATCATTATACCTTCAATCCTTCTTTTTTGGGGAATGAAGTCACTGTTACATCTTTCAAATAGAGTCCTATGAATTTTCTAAGATATTATGATATATTGTTTATCAGATTATTTTCTTTTAGGAGATCTTTGATCTTTTAGTAAGTTGCTTTTGGAATAAGGTAGGTAAGTCTGGAATAGAAATGTTATAGATTTACAAAGACTGGCAGTGTTTCTACAGCATCAGATGTGGATGAAAGGTTCAATGCCTTTGCTCCAGCTCTGCTGAACCAAGAGCATGCTGTTTTGGGAAAAAAGTGGGCTTGAATTTTGCTATCTGCATGGGGTCTGTTAGAGCTCACAGATTGACTTTGAATTAGTCATCATATGACATGATATTTGCGCCACTTCAACCCCAAGGGGGAAAATATTGTTGACGAAATGTATGGAGAAACTATAAGGAGTCATAAAGGAAAAGGGGAGAATGCAGTATTCTCAGGAAAGACTGCCAGAAGAAATAAGAATATTGATATTGTGGAAAATAAATTGTTAGGAATTTTCACTTAAGATTTGTCCTTATAAATTTACCATTCCCAATATGAAATACATATCATCACAATGAAATCAGTTTTGTCCCTTACATGACATTTGACTCTGTAACTGAATGCAAAAGTAAATGACCTGGTAATCTTACCAAATTGGTACTCTAGGGGTATCAAAGGGGTTTACTACAACTTCAATCCGGAACTGAACACTCAGGAAACTTCTCTAGGAAGACTGTCTAAGGCATTCTTTCTTTCCCATGTCTTCTCCAGCTTGATTATAAACCTTGCTCATGTCATGCAGTTTTGTTCAACTAAGTATGTAAGTACTTGATGGTACTTGTACACTGGTTTCTACATGTTTGTCTCAGTGTATCAACTATAAAACTATTTTAGCTGGTTAAACCTGGAAGTTAATTATCTGTTGACTGGTTTTATCTCTATATGCTTTGTAGAAATTTTGGGCTCTGCTCAGAAGTTTGCCTGTTTCTGTTGTCTGTTTCAGTAGCCACCAAGTATCTGTTCATTGTTGAGAACAATTGCTCCATCTCTAGAAGTTATTGTTTTATGATTATTCCTATCGTTATGCAGTTTGAAGAATGCCTTCAGTCCAGCTGGAGCTTTTGTCTGCTTGGCACAAGTTTTAGTTGGTGTCTGTTTTAGTAGCTATCAAGTATCTGTTATTAGTTAATAACTAGCTGTTTCTTGAGTCTTTACTCCAATCCATCTTTGCCTCTATGTTTATTGCCACTTTTTTTTTTCTCATAAAGAAAAACCTTTGGTGTTAAGTTTAACTAAATAGTGCCATTATCAGATGTGTTTCTTGAGTCTTTCATCTGTATTTTGAGATTTAATGTGTTTGCTAGTAGTTGCTGCTTTGCCTCTGTGCCCTTCTTATATCTTATGATGTTATGGCTGCTTGAATGTCACTTGTTCCTAAAATAGGTGTGTTATACTCTTGAGGCCATTATCATTCCCCATGTGGGAAAAAAGCCTTTGCTAGAGGACGACAACTTGTTCAGCTATCTAAGAAATGATTACTAATTGCCACTAATTAAGCTGCTCTACCTTGCAGTTATGTGTTTAAAGATCTTGAATTTGGATTGTGTCCCATACAGTGATATCAGGCATGATTAACAGGCAGTAGATGAACCATTCTAAAGCATTTGGAGGGAGATCAGTGTTTTGGCAGAACCATTTTTAGAAGGGTTGTCTCTCATTGAAGTCATATATGAAGATTGACCTTGTTTGATGCAATCTTCCATGATTTGGTTTTGCCTTGTTCCTCTTTCCACACATAAATCCTTTCAGTCTTGTAACTTGGCCGACAGATGCCTGCAAATCTCCATTCAAGTACCGTTGGCTGCTCTGTATTAACAGCAAATTCAAAGCATTAGCAATCATCCCATCTTCTTCTAATGGCTGTTCTATGTATGTAACCTGCAGAAAGTCTCAACCTATAGTTGTATTGCAAGACCCAGTGCCATGTGCCCGACTCAGTCTTCCTCTGTTTATTGGATGATAAATGTAGGCAATCATTGGCAATTGGCTTTGTTGCTGATCTTTTGTTGTGGTTAGTCAAACCTCTATTATCTTAAGGGATTAGTTTGATCTACACTGAGAACATCATTTCATTGTGAAATGTAAGTCCATTTTATCTCAAGATGGCACCAAAGGCCAAGCTCTCCATCTAAAAGCATACTAACCATCTGATGAAATCCTCAATTTTTTGCGGAACCTATTCAGACTTGGTACAGAATGTTATTGTTAGAGTATAATGTCATCCTTCGGTTTTCAACTAGCAAGTTATGAATCTGGGTTCGTTGGTTTCTTGGCATAATATTAGAATCTTGTTAATCAAATCATTGTGAGTTCAATTATTAAAATTTTTATTTTTTCATATTATCTTAGCACGTATTATGGTTGAGCCTATCCCTAGTTCATGTTTCAAGCGCAAACATTGGCTGGATGGAATTTGTTAGAATATAAAACCATATTTAGACGTGCACCTAACAGTTTAAGCTTTCGGACCTGTTAATTTCTTGACAATTGGTTAAAACACCAGCTAAGAAGTCATTTTGGACTCAAATCCATTGCTACCTTTTGAGTTATTATTTGATTCTCAATCATCCGCCATGGATTTCCAGCGGTCCATTTCATATTTCCCTTTAGCTCTATCATTATTCGCAATCCTGATAGTAATTGTTCCTGACCCACCTCTTCTCTGTTGAACCCAGCTCTCTCTTCTGCAAGAATGCACCCATCAGGTTTGTTGTCCACCAAGCTCTGTTTCTACCTTGTAATTTGAATCACTAGAAACCACCAGGGTTAGCATTATTGGTAGGACTGCTTGGTGATTTGGTTAGACGTGTGATTGAATCACTAGAAACCACCAGGGTTGGAATTATTGGTAGGACTACTTGGTGATTTGGTTAGATACGTGGTCATGAGTTCAATTATTATTATTGTGTCTAAATTTGCCTAGTGTATAATCTTTGTGGTTGAAATTATGCATCCTTAGTTTGGCCCAAGCCTATAAAATGTGATACCAATTCTTATAATTCATGTGAATTATGTTCTAGTGCAAATGTGAAATTATGATTCTGCAGCACTGAAAGTAAAGCTTGGATCTGTTTGATTTAAGGATTGCGATTGACTGTGCCAAAAGTGCCTTTGTGGTGAATGTATTGGCGTTTCAGATAATGCTTAATGACCACCCTATAATGAGCACAGACGTTATGGACTTGTCTTTTGGTTATTATTCAGCTGAGAGTTGTTCTAATAAACAGGAGCTGGAGGAGATGCTGCCGTGTTTGCCACATCCTGAGCCCAAGTATCAGCTTCGACGGACAAGTTCAGCCCCCTTATGAGTACGTGTTTGTATGCAGAAGTTTTGTAGATGATTATGCATTTCTTTAAGTAGGCAGACAGTGACCGCAGTAGCCCATGCTTCTGACTGAGACGACACCGTTCCAGCCATGAGGATTTCCTTGTATCTACACTAGTGCTTATCAGTTGGTTTTCATTTTCCTGTAATTTCTGGTCCTTCCGTTGACAGAGTATCAAAGATTTCTCTTCCATTTTCCGTTTATAAAGTTCTATGGATGTTTGGTTTCAAAAGAGACGATATCAAAGATTTATTTTCACTGATCATAACTGCTGAAAGGAAAGTTATTTGTTTACTCTAAACTTGTAACAGTTCCAACTTCAGAATTTGCAAGAATTGACTCCTGAAAGATTTAAGCCGCTGAACTGATGAATAGATTTTATTTTTCCATTTCGAGGTTGAAGGCCAGAAGATGTAGCAAAATAAGGGGAGCTAAAACTGCATACTTAATGGGTATCTGGGCCAGTAGCCTATCGATGAAAAGTTATCAGAATGGTTTATAATGTAGAAAACGAGTGAATTTAGTTAAGGTTAAAGTCAAGACCCGATAACAACAATTTTCTTCTATTGGGTCTAAATGTTTGCGCTGCTGCTACTGTGAAAAATCACTTCTCTGTCTTCCATTTTCATCTTATTATTTATCAAATGATATAAATTATGATTATGTGCTAAATCCCAAAAGAGCCACTCAAAATACCTAGTCAAAGACAGCTGCAGTCGAACCCAATATGCATCTTCAGATCCTTGGGCATGTGTTGGATTCTGCAATCTGCAGCAAATATTATTAACATCTGAAATCTCTGTGACCATGAGAATGAAAATGATTGATCAAATAAAAAGCATTTCGTCTCTGTTATGGAAAATCAATATGCAGAGTTTGTGGGCCGGAAGAAGTACAAGAGAAATCATTGAACTTCACAGATTGTGCCATTTCGGATTGCTGCGAAATGCACACAGTATAAAGGGGAAACTGCACCAGTGTAGTAAGTCCAAATTACAGGAGCATTATTAGTCATCGCTACGCGACATTTCAATATCTAGTATCTATATTTAATTTTTAATGGCCTCTTTTTGAACCCCCCCCCCCCCCCAAAAAAAATATATATGGTGAATATTGTCTTAAATAATCTTGATTTGACCCATTAATATAACGGCCCCACAAATAATATATTAATGAAGAGGTAAGAATTAGCCAAGTTATTGAACTCAAATTAGAAATGAATCGGATTGAATGACCAAATTTTTGAACAACTAAATTACAGAGTAACTAAGTGACCGAACTGCTGAGTATACAAAAGACCGAAGTTTTAAAAGGCTAGACGATTAATTAAATCGGATCTAACTTACCAAAAAAAAAAAATAGATCTTGCCGAATGGTCAAATAAATTAAAGGATCATCTTAACTGTCTGGTTAAATCAAGTAAATAGTTAATAAACATAACAGATATGAATTAAATTTAAAATATATTAACGGTTAAATTATTCAGTTTTTAATAAGAATAAATGCTTAAATTATGATAAATTATTCATTTTTAAGGAACCACCATTAACTAGCAATAATACTATAAATATGCCCATTTTTCCTGAAAACAAGGAAGAGAAATTAAAAAATAAATATAAAGTTCTAACCCTTTCATTACTTAAAACTTCACAAATTACAGAGTCAAATCCTTCCCTTTTCATTTTCTCACATCCTCATTTTCCTTCTACTTTTTCATTTTCTAAGTTATTGATGCAGAGAGCCACCGGATAACCCTTCTGCAGTTGGCCGTAGCACAGAAGAAGGGGGAAAGGGAAGGGTGAACAGGGAAGGGAAGCGGAGTTCAGTGGAGAGAAAGTTCGAGAGCAAGAGAGAGAGAGAGAAACAGAAAGAGAGTGGAAACAAGGAAAGAGAAATAGAGCAGAGTGAGAAATTATATAGTATATTCTATATCTGTAATGTGAACAGTGTTAGTTCTTATACACCTGTGGCAGCATGCGCTGAACTGAGTAACTGACTGAACTGCCAGAATGAAGTGTACATGTGTAACTAATTGAAATAACAGAAAATACAAAAAAGGAATAAAGGCTTAACAGCATTATAACAAAATTTATTAAATATAATCTCTAAATTTATGAGGTAATTGGGCTGTCCGATTGCTTCGTCGTTTGATAGCGGGTGGCTGCTGCTGTCCCAGAATTTCCGACGGTGAATTGATGAGTCTTGTAATAATTATAAATTTGAGTATCGAAAAACATATCAATAAGTAAATTACATATCCTTTGATATTTTGTTTAACATTATGGTGTATAAAAAGATTCAATTATCCAGCTAGACTTAATCTGACTTACTATCCAGATTCGAAGTACGTATCGTTGGCGCTGTTTGTTGAAATGTAATCAAGTCATACATTCCTATCTAATTAAAATCACACTTGCTTAAAAGCTTCTTTTTTTCTTCGACAAATAAAGAAATGGTGAATACAAGAGTATACAAACAATCAAACCAATCACCTAAAGATGTCCCATTTAGTGGCATCATCTCCCAAGAAGGAAATCTTGGGACTTTCACTCCTCAGCCAATACAAACATGGGAACTTTGGTTGCCCAGATACAAGATATGTCGAAGATACTGAAATCTTTATGGAACAAAATTGAGAACTAAACTTGCAGGGCGGGGGTCGCAGTGAAAAAAAATCATTTCAAAAGGGTGCCACCCTTGGCCAAAAATTTTAGTAACTTCCAAGGAACACATTCACATTATTCATTCCCGACTCAAATAACGTTTAAACTTTGAGACTAGAAAAGATAGTCCTGACCGATGAAATCCTTGATGTTACTCAATCTGAGAGAAAGGGTCATGCAGTAGCATGCCTTGATCCCTCCTGATAAAGTAGATGCAGACGTATTTGCTGATCATTCTAAGTTGAAAACGTTCCTCAACGAAAAAATATTGCCTCCACGGTTGAAGTGGAGAAAAAAATAAAAAGAATTGAAAAGTAGGTTTTTCGGGAAAACACTGCTAGGCAAATTACTAAATTAGAGCATACATTATTCACCTTAAAAATAAAGAGGTATCAGATTACTCATAAATTTAAAATACCAGTACCGGAACCATATGATAGAAATATTGATCCAATGAATTATTTAGAATACTTTCAGACATTGCTCAACTTCAAAAATTTAGAAAACACTGTACTTTGCCTCTGTTTTTCCTTTAAATTTAAAGGAAAGAAAAACAACTCCCACATCTCATCAAGATTCAATAGGATCCTAATGATAACCTATAACATTTTATGGCCAAATTTAATGTTAAAATCAGAGGTATATCGAAGCTCACTAATGAGGTAAACCTAAATGCCTTCACAATAGCTATTCAACCATGTGGATTTTTTTAAATTTTAAGTTCAATAGGACTCCAAGATATTCTTGAAGGTAAAATCCATCACCCGAACCTATATTACGACAGCAAAAGCCAATGAAGCTAAGTGACCAAGCGCTTGAATAAAGAGCATCAACCAAGGTCAAATAGTGGTCGAAAAGAAGAAACAACGGTAATTTATCCACTTGGGACCATTGAAAATAATAGAAAACTGAGTTTATGTTCATAGAGAATATAAGCCATTGAACTTGACACCACTGAATGACATTTAAATAAATATTCTAATACAAATTCTAAACAAAAAATTTCTAAAGTGATCCAAATCAGTCGAAAAACCTAGAAAGAGATGATTAGTCTAAGTACTATTTCTACTATCGATCTTTAGGGTACAGTATTAAAGAGTGCCAAATACTTCAAAGAGAAATTGTGGCCCTAATGCAAAAAGGATACTTTAAAAAGTATTTGTAAAACTGTAAACCTGCCCCAAGTAAAGACAAAGATGACAATGAGCAAATTGAGCGACTTCAAAACCGAGTAGTGAAAGCAATCATTAACATGGTGTGAACAAATCAACTGGAAAAAAAACTTTAGATCATCCTAAGGAAACTTTCACCAGTAAGATACAAAAATTAAGGATAAAAGAGATATTATTAGTTTTGGTAATGATGATATGACATATATAATCTCTTCCAACTCTAATCTTCTTATTATATCTACGTTTATTTCAGATGAAGTCCAAAAAAACTAGTTGAAACGAGTTTTTGTCAATAATTGAAACTCGAGAAACATTCTTTATTTTGATATATTCACTAAATTAGCACTAAAAAGTAGTCAAATGGAACATCAGATAGATCGTTGAATAGACTTAGTAACGAACCAATCCAAGTAAAGGAAATCATATATTTAGAGGTCACTATGGGAATATATCAAAAAATAGCTTCTCATCGATTAATTTTCTTAGTTGTTGATCTTTCCTCAATTTATAATACAATATTGGGTAAATCATTCGAGGCGGTCACCTCTATTCTTCATCTTAAAATGAAGTTTCAAACCAAATATGTGGTTAGAGAAGTTAAGAAAGACCAAATCGTAAGGAGTTGCTACTTAATGTAAATTAATGACTCGGTTATTCCACAACCAATAGAGGAATTTAATATTTGGGATGAGGACTCTCTTCAACAGACTTAACCTAGAGAGTCATCCCTTCAAATTCTTTTAAATCTAACATATCCAAATAAGTATGTCTAGATCAAATTCTTCATTAGATCAAAGATAAAAAAAAAATATAGAGTTTTTCGCAAAGTGAGGCGGACATTCTTTTCCTAAACTCTAACAAACATATCAGGCATTTCAATAAAAATGATGGTTTACAAGTTAAGTTTCATACCCAGAAACCAACCTGTCAAATAAAAGAGACAAAATTGTTCCGTTGAAAAATTTAACAGACTCTGAAGAGATTAAGAAATTATTTGATACTGAATCCATTAGAAAAGTAAATTATCCAAATTGATTATCTAATGTCATTCTCATGAAAAAAATAATGAGAAATAAAAGATGTACATTGATTTCACAGATGTAATTAAAATATGTCTAAAAGATAGTTTTCTATTACCAAGATTGATCAACTAGTAGATTTAATATCTGGATACCAATTATTAAGTTTTATGGATACTTATTTCGGTTACAATATGATTTGGATGAGTCCAAAAGATGAGGAGATAATCTCATTTATAATTTACCAGGGAACTTGCTACTATAAGGTAAAGTCACTCGACTTGAAGAATACTAGCACAACTTATTAAATGTCGGCAAACAAAGTATTTGAATAACAAATCGAAAAAAAAAATATAGAGGTATACGTTGATGACATACTTATCAAAAATATACTAATCAACGATCATATTAACAATTTGGCCGAGACATTTGAAATATTTAGAGCATATTGAATAAAATTTAAACCGACCAAATGTGTCTTTAAGATAATTTTTTGTAAGTTTTTTAGCTTCATAGTCTCACAATGTGGGATAAAATCAAATCCATAAAAGATTAAAACGACAACGGATATGAAACCACCACAAACTATTACATATATCTAAAACTTAACATCCGACTTGCCATTTTATCCCAATTTATAGCAAAGCCAGCTGATAAATATTTACTATTCTTTAAAGCATTAAAAGGAGTAAGGGAAAATAGTTTTCGGTGGATGGATGAGTACTAACTTGCTTTTCGACAATTAAAGAACATATTGTCCATCCACCTTTATTAACTCTTCTTAGTAAGGATGATGAATTATACATCTACTTGACCGTTTTAGAAACAGTCCTGAGTGTTATTCTGATCAATGAAGAAATATAAATTCAGTGATTTATATATCATATTAGCAAGATCCTAATAGTTATAGAGACTTGGTATGCACAATTGAAAAAAGCCACTTTAGCATTAACTTTTGTAGTAAGAAAACTTTGACAGTATTTTCAAGCCACAAAATTGTAGTCTTAAAGATCAAGCATCAAAAGGGATATTACATAAATCAAATGTATTCGGACGCTTAATTAAATGGTAAATCAAGTAGGGTAGAGTTTCGGGTTTGGCCTTCCATAAAGGGCCAAGCCGTTGCAAATTTTGTTAGTGACACAATGACCCCAATCCTGGAAGAAACAACTGAACACATGAGGGCTTTACTTAGAGTGTCACCGTTATTACATTTTAACGGAGTATCCTTTCAGATAGGTAATGAAACTGGAATAATATTTTTTTTCGAAGGAATTGAGATTAAATACTCGATCATATTTTGATTCCTAACCACTGACAATGTAACAAAAAATAAAACTTTGTTAATTGGGTCGAAGATTGCCAAAGAATGTTTTATCAAAAACTTAATCGTTTACAGTAATTTCACAACGATAGTTAATTAAGTAATTGCTAACTTCAAAGCTACCAATCTAGATCTAGCTATATACCTCCACAAAATATAAGATCTCTCATTATTCCTCAATAAATTCAAAACTATATCATTAGATAAGATAATCGAAAAATCGAATGACTTTCTAAAATGGTAACATCTAGTTGTCTGGAATAATATATCGGTAATATGAGAGAAATGCTTTAGAGACCTAGCATTGATGAACAAAAGAAAATTCTCTAAGTATCTGTTGATGTAAATTGGATGAGTCTTTATCTTAAATACCTCGAAACTGGAACACTTCCAAGCGATGTATTGAAGGCAAAGCGGTTTTGAAAAATTGCTAGTTGGTATGCTATCGTAGACGGATCACTGTATAAAAGAGATTATTAAGTATCCTATATGCTGTGTTTATCTGCAATAGAAGTCAATTATACTTTCAAAGAAGTTCATCTCGATATGTGTGAAATGCATGTAGGAGATAAAAATTTGACCTTCAAGATTACAAGGTAAGGCTAAATTTGGTCAATAATGAAGAAGAATGTAATAAAGTTCATTAAAAATGTGATAATTGTCAAATCTATGATAATATACCAAAATAACCATATACTAAACTTAAGCTTTACAAGCTTTCTAGCCGTTCGCACGATAGGGACTGGATATGCTATGTTCATTTCCTCAATCAATCGATCAAAGATAATTTATTACCATTGCAATACAGCACTTCACGAAATGTTAAATAGAATGTCTTTTGTCGCTTTGAAAACCTTCAATTTGGATCCCATGAAAAAATTTATCCTAACATATAAAAATGATATATTGATGACTCTTCTAAAATCTCTTGTCAAAGCCTTAAATATATGTCTTCCTAACATATGTGAAGAGGAGATCATTCATATACTTTATACATCAAATTGGCTGAACTATGGATTTGGTTGCTTCAGCCGAGTGGTTGAGAGACTAAGTATAGCCTTTCTGCACACTTGGACGTAAAGAAAATATAGAAGAATGATATTCTCCCACTAATGGATTTTTAGACGGTTAGCCATGGATATTAAGAACCATAATTAAGAGGCTAAACTTGTATTTTTATTTTATAAGATGATTGGATAGAAAATTCTAAAATTTTAATAATCTAAACTTATAATATAAAAAATCTTATGACTAGATGCTATTTGCGTTAGTGGTTAGGTGTTAGGCCAATTGTAGTATGAGTTAGGTGTTTCACTCTAGGACTTAAGGATGGTCAGATGTAGATCCCAAGGGGTCGGTCTTGATAAAGTAGAAATTGACCGTGTAAGGAGGTGAGGAGACACTCTTGTATAAACATCCATTGTTAGCCTTTCATTTGATTCATGAGATGTTTGTATTCATTATTAGTTTACTTTGTTGGTTACTATAATATTACATAAATGAGATGATATGAAAACATTATAGTTTTAAAGAATATGGCACGTGTGAAACCTTAATATAATTTACAATTGACTAATATTAATATCCATCCCAATGGCAAAGTAAACTAGAGTACAAGAAAATAATATGGTTTCAAAGAATATGAAAATTGTAGAACCATAATGTAATTTATAATTATCCAATATCTATTCCATATCTAAATGCATTGAGGCCAATTGCATTCGAGAAGTGATCTTAGATTTGTGTGACAATCATATAGTGTGAAATCAAGAAGTATGTGGCGGGAATGTTGGGTTTGACATGTTCAAAAAGTTGTGGATTCTCTAATGCTAACTCCTGCACCGAGAGTTGTGGATTCTCTATGGCTAGCACTATACTCAGATAGTTATGAATTCTTGTATAGGCATATATCCTATACTCAAAAAGCTATGTATTTTCATATAAGAATAAATATGATTGAGATATTTGTACACTCACAATGGCAAAGTCTCGATAGGTCATGGAATTGATCACGTGTCAAACTTACATGTGTCAATTATTTCATAGTACTTACCCGGCCAACGAGGGTGATATTACATGGCTTTTGGTTAGTAATGACTGAATAAGATATGAGAAAATCATCGAGTTATCTGGCATGGAACATAAAAGCATTGCCTTCAACAAATTCCAAGAAGAAAAGGGAGTTTTCATAAATTCTGGGAAAAAAAAAAAAACAAAAGATAGTAAGAGAGTGGTTTTTACCTGAATATAATAATTATCTAATAAGGCATGCGTTTCCCTGAACTTGTGCAGAAGTTGATTAAATGCTCCCTGGAGTTATAGAGTACAAGCAAAAAAACTCTCATATTTCAAATCAAACTCGTATAAGATAAGAAGAAGAGCAAATCCATCGTTTTGACAAGGTTGATGAAGCAGGCAACATGCTAAAATCGGTTGCTGCCCAGACAACGAGAAGTTCTAGCAATGAGACAAATAGATGGGTAGGTGACAAATTCAAGATTTCATAATGAGCACTAACTCAGAGAATGAAACTCACCAGACCATGCCCTTATCCTGGTCTTCGGATACTATCCTTGAACATGAATGTGAAATTTTGAGATGGTGTTTGAACACGGTAACGAGAGATTAATGGCCACTGCCTGGAATTGACCCTTTAAGTAAAAATGCAACAGATAACTAAGTTCTGTGATATGAGAATACGTCTTAAATGGAAATGTGAATGCAAGTTGATCAGAAATTTCAATGGAAATAAATGTGTGCAAATTGATGGGAAGAATAACTGTCAAGTGTCTACAGCAGCAGTAGATGGTAAATCAGAGCGCCCAAGAGAACAATGTGAGACATCAATCCCAACAATTAAGCACATACGGATGCTGAAGTTATTGACAGAGAATGTTTGATAGTCAATCCGGAGAATTCATACCACCAACTGAGAAATCAAGAAGATCACCAGATCAAACCTCTTCCACCTGTGTAAAAGAAGCAAAGAAACACCCAACTGAAGCCAGTGATGATCGAAAATGTTGGCTGAAGATGCAAAGACTCACCTTCCCATTGATTTTCACCACCAAATTTGTAGAGTATTGATCATTCACTCTAGTAAGTGCAATACACTGGTCACAGTTCCCAATTTTGTAAGATTTTTTTCTTCAAAAGACCTTCAGATCACACAAATTTAATTACGTGAAACAGTCCAGCAAAACCAAAAGCAAAAAGCTGCGTTGGCAGTAGAAAATCAGCATTCCAATTTGCCTCATGATTAAACAGTTCCAAAAGAGAAATTCATACCTCTACAAAAAAGTAAGTCTTCTGTGGACATTGCAAGCCAATCTGATGATGATTCACAAAGTAGTGATTAACTTTTATGTATATACTATATAGGATGGACTACCATTCCCATCATTGCCAATCCTTCATCTCAACTCAAACCTAGAAGCAGGCATCAAATATGAGATACAACACAAAATTCGATATGGAACAAATTTGTAGAAGGAAAAATAAGACCGACATCTGCCCGTTGCAAGACTTGTCACTCAGTTCAGTTCTTTTGAATTTGGTATTTTGAACAATTAACTCTAATATGCAGATTTTTCAGAATCCTCTAAACCTGTCACCAAAGAACATAACCCATCCTCCAAGGTCAAAATATTCAACCAAGAAGACCTTACAAAAACAATATCAGAACCACTGATCACCTTTGCCCAATCACTTATGGATCTCGAACATCTTGATTAGCAATTAGGAATTCCACAAGAAGCCCAAGCACAAAAATCTTTGTAATTGACACAGCTGCATTTTGGGCAGAAACAAATTATTTACAAAAGTACCGTAGCTAAGTTCACAGCGACGGTGAAGTAATTTGCACAACCAAAACCTGTAGCTAACATGGCCAAGTGAAATTAAACAAGTAGACAAAACTAGGCTTTGCTGATGCAATATATTATTCTTCCAATCTATTATATACAATCTATCATGTGTGCCATCACTACAAACTCTACCATGTCTTGAAACGATAGAGCACCTAAGAGATGCTGCTGCTACATACATATTCAAAGAACCTTAGGTTTCATTTATCAAGTGCAAAGCTTGAAACTGCCCGTAATTACTAATGTATGGTTGGTCATATATATCATGTATTCTCATTATCCCGAGCAGGTTCTCGTAAAAATTGAAGGTAATGTTGATGACGTATCAAGAGTTTACTACATAATCATTTTACTATTGCTTATTACATGATTTCAGGTGTTGTATAGATCATTGAAAAAAATAAATGATGAACTTATAAACCAACTAACACCAAAAGTTTGATCCAAATAATTTTCAGAACAAATGCCCATGAGAAACAAATCCCACTAGCATAAATTCACTCAATTAGGAAAATAATTTGCATAAAGAGATGCATTAAAGGCATTAATGGGAGCAATCTTAGACATAAACCTCCTCCACGTCTAAAATAATGCCATATGAATTGTCATAATATATCCTCAATGGCATCGAAATGAAATCCACCATTCTAAGCCTATATAAAAATTTCTCATCCATACACTATACTTTATAACCTCAAAACAAGTAATAAACTTGGCTTCTACAGTGGAAGTAGCAATCAGGGTCTGCTTTGCATTCCGTCAGGATACAACTCCACCGACAAACAAAAATATGTAAACTAATGTTGATCTACGTGAATTAACACATCCAGCAAAGTCTAGATCGGAACAACCCAATACTTTCAAATTACCGATCCTTCTATATGTAAGCAGATAATCTTTGGTACCTCTAAAATATTTATCACTTTCTTAGCAATTTTTCAGTGATCTACACCTAGATTACTTTAAAATCTTTCCAATATTCCCACTGCAAAATCGATGTCAAGTCTTATACATACCTGAGTATAAATCAAGCTTTCAACAATGGACGCACATGGAATATAATATCATTAAATTTTAAATACCATTGACAAGAGGCTTATTTTAATTCATATATGAATTTCATAAGCTTCCATACTAATTGCTCATTATTACTAAAGAAGAATCATTCTAATTATTTTACATAAACCTCCTCCCAAGGTCACCATTTAGAAATGCCGTTTTCACATCCATTTATTAGAATTTCAAATTAAAATGGGCAACTAATATTTAAATAATACGACGAGAATCTTTCTTAGATACAACTAAAAAAATCTCCGTTTAATCAATTCTTTCCTTTTGAGTGAATTATTTAACAATGAGTCTTATTTTATATCTTTTAATGTTACCTAATGAGTTTTTCTTTGTATTAATACGAAGAGAATCTTTCTTAGATACAAGTAAAAAAATCTCCATTTAATCACTTCCTTCCTTTTGAGTGAATTATTTAGCAATGAGTCTTATTTTATATCTTCCAATATTACTGTTGCGTCCCGGGTCCGCGGTTACCATACGGATTCGGGAGCCTTCGGATTCCTTGGCACGCGACGGCGTCGATCGAAGGGTCCGGTCTCCGTCTCTATGAACCTGGACCTGCACAACACAAACAACAAACAAGAGGTCAGGGGTCCGGCAAGATTTCTCCCACCGATGACACTCCGACGCTCAAGTCAGCAAATTCCCGCAATGAAAGGAAATGGTGCACGATAAGAGCGGTGCGCGGATGTATGCTGTGAAAGCGTAAGTGATGTTCGTGTTATGGTATGGAGAATGTGATGAGCAGGTTTTGGGAGGCCTGGCTCCCTTGTTGCACCGCAATGGGTGGCTAACTTTCCCATAGTCTGAGTAGACGTGGGATGAGTAATCGTGAGCTTGCTATTGACGGGCGGAAGCGAGTTTATACTCAGTTCCCGTTTGTCCCTTACTTGGGGATAAGTGGAGAAGAAGGACGCTCAGAGCTGGTTGAGTTTGATTCAGAATCAGTATTCAGCCAGAAGAAGGTGAAGGAGAGATCGAAGAGGAAGAAGCCCCTTTCTCTACGGGGGGCGAGAGCTCTTATAGCCTCTCCCCGTTGGACTCTTGGGCGCCAAAAGGCCCGTTGCGAGGGCTGCTGCGCCGCTGGTCACTGTTGTGGACCGCCGGTCATGCCGGTTGTCCTTTTGCGGTGGATGGCACGCTTCTGAGCGTTGCCGGCCACGCCCGATTTCCTCCTGAGCGGGGATTGGTTGGTTGTCTGCAGACGGCAGCAGGAGTCGTTGGCGCTGCTCCAGCCACTCCTCTATTGGCTAGCCTTTCCGCCATTTTCGCCTGTTTTCCGGCAACGCATTAAATGCGTTGCAGGGTTTTGTTGTCTTCCGCCAGCACGGGTTCGCGCCTTTCGACCACTGGGCTGGGCTGACCATTTCATGTGGGCTCTTGGACTCCTCGCGGGCCGCGGATTCCTTCATGGGCCTGGTCAATTCTTCATGGGCCAGGACATGGGCCCCAACAATTACTTAATGAGTTTTTCTTTGTATTAAGAATCCATTTACACTCTATGACTTTCGCCCCTTTAGGCAATTCAACAAGATCCCAAACTCTATTGCAACTCATAGAATTCATCTATTTCTTTATGGTATTATATTATAATTCTGATTTATTATAACTCATAACTTGTGAAAACATTTTGAGATTATTTTCAGTTCTAATATTATAGTCAGACTCTTATAAATATACAATATAATTATTAGGAATTACTGATTTTCTTATTCTAGTAAACCTTCTTAATATAGTATTAACATTTTCAATAGGAGTATATTGTACAGCTATTTCAGACAAATCTTGAACATCATGATATCAGCATTTTGTGGAACGATATTAATTGGTTGTTCGACACCAATTTGAACTTAAGAGGAGTTGTTTACAATAATCAATGTAAAAATCAAGTACAACTTACCAAAAAAAAAGTAAAATAATCAACCTATCATATGACGTGAAATGTCAAGAATTTGAATGACCATTATCAGAAACTATATTTCTAAATCGATTACTCCCACTCATTAAGTCAACCTTAAAAAAGTTTACATTTATTGATTCCACAATCCCAACATTATGATATGGATAGTAAAATCTGTATCATTTAGATTATTCAGTATATCCAATGAAATACCCACTTATGGTCCTTGGATCTAAATTCTTCTCATGTAGATTATAAATTCTTACTTTAGACGAACACCCCCAAACATTTATATGTCTCAAACTCGATTTCCAACATTTTCATAAATCAAAAAGAGTTTTTGAAACAGCCTTCGTTAGAATATTATTTAATATATACACTACTATTTTACGAGTTTTAATTCATAAGAATTTTAAAAAAATGAAACTGTTAAGTATACTGCGCATCATATCTAATAACGTTCATTTTGTTTTTTGTTACATCATTTTGGTCTAGAGAATCGAGTATAATATATTAGGCAACTATCCCATGTTCTTAAAAAATTTTATAAATGGATCAGGCATTTTTTCATCTTTAATATATCTACCATAATATTCACCATATCTATCTAATTTCACAATTTTAATTTATTTTTCATACTATTTCTCTACTTCAACTTTCAATATTTTAAAAACATCCAACACTTCATTTTTATTATGAAATAAGTAAAGATACATATATCGTGAATAATCATCAATAAAAGTGATAAAATATTTTAGCCCATATGAGTCAATATCTAGATTATAAATATCCATATGTATAATTTCTAATATGTCTGAACTTTTGTTGACATCTTTCTTAATCTTATTGGTCTGCTTTTCTTTTATACAATCCACATAAGTCCCAAAATTAGTAAAATTTAAACTACTAAGTACGTCATCATTTACTAATCTTTTGGTTCTTTCAATGGAAATATATCCTAATACTCGATGACAATGTATACAGAAATATTTAGTTACAACACATCGCTTCATATCATCATCAACATGTACAGTACCATAAGAGGTATTGTTTTATAAATTTATATAATAAAAACTATCAGACAATGTATTAATTTTAACAATATTAGAATTATAATAGAAACTAAAAGATGAGCCTGAAAATATAATGGAGTATCTAAAATGTACAAGTCTTAAAACTGATATCAAATTTTTAGAGAAATTTGAAATATAAAAGGTCTTTTCTAAATTCAAAACAAAGTTACTCTCAAAATTAAATTGCATGTTTCGATTGCCTCCCCATGTGAACGCATTTTATCTCTAGAGAACATACGTTGTTAGCTTTTCACTGGCTTCCTTATATTTTGCAAACCCTATAATGAATTTATAATGTGGATTATAGAATCAGAATCAATCCATCATGTGTTATGAGAAATATTAACCATACTAGATTTCTAACAAACAGATGATAATGTACTACATTTCTTTTCAAATCAATTTCGATATTTGATACAATCCTTCATAACGTGTCACTTCTTTTTACAAAAAAAACACTTGGATTCCTTCTGAATGTCAGATTGATGAAGTATTTTACTTTATTCTTTCTTTTTAGATTGAAATTTATTATTTCCTTCTTTAACCATAAATGCACTTTCACCTTACTCTATCACAAGGCTTCCTTCCTCTTAAACACAAATGATTATAGGTTCATTAATTGATCATTTATCGTTATGTATATTATAAGGGATTTTGAATAATTCATAGTGTGATGGAAGTGTATTCAGAATATAATGCAAAATGAAAACTTCAGACATATCCACCTCAACATTCTTTAATTGAGCTGCTATATCCTTCATTTGTATTATATATTTACGCACACCTCTAACGCTGGTGCGCCAAAAATATCAAGATTTTATAATTAGGGTGTTAACAAGCACTTTATCAGAAGTCTCAAATTATTTATCGATAGCCTTTAGTAAATCTTGCACATTATTATACTGATCGATAGAACCACGAATACTCATAAAAATTTTAGTATTTATGAATATCAGATTGAGGCGATTAGATCGTTCATAAAAAGTAACATCAACTGGAATACTTGTTTCAATAAGAACAGGTGGCTCATTTTTTCTTATAATATAATTAATATCTATCCATCCTAGATGAAAAAAAATTATTTCCTTCCAAATTTTATAATTACCACATTTTAATTCGACAATATCATATCGAATATCAAAAATATTTACAGATTGTACAACTGTATAAAAATAAAACTACTCACTTAACAAATAATATATGAGACCAATAAATAACTATAAAATATATTTTGCTAATCTAAATCATATATTATAAATCAATTGATATAAAAATTACTTATGAGCTAAATTTTTAATTCAAGTAAATTCATGTCTAAATTTTATAATAAAACTATCAAATTATATTCTAATTATTAATCCATGTGGACAAATTAAGAAAAATAATTTGATATTTTATCATGATTGATCACTTTAATATAAGAAAATTTTCTGTATGATAAATTTTATTATATTAAATATGATTAATTACAACTAAGGTCCTTATACCATAAACGGGTATTTTATTAGATATACCGAATGGTCCAAAAGATATAAACTTTTCTGTTTATCTCATAATATTAAAATTATGGAATTAAAAAATAGAAAATTTCTTGAGAGTGACTTAGTAAGCAAGAGTAATCGATCCAAGAATATATTTTTGATAATGATAATTTAAATTCTCAACCATCCCCTTTATATGATAGATTGATTATTATATACAATACCCCTCAAGCTCAAATTAGTGTTAAATAATCTATCAATGTCATTTTACAAACGGCTGATATTATGCCAATAGATCATGACATTCAGGATTTGCCTGAAATATTTGAACATATTCTCATTGAAACTTTTGATACGATATTAAGATCTACTAGAATGAGAAAATTAGTAATTTTTAGTGATTATATTGTATATCTACAAGCATCTAACTATAATATTGGAGCTAAAAATAATTCTAAAACGTTTTTACAAGTAATAAGTTATAATAAATCAAAATTATGGTATCATACCATGACATAAGAGATAAATTTTATGAATTGTAATAGAGTTTAGAATCTTATTGAGTTACCTGAATGGGTGAAAATCATAGGGTGTAAATTGATTTTTAAGATAAAGAAAGAATCATTCGGTAACTTTAAAAGATATAAAATAAGACTCATTATAAAAGATTTACTTAAAAGGAAAGAATTGATTGTAGAGAGAGTTTTTCTTCTGTATCTAAGAAAAATTCTTATTGTATTATTTTGACATTAGTTATCCATTTTAATTTAAAATTATAACAAATTAATGTGAAAATAGCCTTTTTAAATGGTGATCTAGAGGAGAAGGTTTACATGAACCAATTAGAAGGATTTTCCTCTAATAATAACAAGTAATTGGTATACAAACTTAAGAAATTCATATATATATTAAAACAAACCTTCCGTCAATGGTATTTAAATTTTAATAATATTATCTATTTATTTAGTTTTGAAGAGAATATTTTAGAATAACACATAAATCAAAAAGTCAGTGAAAGTAGAATTTACATTTTTATTTTATATCTAGACGATATTTACTGATATCCAATAATAAGGGTTTATCGCATGATGTGAAATAATTTCTCTCTAATAAATTTAAAATAAAAGATATGGGAAATGCATCTTATGTCATTGGTATTAAGATTTATTGAAACAGACTATGAGGTATTTTAGGTTAATCTCAAAAAACCTACATCAATAAAATTTTACGAAGATTTTGAATAAAAAATTATTCAACAAATGCAGTACTCATTGTGAATGGCGATAGGTTCAATTTGAACCAATGCCGGAAAAATAACCTTGAACAAAAATAAATGAAAAACATTCTATATACTTTCACTGTTAGAAGCTTAATGTATGTTCAGATATATATAAGATTTGATATTGCTTTTGCTGTTGGAATGTTGGTAAGATTTTAAAATAATCCAGGTATGGATCATTGGAAAATTACTAAGAAAGTAGTGAGGTATTTTTAAGATACCAAGGACAACATGTTTATATATAGACGAATTGACAAACTAAAAATATTAGATTAATCTGATTCAGACTTTGCTGAATGTGTTAATTCACGTAAATTAATATCTGAATATGTATTTTTATTTACCAGTAGAATTGTATCTTGACGGAGTGTAAAATAGACCATGATTACTACTTTCACTATAGAAATCGAGTTCGTTTCTTACTTTGAGACCACAAAGAGTGGTGTATGGATGAGAAATTTCATAGCTAGACTTAGAATAGTGGATTCCATCTCAAGACAATCGAAGATATATTGTGACAATTCAATTATTATTTTTCTGGTTAAAAAGAATAAAAGCAGCAGTCAAAATAAATATATCGACATTCAAATTTTAACCATAAGAGAGCGCATTAAAGGAAAAACAGTTACCATTGAACACATAAGTACTGAATTGATAATCGATGATCCTTTGACAAAAGATATGCTATCATTAAAATTCAAGGATCATATGTGATTATGTTCTATTATGTGATTTTTATTATATAGATAATGATATTTTAATAAAATTTTAATCTGTTTGTAATGTTTCTTAAAATTTTTTGTATATACATTAGTTAATTATTTTTAAAAAATTATCAATTGTTAGACTTAGAATAAATATTAGGATTATTCATAAAGTAATGCTATCATATTCGGATAATATACAGAGAAATATAATACATTATAATACATAAAAAATGTTACTCATTTATAGAGGGACGAATTATCGTCATAATTCATATATTTATTTTTAAAAATTAAGGATTGATAAGTTTTGGTTATCATATTAAGTGAAATATGGACCAAATACGAGAATATTGGCTACTCTTTAAAAAAAGGGATTAGAACCAACGATTGGTCCAATTTTTCTATGAGTAACCGTTGCCTAGATTCCTCTAGTGGTAACCACTCTACTAAACAATTTAATAAAATTTTTTTATAAATTAGGGTGATACTTAGTTTGGTCCCTAAATCTAATACTCTACTAATGTACCAACATTTAGGAGTATAAAGGTTTAAAAGATCAAAACCAGTAAGTAATCGTATAGAAATTCGAGCAATTTTAGTGCTCCAATTGTAGGAGGTTAGTTCGATCCTTATATTTATTTCCGCATTTGGTCATTATGTGATACAATTTTGAACATGGAGACCAACTTTTTATCTAACACGGTGCACTCTGATGGTCACCAAACTATATTATATATAAATAATCAATCAAAATTATTTTGAAAAACCAATAATTACTATATAGATCCGACGACCATCTACATTGGTCGACAACTAACGGCTAGATCTAGTAGGATATAGGTCATTCCCATGTGGATCCATATCCGGCTGACAGACCGATCAAAGGTTTGGCCAAAAATTATACGGGTACGAGACAGAGTATTGTTGTATTCGCGTATGTTTCATGCGCGTTACAAGAAGACGAAAGATGACCTTGTGGTAAAACAGAGTGCCGGCCGGACTAATGGGGCTCGGCCAGACAGATTCTGGTCGAGGGCAGCCTGACTGTTAGGCCGAAATCGGTCGGACTGCTGGTTCGAAGGTAACGAACTACTTAAATTGAATGATGATCATCTGCCGGTCTCATAGATCCAAAATGAATGCGAAAAAATGAGTGAGCAGGTGAGCAACTGTAACAAATCACCTGCAAAGTTCAGAGTAGGTAACCAACTTGCAGAGTAGGTAACCAACTTGCAAAGTAGGTGCTGCCAGTGAAAAAATTCATTTGTATATATTGATATCACTGCTACTTTGTGGGATAACAGACTAATATAAGAAGTTGTGATTTACTCTTGTATTCTATTATTTGTATTTTAATAACCAAAATTTTACATAGTAAAATTTGTTGACTAAGTATCTTTTGATTTTTTTCCTTTTATTTAGAAGAAAGTTTTCATGTAAATTGTATGTGTTTTAGTTTTCTCCTTTATTTTGTGAATATTGTTCATTATTATCATCGCGGTGTTCTTTTCTCTCAATTGAACTCTTGCCAGCCAACCCCCCACAGGATGTTGGGTGGTGTGGCCAATGATGGGCTCCAGTGAAACTAAGTAACAGATAACTGCAGGCGTTTGTCACCATGGATGAAATGTCGAGGATGCTTCCAATTTCTTTTACAAATTTTTCATTTTTTAATACAAAAATAATGCACCAAAAGTTCTAATGGGTCCGGTATCACGAGCCGACCCGAAACTTGAAGCATGTCAAGGAAGCTTCATTAAGGCGGAAAATATTCCATTTTGGGGTAAAAAATTACCCTTGGCAGGAAAATCAAACTTCCATTTAGTTGGAGAATTTTCACTTCTTCCCTCAATAAAAGAAGAGGCAGCAAGCGAGGAAAAAGGGAGGAGCCTAGGACAGAAAACCCTCCCAAAAGTGGCACCCTTTTTCCTGACTCTTCAGCTTGCCTTGTGAACAAAATCAACCCTCTATCCTCGTTCTTTGCACAACGGAGCTCAGAGCTTTCTCATCCATGGCATCTAGGACCCTAATGCCCTTCGACAAGCAAAGAGTAGAGAAGATCTCCATCATTCCTGCCGGGATGAGAAGACCTCCAGCTGTAACAGTACTCCGGTCGTAGAAGATGTTCGGCGTTCCACCCAAACACAAAAGCACTCCTTGAGTTCTCCATGAATGGCATCCAGCCGTTCTTCCCCTAGGTGAAGCAACAACAGAGAACAAAGTTTCACATAAGTGGAAACCCGCTCCTTTCTGGCTAAGCTAAACAGGCACGAAGCCCCTTGTCCATGTTGCCCCTCTCTCCCTCTGCTCTCGCTTCTGTCAGAATAGAGCGCAGAGTTCTCCCATCAATGGCACCCCTTTCTCCCACTGCTCCCTTTTTTGTCGAAACATAGTACAGGGCTCTCCTAACAGCGGTATCTAACAATTCCCTTCTGAATCGGAACCAATCAGCAGGTGAAACTCACAACAATGGTGTTTGGACGATCTTGCTAAGCAAGGAGTAAGGTCCTCAGAACCTGCTGCTCGACTTCTTCATCCTGTAAAATAGAGGTGTAAGGCTCCTGGAATGGAGCCCATCCGTCACTTCAGACCAGCAGGGAGCTACCAGCTCTTCGTCAATGGCGTCCGTGACCTCCCAAAGCTCTTTGTTGGACCTAGCGCTGTAAAGTCCTCAGAGTACGTCGTGCAGCCTCGCCATTGACCAGGCCAGAGAAAGCCCCTTAAATGGCGCTCAATTCCTTTAAGCAGAACGGGAATGGAGCCCCTTGAAAAGCAGGCCAGCATTAGAATATTTAGCAGGGTGCCGTATGACGCTCCCCGTAAGTGTTGTCCAGCACCTTCTGCACCGATCATTTCACCCGTTCGGTCTTGGCTGACTCCATATTCATCCGCTGACGGGAATGATCTAGATGGGTGAGGCCCATCACGCCCCGCACTCGTCCTAACAAAATTTGCTAAGCCTCCAGATATTACTAAGGCTCACAGACACGCCATCCTGTCCTCTGCAAGCGCACCCCAGAGTAGGGACATCTCTAAGCCGCCTTTCGCGGACGCACCCCCAAGTGGGGACACCTCTAAGCCACCCCCCGCGACTACATCTATAAGCAGCCCTATGCAGGCGCACCTCAAAGTGGGAACATCTCTAAATCGTCCTCCGCGGGCGCATTTCTAAGCAGCTCTCTGCAGGCACATCTCCAAACCGCCCTCTATGGGCGCACCTTTAAGCCATTCTCTATGGGCGCACCCCCGAGCGGGGACATCTATAAGCGATCCTTCGCCGGCGCACCTCTATGCCACTCCTCTACCGGACGCATTCATGGAGCTCAAGCCTCCAAATACATCCCACACACACTTCCCTCGTCGCTCCATCTCTATACTCTCAACACGTTTACCCTTAAACGTGTATCCATTCGTTTATTACGGAAGGCATTTGACTTGAGCGTCGGAGTGCCGACAGGGGATAGCCCCCCATCGTCCTCTAATGTCTTATTTATGGTTGTATTGTGTAGGTTTCAAGTTCACAGCGACGGAGACTGGACCTGCTTGAGATTCGATCAGGACAAGGAATCAGAAGTCCCCCTAATCCGTACGACAACCCGAGACCCAAAACGCAACAAGTTCAATCAATCCAAATTATAAAACTCAAAATATATTGTAATTTATGAAACATATATTTAATAAATAGTATAATCTAATTAATAATTATTGCACAAATTGACCAAAATAGTAGATAATCGACAAAATGACCACGAAACAAACCAATTCAACATAAATTCATAGAATTTTTTTATGGTCACAGTATTTACATTGTGAATCAAAAATAATATAAATAAATTATATATTTATAAATATTACAATTATCGTTGAAATATCATAAACGGAAAAAGACAAATCAATTCGTATATTTTCATTATGATCAATTGAATGATATAATTGGAAGAAAACAAGATAATTGAACAAACACTCTAATACTACATGTAAGAATTTTTTTAAAAAAAATATAAATTTTAATTATTATATTTTTTTATAAATTAATTATGTGTAAAAATAAATTTACATATATAAATTAACAAGCGTTAAACTTTGTCTTGATGGAATTAATGTGTACAATCAAAACCACACTGATATTATTCTCATTTTAAAAAATCGAAAGATAATTTCTTTCTCTTATATTTTGTAGAGATTTTTCTCAATACTTATGCATTTCAAATGATGGTTGTAGATGTTTTTATTAAGTGGGAGAGAACATGTAATGTACTGATTTTTGAACATTATATTTGTGGATAATTAAGTTAATATGATCAAAATTGAGCTTAATTTATGTGAAAATTAAATTTCGGGATCGTAGGAGGTGTCAGCAGGGGAGGCCTACATGCGCTTCGAGCGGCATCATAGGCGCTCGAGGCAATGGGCGAGCGCAGACGCGAGGGCCGACCAACGATATAAAAGGCCGCAATGAACCTTGTTTTGTCATTTTCGGCCTCTACACACACAAAGAGAGAGAGTGCGCAAGGAGAAGAGAGAGGAAAAAGAATCTGAGGTCTCGGGGTTCGATTCCGAACTAAAGTTAGTTAAAAATGTGATAGATCGGGTAGAGGTAAGTGCACCAATACTTTCCTCTTTTATTTTTTTGCACAGTTGTTATGTTTTCTTCGGGTATCATCGTTTCGATACCCGAATAAGTTTATATTTCATATTATCCATAACTTAAGTATGCACATATGTGAATTTCACATCCGATTTCGTAATTTTCATCGATTTTTGAACATGGACCCCTAACCCCACACCCCGAACGATTTTACCTGTTTATTTTGGAATTTTTGTATAAATTGGTTTTAGAATATGGATATCCATGCCTTGTATATGTTTATTTATCGATTAGGTGTCCAATTTGGTAATTTTATTCGATTTTTTGCACCCGAAAATCCTAACCCGTGCCCCCTTGGGTTTTTACCCTAATTAAATGTAATTTATGCATGATTTGATTTTAGAATTCATAATCCTAATTTTGAAGACGCAGGTATTCCGTATATTTGGTAATTATGCACATGTATTTCATATATGCTAATTTTATGGATTCCGAAAATATTGTCAAATGTGAATCGTGATGTCTAACTAAATGTACGTTAATTATGCTATCTTGTATGTACTCCAAAAATTATGTTACATGCATTTGTAAAGGGATTTATTATCTGGAAGCTCTAAAGTTTCATTTGTCTTATTGTGATAAGAATTTCTTACATATTTCAAGTTTTATAATGATTAATGCATGTATTATGGATATATTAATTTCGTATATTCTGAAAATCATGTTATGAACCATTTGTTAAAGAATTATCGTCCGAAGGTTTTAAAATCCTATTTGGCTTAATATGAAAAGACTTTCCTAATTCTTTAAGTTTCAAAGGAAATTATGCATGAAGTTATAAAAACGTGAGGATTTAAACTCATGAGAAATATGAAAATATGTATCTGAATATGTTTATGGAAAAGAAATAATAGATGAATATTCTGAAAATAAGTAATGAACTGACGAACCATTCTCCAACAGAATGAGAATGAAGAGTTTTATGCTTGAGAATAAAATTCCATTAAGAAATAAGGAACTAAGAATTTGGACCGAAGATTGTTCAGTAAATAACATATTTTAGCATGTCTTAGTATATTATAGTGGAAGGTCGTTATCTGATTTGGTATCATGTGCGGCTATTGGCCTAGTCTATAGGGATTATACGTAGATGGCCCGCCTTTGGGTAACGAATAAGAGAAGATGGTTTTTGATTGTGTAGAAGTAAATACAATCCAAATTACGACCGACCGCTCATTTAGTCAACAAGTCCTACTAGCCCTGATCCTCAATTAAATAAGTTTTCGACATGATTTGAGAAAAGAAAAGAAAATAAACTAAAGAAATTTGAAACGAATTATGAAAGCATTCTTTTCTAAATCATATTTTATGATCTCATATGTATCTCTATTCCTTCATGTATGTATTATTAGGTTTTTTAAATATGAAATTTGCATGTTCCTTCTTATATATATGCCTTGCTAAGCATTTGACTCTTCATTGTAATTTTTTCTCCCTCTAGATGAGTATGACTTGCTCCCGATGAGGCACGGTAGAGGATTTAAGTCAACTAGAGATGAAGATATAGAAGATGACCTTATAGACTTAGTTATATAGTTTTATGCCTTCTAATGGAATATTCCGTATTTCTAATGGATTTTATCCATAATTGTATGCATATGATAATGATGATATGCCGTAGTATAGTTTCCATTATATTGATGAATGTATATACTTCCACAGGTTATTATAGTTAATTTGGATACCTAGTAACATCTATTCCGAACCAACGTCGTATCAAAGTGATGACGTTGATGTCATGTGTTATTTTGTGATTTTTTCGATCCCTGTCCCGTTAATTGTGGATTATGTATGTTGAATAGGATATTTACAGATTTTGTATTGGACCAACGACCGTGTTAGAGCCGAAACTCTGTCGGATTTTCGGTTAAAAATACGGTATGTCACAGAGCCATTTTCAGATTACCAAAATAATTTTTCTTTTCATCAAAAAATATATCTTGAACAAGTATATTTTCTAAAATATTTCTCTTTAATTAATTATAAATAATTAATATGTTCAAACTAATTATATAGGATTGTATCATTTAATCAAAATTCAATGAATTAATAAATCATATACCCTATATCATATGAAATTGATGCGTTTGAATAGTTCGGTTTACTATGCAGATTAGGGAGTCTTTAGATTCTTTGCATCGGGTCAAATACGAACGGGTTCGGTCTCCGCGTCTCTTAATTTGGATCCTACGCACCACAAATAAGTAATGAGAGGTCAGAGGATTGATAGGAATCGCTCCTTGGTTTATCCTCCGACATTCAAATTAGAAATTTTTTCCAAAAAGAATAGAAAGATACAGAATATGGAGATATACAAAATGTAAGATGCAATGGTTTTCGTATGCAGGGGGTGCGAATAAGAATTTGAGGAGGTTTGGGCTCCTGTAGTACACTCGGGGAGTAGCTCACTATGATCACTGGTTGGGAACGACGTTTCTTTACAGGAAGGAGAACCGGGTTCCTTTCCTATCTTTGTGAGTTTAGACTTGAGCAAGTGTTTGAATTTTAGCTTGTCTCCCCTTTCTCCGATGAAGGAGAAGGGTATTTGTAGTGTATCGTGGCGAAGGTTTTGGGTACTGAAGCTAGCTACGAGTGTCCCGACTGGGTTCACCACTTTTTGGGCACTGGAGGTGGCCATCGGTGTCAGGTGTCGTCTAGTGGTGGTGATAAGACCGTCGTAGGGCGTGGCTAACACGAGCCCAGCTACTTTTTACTGAGATTTGCTGAGCCGCTGCCGGTCGGCGGGCGTGGCGGCTTGCCAGAGTTGGACTCATCCATCATTGGCTAGCATTCTTTGAGCTTGCGTATCTGGTATTGTCGTTTGCCACCGTCGAGGTGAGAGACGCACGCGAACCGTGATTGGGCACGTGACAAATGTTGCCGGATGGGCCTAGTGCACCTCGTTGCCCTTGGACATGGTTCTTTGGACCTCGCTGTTTAACTCTACGCCTACGTCGGTTGGGCCTCCTGCCGCATCAAAAATATTTTTCTGACAGATGGTACATTAGAATTTTCCCAATATCTATTCGTGAATGAGTTAGAATGCAATGGCCTCAAACAAGATAAAAACCAACCAATCCTTAACCTCTCAATCAACTTCATCAATAACAAACAATGCCCATAATACAGCATGTTCGTTTTACCGCGCCATCTAACACTCTGTCATTGCAGGGAAAACATTCCAAAGTAACTAGGACGGCATTTTAAACTTTTTCTCAGTTGGTTGTTTGCAGTGATCCATATTTTCATGCATAAAAATGAGACACTAATTTCATGAGAGAGTTTTATTTTCAAAATATCATACAAACAGAGTATTAATGTGCAAAAGAAAAAAAAAAGATAAAAGATATTCACGGTTCTTAGCAGTACCTATCCCTCTTTGATAGACATTTTCTCATTTTCGGCCTTTGCCAGTGAACAACATTGCTTTATTCAGTGTCTTATCCTTCATTGCAGATTCCCAGTTTCTGAAGAAGGATATAATCAACTCATGTAGACAATTTTCTTTTTTTATATAAAGATGGATATCAGAAACTAAACAGATAACAGAAAAAAAAAAAAAAAAACAATCAATCCTGAAAATGGTAACACAAACAATAGATGCAACTATACATTACAAGCATTGTATCGCATCAGCATTGTATAATATATCACAGTATGGACTTGGCGAGCTCTATCTCTCAATGAACATATTTTGACAGTTAATTTTTAATAAATAATTATGTTTTAATTGTTTTTTAAAAAATAAAAAATTAATTAAAATAAATTATTTTAAAATAATTAAACCATAATATTCTATTTAAAAATAAACTATCAAAATACATAAAAAAACCCTCAAGAAATCCGCAAGTATAATCGAACTAAAGATAAATAGACAGAAATAGCCCAATCTGCTGCACGGAAGTCCTTTCCTACTAAAGCGCTCAAATAAAAAAGCACTACTAAAACACTTCTGGGGAGCAACATGGCAGAAATGCTTGACGTGGCGACCAGGGCAAAAACCATAAGAAGGATAAGATTAACACGTTCCTCCAGTTTGACTGCAGAAAGCATTTACTTCATAGAGGCCAAAAAACTTTGACGAAAACAGAAGAAAACAAAAGAAAGCAAAAATTACATGAATACTTTTATCAGACGAAAAGGGCAAAAAAACACAGCCACTTATCGTGAGAGAACAAAAAAGCCTTAAATGGTAAGTTCGACTTTGAAAAATCGAAGAAAAAGCAATAGATAAGATCAAATTTTAAAAAATCACAGATCTCCGTAAGAGATTTCTATTTTTGGGTGAATAAAAAGGAGATTGCTAATTTCAACAACACATTAAGCGAGCGTACGAGAGTTCACAGAAGAAACATAGCAGGGAAGTAACCAGAGCACAGACATTGACCACAACAAGGGAGAAGAGAAAGACGACCAGGAAACCTGCGGAGGAGATCACAAAACCCTCGATTTCTGTGGAAGAAGATCATAATTGATAGTCCATACTACCAATGACATCTGCAGAATGACAAGCACTGAGTTCAACAACATCAATTGTACCGATCTACATGGATCTAAAGTATTGCCACAAACTTACTGTTTCGCATCAAGCAGCCTCGATGTTATTTCCCAAACCCTCATTGCCTCATGAAACTGCTCAAATAAGTTTGCTCTCTCTCCCGCCGCGCTCGCCCGCCCGCCCTGCCTGCTTCTCTCCCTTTCTCGCGCTCTTTCTGAGTTTGAACCTCCTCTTCCAACGGAAGGAGATATCTTCTGCAGACGACGCGTCATATTTAAAGAGAAAAAGAGCGGTAGATGAATTGAACCCGTCGTTGAACGCCACGTGTTCTAATCGTTACGCTGAGATTTTTTTGGATTTTCTATACTGATACGCTTGGGATTTTGTTTCTATTTCTAAAAATACTTCAAAAGTTTTTATAAATATATTAAATTTACCATGCTAAAATTGAATGTTGTAAATACAATATAAATTAAATTCATTAAAAACTTCAATGTAACTAATATAAATTTTTATCAGATTTTTTATAAAATATATAAAAAATAAAAATATAACATTTTCAAAGAAAGTATGTTAATTATATAATGAGAGTTTTTATATATCAATGCAAAAAAAAAAATACAAATAATAAAACTAATAAAAAAACTTATTAATAAAAATCATAAAATACTTTATACTTTTCCTGAAAATTTCGTCGCAAATGTTAATATTAGGTAGTAGTTAACTTTATTAATTAGAAAAAAATCATAACAATTGCATATTCATAAGCATAATATATATTTATATATGTGTTGTCCGAATTTTTGGCCTTCGGCATATACATGATGGGATAAGATTAGTCGTATTGTCTCCTTGAGTCTGATTTGGATTCATTAATCGGAACGCTTGACTCTGGAGAGAGAGAGGATGGAAATGAATTGATGGTTGACCAGCTTGGTTGACCACGTCGCTTGATCCAGAGAGCAAAACATAACCAAAAACATGGTTGACCCGTTTTGTTGACCAATACGTTCGAATCCAAAGAGCAGTGTGGAGACGAAAATGCTGGTTGACCAAATCCGACCGCGAGCCAATCGAGTCTCAGGCAAGGTCCAGGAGCATGCAAAGGGAAGATCTCAGACTGGAGTAAAATCTCCTTGCTGTAAGGACGCACTTCAAGAAGTCGAAAAAGGACTTGCCTTGATTGTTCTAGTTGTGGCAATAGGATGTACATTGCATTCCCTGGAAGGGTTCTCCTCGTCATGCATTGCTGTTGGTGAGTTAGCAATGGGGCTGGGAGCTCCCAGAAAGCTCAGTTGATGGAGTTGGGGGACCCCTTGGCTCTTGGGTCGAGTGAACGAGTCAACACCATAACCATGACCAAGGCTGGGATCCCGATTTCATTGGCTCCCTCTTCGGGGATGCTTCTTAGTGGAGGGTCAGGGCTGCTGATGATGACTTGCGACGAAATCCGATCATTCTCGTAAAGGGAAGTCGTGGCCCTGAGAAGACACTGGAATGGTCTGAGCCTTCTGGCCTTGACGAACGCGTCTGGTTGGTCGCGCTCATTCCTGCCAAGAGGAGGTTTTGGCGCTGAGAAGATGTGGTTGCCAGCTAAATTTTGAGGCTATCGTTACCGGACTTTTGCTAGCCTAGGCCGTCGCCCGCATGTACAACCAATGCTCAGTCCTTTTTGAGGACGTCGTAGCTTTCATACGTCTAGTCCTAGTCCACCGACCGTCATTGACTGATGGTGCTCTCTCCTTCGGGAGGAGATCGCCGCACGCATGCTAAAAAGTCCCCTAAATTTTAAGTCCAACCTCTAGGGTTGCTTGGCATTGTTGTTAAGTTTTAAGTTCGACCTCTTGGACCGCTCGGATATAACCGAGTTTTAGTCCGACCTCTTGGGCCGCTCAGCCATAGCCGAGTTTTAATCTGACCTCTTGTGCTGCTTGGTATGGGATCGAGTTTTAGTCTGGCCTCTTGAGCCGTTTGGTATGAAACCGAGTTTTAGTAGCAAGTGAAAGGAATCATATCCACTTGACTTAGGGGCAGTCTAGGTCGCGCATGATTTGTATGCAGTATTACGTAATCATTTACATGAACAGATAGTATTATTCTATTAACGAAAACGTGACTCAAGCAGGTAGTATGATGCATGCAAGACTTACCTAGATTCGATGTAGAATCCTTGCAAGTGTTTGGCAATAGACGATGTGCTATGGCCTCGGGTCCTGCCTATTGCTCGGGGCATATGGTCTGCATGTACCGCTTCAGAGGGTCATCAGAGCGCTCTGGTAGGCACCTTCGGCTTATGGCCCCTATGCTCTGTGGAATGTGGTCTCTGCCTTAGATTAGCTGGGTGGCATATTATTGCCGTGCTGAATGGCCCATTGACCGGCAGCTTGGGTCCCGTTGTTGGCTGATACTACCTTTGGTGACCCGAACGGGCTCAGCGCTTGGCTGCACAGCGAGTATCTGCACACTCGGGGCAGAGTGTCCGTCCGCATAGTTACCCGTATGGGGGTCATCGCCACGGGTAACATCGCCTCCGGTTGATGTAGTGAATCGCACACGGGATGTTGATCTTCTTCAACCCACTTGGAGTTATAGGATGGAGCCCCCAGGCATCGCTACCGTATGAGGGGTTGTCACCATGGGAGGTGATATCTTCGACCGATGCTGGCCGAAATACGGGTATATATATGATTGCTCTATTAAATTTCTATTTGCCTTCTAAATGGTAATCTGTTTTAAAATGATTAGCTTACAGTATCATATAAATAATAATTTATTATAAAATTAACTAACATAATAATATATATATATATATATTTGTTTATTTATTTATTTAATAATTTATTAAAATAATCTTATATTAATGATTTTTTCCATGCCTACAAAAGTAATTTTCAAATTTAAAAGATGAAGTTTTCTTTTTCAGAAACCATCCAATGCATCTTTAATATTTAAAAAGAATTGTCTTTAAATACAATAAAACGATTTACAAATAACTATAAATTTCATAAAGATTTATGGTCACTCCCTCATTCACAATACATAATTTTTATTGAGTTTTGGTCACTTTCGTATAGATTTCAATAACAAATGGATAGTTATCGAATAATTATACGATAATTATGACGCGGTGAGCACCCGTGCCCAGGGGCACCTAAGGCACCAATTCTAGAAACGGCATGCTCAAAGAGCTCCCGATGGGTGCTCGGGCACCGTTTCTATTGGTGCCCGCACTTGAGGTATGCCTAACGTGTGTTCAAGCGTGGTCTGCATTATAAAACGCATCAAATGTATTTAAGGATATCTCAAAATTGTTTCTCACACAAGAAGTGTCACAAAGAGAGATAATAGAAGAGAGAGAAGAATAATAAGGTTTGGTATTTGATTAAGATCTGATTGAAATTTCGTTATTCGCCAAAGTCAAGTACATTTTTTTAAAACGATTTTCTAGAACGTATTTCATTTTGTTGTTCTTATTTCTTATTATATTTCTCTTTGTAGGCTATTGGGTGTGTCGATGGGATTGTTATAAACTATTCTTCCCTCGAGATTGTAGTGAATAGATTTTAAAATGGATTCTTGTAAGGAGTACTTTTATAATGGATTATTTTAAAATTTATCCCATGATTTTTTATTGGTTGAAAATATTTTTTTACATTAAAAATATTATGTATTATTATATTTCTTATTCTCACAAGTTTGGTGCATTACGATTGACAAAATATTCGAGTTTTATTTTGTTGCATCGGGTTATGTGTATCCAAGTTAAACATCAACAAGTGGTATTAGTGAGATATTGTAAAACTTTAATTTGATGGCGTCAACGTCGAGAAATTTGCCATTCTGTCTTGAGTAATTTAATGGGTAAAATAATTTTATTTTTTGATAAGAAAAGGTGAAGAATATTTGACCTAAAATGAACGGTAAAAGTACTTTGAAATAATGAGAATAAGTAGGAGAATATGGTGGAGGAGTGGCAAGATAAGAAAGATCTTACTAATTTTATGATCAAATTATATCTCGCAGATAATATTTTTCAAGAAGTTACGGGCTTGTTAGATACAATAGAGGCCTGGATAAGGTTTGAGAGTCAGTATAAGTTTAAATCTTTGATGACAATGTTGCATGTGAAGAATAAGTTCTATGGCTTTTGTTTATCGAAAGGAGGAAGTTTTGAAAGGTACCTGGATGAGTTTAACCAAATTTTGACATAAATATCAACATTTGATAAGAAAATTGAGGAGAAAGATAAGGCGTTAGTATTGCTAACTTCTTTATCGGCCTCGTAGGATCATATTATCACAATACTACTATTTGTGAAAGACATACTTTCCTTGGATGAGGTCATCACTTCTTATTTATGAATGAGTTAAGGCAGGGGAGAAGCATTGAAATTTCGGTGGAGTCAAAATTCTTGATATACAGTAGTGGTTGGAAACACAGGAGATCGAAGGATTGAGGCGACAAATCGAAGAGGAGCAACGATCGATCCAAATTTCAAAACATAGAGTGCTTTCATTATGAAAAGAATGACTACATAAAGTGGGATTGCCCCAAATGAAAGTAGGAGAATGATGGCGGACGCGAGCATTAAGAGAGGAGAGATCATGATGATAATGATTGGGCCTCTATCATTTATTATGGTGACCTTTTAGTTGTCCACACAGGAAAGACACAGAGCCTTCTGAGTCAGGAAATAAATTGGATGATGGATAGCGATTTATCATATCATGCAATATCAAGGAAATCCCTTTTCACCAACTATACGTTTGAAGATTACAGGGTATTGAAGATAGATAAAGATGGTTCGTTGAAGGTTGTTGGCATTGAAGATATTAGTTTGCGGACTATTAATGGGACAAAGCTCATGTTAAAGGGCATGCGACATGCCTCGAATTGATGGTTGAAAGTTATTTCAATTGGGAAGTATGATGAAGAAGCTTTTACATAGCATTTGGAAAGAGGCCAGTAGAAACTCACCAAAGGTGTCGCGATTGTTGCAAGGAAAAGAAAGCGATTAAATCGATACTTGATAAAGGTTTCGATTACTAAGAATAACACTAAGGTAACTGATAGAGGTATTGGTCAAGGTGGTAGGGAAAAGATGTCGAAGATGAGTGTAAAGGGGAGTGATTCTACCGTCAAAGAGAAACCAAAGGGAAGTGGGAATACTCTAGATTCAATAGAACGGAAGAGGATATCATTCAAGTTTATAGAGGTTGACACCGGAATCTCATTGGAGGGGAAACTGTTGAAGGGCAAGTGATGACCATCACCGGTTAAAGTAAAGGGCCATCATAAGGTCAGGAGGGAAGTTAGTTGAGTTTTGGTCATTCCTTTATAGATTCCAATAACAAATGGATAGTCATTGGAGAATCGTACAAAATTTGTGTAAAGAGTATGGTGTTCACGCGCACGTAGCATACATGGCGAGTGCCAAGGGGGTGCCTACACCCAAGGGGCGCTTAGGTGCCAAATCCATGGACATCTTGCCCGAGACACTGATTCTAGAAGGGGTGCACTCGAATTTGGTTTCCAGTGGCGCCCGCCCGACAAGCGTTCTAATATGGTTCGCTATATAAAACGTATCAAACGTGTTTTAGGGTTATTCTAAAATTATTTCTTACACAAGGAACGCTAAGTAGAGAAAGTGGAGAGGAGAATAGAGAAGAGGAAGAATGTTTAATATTCAATTGAGATTCGATTTGAATTTTATTTTTCACAAACGTCAAGTATATTATTTTAGAATGATTTTTTAAAGCGTATTTTATTTAGTTACTTTTATTTCTTATTTATTTCTCTTTGTGGTTTATTAGGTTCACTCAAAATTGTAGTAAATGAATTTTGAAAGGGGTTCTTATAATCGATATTTTTATAGTGAATTATTTTAAAATTTATCATGTGATTTTTTTTATCTTAAAAATGCCATGCATTGTTGTAATTATTATACTTACAAGTTTGGCAACTGACGCTTAACAGGAGGATCGGGCTTTATTCCGTTGCGTCGAGTTGTGGATATTCCGGTCAAACCCGAACAATTCGAGCCTTCGAGTTGTCTTAATTAGTGTTTATAAATTTATATTATTCTCAACTATTTATCTATCCTCAAATTTATTTTTTATAAGTTTATTTCAATAAATTTTTTTTTAATATCAATTTTATTCTACTTAAAAAAATGATTTTGAGTTGTTCTTTTTATTACATGTATATTAACACATGATTTAAACTGGGATCAATTTGACTTATTTTTTATGCAGAATTAAAATAATACTAAAATATATCTTAAGAATGTAAATGTGAAAGTTAATTGATAATAAAATGTACAATTAAAAAAATGATGTAATTTATTTTGCAAATAAATTGACTACGAAAACAAAGGATAAAAATCAACTATAATAATTTTTAGAATATTTAAATTATGTATCTAATTTCATACCAAAATTAAGACAATACTATAAACATTTATACCAACGGCAGAAAAAAAATTTTTTTTTTCTCCCAATAGACTGAAATAAATGTAAAAGTCATCCAAAAATTCATTTGTTATGAACAGATCTTACTATTCTCTCACGTCCTTATACATTTATGATAGTTAAAACAAATATCTCTTGCACCCGAGATTTTCAAAATTTACTGAATAATTTGGTGTCAATTTAGTCTTCTATCTTCAATAAAAATACTATTTCTTCAAATTTTATTATTTTGATTCCTCCATTTTGCATTCTTCTTCTAACGTAACATATCTTTTATCTTTTGTAATTAAACATATTCTTCTTTTATTTATCTATTTATATCACAATTTTCCTATTGGTATCACAACTGATGCGTTATTAGATTTAAATTATCAAATAAATTAGGAAGCCGTTTGATCTTCTCGGTAGGTCGAGTTGAAACAGGTTTGATTTTTGTTACTACGGACCTAAATTTTGCACAGTACAATTGAAAAATAAGAGGTTAAAAGATGAAAGGACTTACTCTCAGATATGTCATCCAATACCCAAATTAAAAAAAATTTCTCAGACGATAGAAAAATAGGAGAATGAGTGAATAAATGTATAGATACATATTTCGGAGGATTGAGTATTTACTGAGGGTTAAACTCCAATGTGTGCACTTAACTAGAGAGTGTCTTTGAGATGGACGACTAAATTTCGATAAGCGCGTTCGGCCAAGAAGCAGTTTTGAGAGAGAGGACTGAGCTTCAAGATATGCACTCAATTAGGGAGCGGTTTTGAGAAGAAGGACTGAGCTCTTATGAGTGTGCTCAGTTAGGAAACGATTTTGAGATGGATGATTGAATTTCGATGCGTATACTTAGTTAGGGGACAACTTTAAGAGGGAGGACTGAGCTCCGAGATTTACGATCAGTTAGGGAAAAGGTTTTGAGATGGAGGATTGAATCTGATAAATGCGTTCAACTAGAGAGCAATTTGAGAGAGAGGATTAAGTTTCGATAAATGCGCTCGATTAATGAGCAACTTAAAAATGAAGGATTGAGGTCCTATATGTTCTCTCAGTTAGAGGTAGTTTTAAGATGGAGAATTGAATTTCAATAAGTGTGATTAGCTAATGGGCGACTTTGAGATGGATAATTGAGTTCTGATATATGTGCTTAGTTAGGGGGAGATTTTGAGATGAAGGATTAAGCTCCGATGAGTGCATTCGGTTAGGAAGTGGCTGTGAGATGAAAAATTAAGTTCCGATGAGTGCGCTCGATTAGAAAGCGACTTTGAGATGAAGGACTAAGCTTCAAAACATGCGCTTAGTTAGGAAGTGACTTTGAGGGTGGCTTAAAGGAAGGAAAGTGTTCTTTCGAGAGAGGCTCTGGAGTTGTGGTTTGCGTTCTCTTTGCCGTGTCCGGTTCTCTTGTTTTGAATTTTCAATCCTCCCCCAACTCTTCTTTTTCCTCTTTATTCTCTTTCTGTTTTGTGGATGAAGGAAGGCATTTCTAGAAAGAAAGTACTAGCTAATTGTCGTAGGAGCATTGATTGTGCCGCAATTTTCTAGCCCTCTGATGGAGAGCATTTACAGAAAGAGAGTACTCGTAGAGACCATTCCCTACTTCTCTGGTAGGTTGTACTTTTTTAGGTGGTCAAAATGTGGCAAACTAGTAGTCGTATAGGCTTATGTACTGAGTTGGGATTGCTGAGCGAGTATCACTGTTCAGCGCCTATAGATCTGTTCGAATGGCGACCCTTGTGGCTCGTACCCTGTTAGGTGGATTTGGGTAATGCTATCTGGGCCTCGGGTTGCGAGAATCTTTCTCTGGGCTGCTACTTTTGGGACAGTCTTTATTACAGGCCGAATCTTGAGCTAACTCATGAGCTATCGGACCCATCAATAGCCAAGCTATTAAAAATTGTTTCTCATCTATTAAAGTATCTTCATCATTCACCTTGAGTTTGGGTTTTATGTAGAATATACTATTTCATATTGTATTGATGCTACATAAAAATGAAGATGCTATATCTCATTGGGAGAAATGAGTTCATATTATTTTTATGAAAATAATATTTAATCAAAATCTAATGGTCAAAAATAAAAAAATATTAAAAATAATTATATTTTTAAATTTTTTATAATATTGACATTTATTAAATATTAAATCTAATATTAAAAATTTTAAAAATAACTATTTAAAATATATTATTTATTGAATACTACTCAAGGCATCAACATAGTACAAATCTGAATCAATGTCCAAATTTCAGCAGCCTAAATGAATAAGTATAAGACGGATTAAAACAACCAAATAACGATTTTTTAGTGTATTAAATAAAAAAGTCAATCCAAATGGTCGGTTACTAAAGAATCAAAAAATAATGATGGACAAGTAAATAATTTGAACTAGAAACGATCCGACTATTAATAGTCACACAATTTCTCTATTAAATTAAGATGACAGTTACACACTAAAACCAATACCTCTCAATAATTGCACTAAAACAGCCCAACATACAGACAACGAAGATAGTAGTTTTATAAAGCAAGTTGAACGGACAAAATTTTTAGATATAAATATAACTCCTCCTAGACCAAACAAGAAAGATCAAAAAAAAGAAAAAAGACACTCAATCATTTGAATGCATTAAATGGAGCAAAGTCCTTCTAATTCACACACATTCCCATCATCTTTTCATTTTTAATATTTTCTTTATTTTCTTTCCGTTTTAAAGAAAGATCAATGACTTCAAAAAAACCGTGACCCCAAGTCCATTGTCACGTTGGTGAGCCTTGTTTTATGCTGGTAAGTTGTGTTTGTCATGTCGAATGTAGGTATTTTTCTGAAAATGTGTTCTTGTTATATCATATACACACACATTTATATCTTAAAAATAATTATAAATCTCATAAAATTGATTAAATTATTTCATATAAGTTATATATATATATATATCATTTAATTTTATCAAATATAATATAATTCAGAATACATAGCAAGATAGAGTTTAAAATAAAAAAGCACTCGTTGACCAAATTGGGATAGTATTTATAAAGTTATTTTAACATATCTTAGTTAAAAACAACTTAATTCTTATCTTAATTTAATAATTTTATTTCAAAATATGGAAGTCAATTAACAATGCATGTTGGACCCAATTTGAAATGAATTTAGACCACAATAGTGGCAATTATAATTTTTTTTTAACCAAACTAATTAGATCATTTTTAATATATTGAGCTTTGTTTTATTTAAAAATATATCTATAACTATTTTTTAAATTTCGGTCTTTCACAATTAAAATTTTATAAATCAAATATAATATAAAAAGAATTGTTTATGTAAAATGACGGATATATAAAACCAAAAGGACCCGCTGTTTCTAGAACGATCCAGCAATTTCTCGGACTCAGAGTAGTAGGCTGGTAGCTTCCAGAGAACACTGGTAAGTTCAAGAACCAAGAATCAATCAATATCTGCCGACCGACCGTTCCCTACTTGCCCGTACGATTTCATTCGGTTCCATGTCTGCATCTCTCTACAGATCTCCGTTTCATTCTCTTGTTTAGAAGAAAATGAGGTGAGCTTCCGATACCATTCTCGAGTTAATAGACTTTTGCTTGCGCTCTCCCTCTTTGATAGGATTTGGTACTAGTTAACATGATTCAGTAGTGCATTATCATCGATGGACTGAACTCTTACCTGGATTTCTTTATCCCTTTTTTGTTTGTCGTTGACAGAAAGGTATGTTCAGTATCGTACTGTATGAGTACCTGTATTGATGCACGATTAATTTAAATCGTTTTGGCGGCATTTAAGAAATTTAAGATTTAATTTGATTTCTGAACTCTTACCTGAATTTCTAGTATCATATACTTTATACGAAGCGTGTTGCTTGATTTGATGCACATTCGTAGGGTTGATTATTTTAGACGCTACTTTAGTAATGAAAGGAACAAAAGACACATAGGAATCAAAATGATCGGTCGTTATGGAAGCAGGCACTTTGAGCGATGTATGAGTTAATTAGCGTTTAGATTGATGCACAATAATTAAATAATTCTAGGCCTGTAGTCCCTTCAGTGCCTATGGTGAGTATTATTTATTCTTGAACGAAACGGCTGTGCTATGGCCAACTTTTTGGTCACTTATACGAAGTGAACATACGCCTGCAGCAAATAAATGAGTACGCTGGTTGACATGTTAAATCCTTTGATTGAAATTCCATTCATCCTACCCTATAAGGAAGAGTAATTGATTGTTTCTGGTAGCTTGCACAATAATAAGAAAGATAATTATTTAGAATGATAAATTGTGCTGAGAATGAAGTATTCTATGAAATCTGTTCCTCTGCAGAAGCTAATGAAATAGAGTACGATTAATTAATCAGTTACGTCCTCCTCTGTTTTCGTAGTCATGTGTTGGCCTATTGATGTCCCAAACTTCCAGCCATCTCTTTACCATTAATATGCACCTAAGTTCCCTTCATCCTGTATAGTGCTACTTTTTGGCCGCTTGTTTCAGTTTTGTAGTTTATTCTAGAATTGCTTGTGTAGTTCCATTTATACTTCCTGGGTTAGTTTGGAACTTTTCTACTCTGACATACAGACTCTTAAAATCCATTGATATATCTAGATCTCATGTGCCTATGCCTGCCAACTATTTAGATGTCCTATTTTCGGATAAGATTTTGATGGAATGAAGACAAAAATATATCTTTCGTGCAACTTTATGCTTTAGCTTTTTTTTTTTTTTTGTTCTGTTCAACATCTGTCTCCCTACATAACAGCATCAAGATTGTATGTTGGCACTCATGAAGGGCGGTGCCACAAAGTAATTTGGTAACTGCAAAAGGCTTGAAAGCTTTGCATATTTTATCTATTTTGTTAACGGTGACTTATCCCAGAAAAATCTGACTTTGGTTTGATTTTTTGTCAATTGTGACTTCAACAAACTAGGGACTGTCCTCATGCATGTGCCTTGACACTTTTCTGCAGTAAATTATCAAAATTTGTTCTCATCAAGAATCTCTTATTATAGAATAGCACTTTGGTTGCAAAAACCTTGAAGATTCTCAGCTAGCATCTCATATTCACATACATCCAAATAAATGCATCTGTTGTAGTTTAGGAATAACTGCATCCAGCTGAGGTTGTACTTATGCTTTTATTCAGTTTGTGATCTTGAAGATCCTTAGATAGTGTACTAGTCTTACCTAAGTAGAAGGAATTGTACTGGGATTGGAAGACTACTGAGTTGAAGTTCCTTGGCATGTGTCCTGGAAAAGGTCAAGAAAGTGAGTCGTATGAGAGTGTGTTTTCATCTGTTGGTTAAGTACGATCCCTCTTTGTTGTAGTCCATTGGCAAGAACTCACTAGGATTTGTATGTGGTATCTAGCTGTTTCTTGGTATCCTTTAGGGCTGCTATAGTGATCTATCTTGTGCTTGTCAAACCGGAATAATAAATGATGTCTGTGGTTGTGTGCTTCTTCTTATCTATAGTTCTTGGTCAGATATAGATGAAAACTCAAGGTGATGGTGTCTCTTCATGGAATAATTCCAATACTTTGTACTGCAAGGTTGATAAGGGACTAGTCTGCATAGCAGTATTGTAATTTGGGCTTGCTAAATTTTTTCCATGCCATTTTTGTGACTGAGTCAAAGTGGATGTTACTGCTCAATGTGATCTTCAATGATAATTTTCAAACACCATGCAGCCATGTTGACATGGTGCCATCACCACCAAAAACATGCCATAAGCAATTAATTTTTCAATCTTTTGTTAAATTTGTCTCCAATCTAATAGATAGCCTTTGTTCTGCACACCTTTTCTTTATTTAAATAAAATGTTGGTCATTGGACTATATTACCCTTTTTGTAAAGCAATGTTGGGTATACTTTAGCATGATAGAATGCTTCATCAACTGAGTTGAATTACAAACAGGCCAATGGATATGTCTTTTTGAGCAGACTCAGGTGATGTTTACCCCCAAGTTATTCCACAAGAGAGGTTTTGCTGCATTGAATTTAGCTGGGATGGTCAGGGACCACGCCAACGGCCAACCACACCATTTCATCAATTATGTTGAGGAAATACCGTGACATAGTTGCTTTACTGGCTGTCATAGTTTTTCCTCTTTACATATAGTTCACTAGCATACATCATGGGGTTGAATATTAGCTAGCTGTAGCAGGTATGAGGATTCTGCATTTAAATCTTTAGGAAATTGACAGAGTGAAACATGCTTATGCTATATGCCATAAATCATAGTTTTGATTGAGTTGGTATTTGGGTTTCCTTTTTCTCTGTTGGGGCCTGGGAGGAAAGGAGATGAGATGATTGAGTGGTACAAGGTTTCCTCCCTTTTCTCCCCTTGGGGTTGGGGGAGGACATGAGGATTTAGGACATCAACACTAATTTAGCATCAATGAGGTAACAAAATATTTTTTGGCTATTCTACTAAAGGGGATTGATTATCAAAGCATCTGATCGCATTTTCTTAGGGTCATCTTCTTACTTTAGCCATTGGCCTGTTCCATTTTAACATTAACTAGAACGTAGCAATCATCTGTGCTCTATCTTGCTAATTTATCTGGTGGCAAGGTTATCTTAAATCCTTTAACCTGTTAGAATCTTCTATCTGTGTTGCTTTTGGATCACTTTAGCTTTTACATGTACATTATTTCCTAGTCGTATTGTTACAGCAGACTGTTTTGATATGGTGTTTATCATTTCTACCTAATTTGACTTTTTAGATGGGCTGCTTTCACATTAACCAAAATGTAGCAATCATTAATGATATACCTTGCTTACTTCATAAGGTGGCAAAGTTGTCTTAAATTCTTTTCCTTACTAGAATCATCTATGCCTGCTACTGTCTATTGTGGCTATTGTTACTTCAGCCTTTAAATGTACATTATTACCCAATCGTAATGATTACAACGGACTACTAAGAACTGATGCTTCTCATTTCAATCTAATTTGACTTTTTTTTAGTATGCTACTTTAAGTCACAGAGTAATTAGATAAATTCTCAAAGTGAAGACACTTGCTTTTGGATCATAAATTTCACTTTGCTTGCTGCAGTCGACACCCTTCTGTGAAGTGGGCCCAAAGGTCTGACAAAGTCTTTATAACAATTGAATTACCTGATGCCAAGGACATAAAACTCAAGCTTGAACCTGAAGGGAAGTTCATATTCTCTGCTACCAAAGATGGCACACCTTATGTAGTTGACTTGGAGTTATTTGATAAGATTGATGTGGAGGTACAGTGTTATGGTGACTTCTGAATGCCTCAGTTATTTTAATGGTGTGAGTGACTGCAAAGTTAAAATGAAATTCAGGAGAGCAAGTATAACATTGGGCTTAGAAGCATCGTCTATGCCATAAAGAAAGCAGACAAGAAATGGTGGAGCAGGCTGATTAAAAAGGAAGGGAAACCTCCAGCATTCGTCAAAGTTGACTGGGATAAATGGGTAGATGAAGAAGAGGAGAGTGGTATGTTTTGTATGTCTTTCCTTTCTCATTTGTTAGATGATCTAATATCTAATATTTTTCAATTAATTGTTATATTTAGCAACAGGAAAACGCTTACCAGACTTTGATGACATGGACTTCTCGGTGAGGATCGCTGCCCATTCATCTCTCTTGTCTTTGTTCAGTTACTTGTGTAATATTAAGATCAATTGGAGGAATTACCAAATGGTTGGGTTTTATTTAGCTTCCTTTTGGTGGAAGCATGTTGCTAATTGCTCGTGTTTTGATTCTCTGGCATTATCCTATTATTCTTTGAAATTGATTTTGATCAATCCTTTCTTTGCCACTTTGATAGAATTCTGTCACCGTAATTCAGCTATCATGTTCAAGGAGCAGCTCCTTGCTGTTCATGGGCTGCTCTGGTTGTGTCCGTCATGTGATATTTTTTTTTGGCTTTCTAAGGTTTTCATTGAAAGATAACGTTAAGCTATTGTCAGATGCCGACCACTACTGTTTGTTTCAGTTTTAACTTGAACACTTTCGTTGTAGTCTGTGTATATAGTTTTAATGCATTTGTGGTGATTCAAGAAGAATTAGTCGTGGAGTCGGTGACCAACTTGTTCTGTATGTCAAACTGAATGATAGATCTGCGGTTTCACCATGCCATTGATGGCTAAAGACTAAAAAATTCATAGCCAATAACATAAGCCATAATCATTTGTGGAAATCCTTTATGTTCTGCCAGAGATTTTTGGGTTTGTTGCCTGCTGACAAGGATAAATGTTGTGCAGAAATTAGACATGGGTGGGGATGATGATTTTGACATGGATGAGTCAAAGGATGAAGAAGGTTAGAAGATGATAACTCCGCACAATCCATCATTTTCCCGAGAATATTTCCTTTAGATTTTGTTCCGGGTTCCATCAATTGGGATGGAAGTGGAAATGGGTTATTGGGTTCATTGGCATCTCGTATTCATATGCCCTAAGGTCGCTGTAGTTCCATTGATATTTGTATCTGGCCATGCATTTTAATGTGGTGTCACTTTTGCAGAAGAGCCAAAAGAAAACGAGGAAGATGGGAAGGAAGAAGCCGCCTCATCAACCACGAAGGATGAACCTGTTGAACTGGCTGAAGAGGCTAAGGCTTGATTGTTTTAAAGCGAGTTAGTTGTGTTGTTTTTGGTCAGTTTTAATGAAGATCATGTACGGGAATTTACGGGCAGAATGGATTTGATTCAGAGCTTGCTTCCTCCTCTTCTTATGTTACTTACATACAATGGCTGTTTACCATGGGCAGGGTTTATTTTGAATTGGTATAACCCCCCATGTTGAACTGCTAATTTAATTTTTCTCATCATTAGCTGTATGTGAAGGTGGGCGATGCAAGGTCTGGACAAATGCTAATTTCAAAAAAAAAAAAAAATCTGATTAAAGGGAAAGGAATGAGTTTAATAGTGCTTTAAATTAAAATATTAATAATATATCAACTTAGCCTTGCAATAACTTAGCCTTCCATTAGTAGTAATTGATGTACCTGAGTCTGTAGGAAAATTATAGCCTCGTAAGAGTGACAGTTCGTTAGTTTTATAAATTTTCTTCTTGAATTATTTGAATTGAATGTTATTTCTTTTAGAAACCTTTGTAACACATTAGGCAATTTAGTTCTGAATGAAATGCTAGGGATGGGTGTTATATTTTGTTTTATTTTTACTTTAGATAATAATAGAAACTACGCTTCCATAAACGATTTTTCAATAATTAAAATCCACATTTTCCCATGGTATAAAACTAAAGATAAATATTCCCATTTTTAGTTATTATTTTCTTCAGACTTTTTTTCCCCTTTATTCAGAATAAAAGAACTTAATTTAGCTTATGCTTTTAATTCATTTTCAAAGCTATTATTCTGGTTATTTTATAATTTTCAGGAAAAGAAACAACAACTTTTTTTCAAATCAATAGGAATTGAATTTTATCAAAAATGTAAAAATTATAGAGACTGAAAAAGAATTACACCCATAACACATTGAGGAATTACACCCATATTCATTACGCCTCCCATTGCACTTGCGTCGAATAAATGAGATTTTAAATATCATCAGAAAAACACCCAAAAATCATCAGAATAACCCCCTAATACTAACTAATAAAAAGTATGGAGATGCAAGAATACATAGTGGATCATGGTAACAGAGACTTCCTATGCCGCCATGCCTCGCCAAGCACCAGGCAGTTTTCAAAACATCGGCAATGGCTCTGCGACAGTCGCACCTCCCTCACTCAGAATACTCGTGGAGCTAATTTGCTCCTTGAGGGTAAATTAGTCTTGTGTTGAGTGTCTCGGTCTTCAATGTAAACATACAAGTTTTTCTTTACACTGAGAAACCAATTGCCAACCTCAAGAGTTAGAAATTTGTCTTCTCAGGCCCCTCCAAGGCTCTGCGACAAATGCTCGTAGTAGAGCTTTTGCTGTTCCAAAAACAAAAAACATGGCAAAGGAAAATGTAAGGAGGCACATTCCAGGATTCAATGACATGGAAGAGGAGCTTCGCATACCTTCTCTGATACAGATGGAGTGACTTTACTCAATGCCTGTTCAAAATGTGTCGCCTTAATGGTGCACGGAGAAGAAGCATCCGAGTTGCTGATCTCTGAGGTTAATTTCTCTTCAAGGGCAGCCATGGCAGCTTCATTCATCTAATCAGAAATTGGGTAAATATTTGAGATTAGTTGAATAGGATTCCATCATTGGCATCTCTATGCTTCTTTTAGCAGGAAGAATGAAGAGAAGCGATCTCTTTTGAATATATGGGTTGAATAGGCCGGAGAAAGAAAGCCGGAAAGAAGAAAAGGGAAGACATTGTTAGTGCCTGAGTTTTGCTTCCTACCATTTGGATGGATTTTGGATAATAAGGAAAAGGCAAATGAAATGTCACTTTAAAGATATTCCGCAAAGGAACAACAACAAAGTTGTGTCTAAATCTCAAACTATACAGCGCTCTTCCAAATGACCTATAATGGAATTCATAAGAGATGTCCATAGTATCAAGAAATCCAAAATAGCTCTTCTTCTCTCCAGCCCTAAGCCGAGTATGAATTCGAATAAAAAAGAATCAAGTGTCTATCATAAGTTATAAGTACTGCTAAACCTCATTTCAGTGCCTAGTTTTTACCTTTTATTGATAGAACAAATGAACACAAGGAAAGCAATGATGGCCTCTTTTCTTTTCCTACCCCATTCTATATATTCTATTCCATCTCCACTTTATCCTTCCTTCCTAGACTGAGCCTCATATATTCTCTAATTTCTCCTTTTCCTTTTTTAAGTGGAGTAACAGTAAATAATAAATAAATTTCTAGAAGTTGTACCTTTTTAAGACAAGATGATAGGATAATGTCTAAAGTTTTAAAACATTAGTTAAATGAATTGCATGCTAGGAAATGTGTGTTAATGGTAGCTGAAAGTAAGAAAGAGATGGCCATGAAAAAACTTGACAAGAAGTTATAAAAAACAATAATTTAATATTACTTCTACTCTCAAAAAACATTGCACTAAATTGAGTGAAATGACAAAAACTCATTTATATAGCCATTTCCAATTCGTTAACTTAAAATATTGTTATTGTTTGGGAGGGGGCACACAATATGCCAAATATGCATGGTAAAAGAGGATGGACAAACCAGTGCAGCAAGGTCAGCGCCACTTAAATTTTCACAACCCGTGTTCTTCCCCATAGCAAGCAAATCCACACTGGGATCTATAGGCTTTCTCCTACCTAGAGCTTTTAAGATCAAGCCACGCTCATCGGGAGTTGGTAGTGGAACATATAGAAGCTTCCCAAACCTTCCGGGCCTTAAGAGAGCACGATCCATAACTTCTGGTCTACCAGAATTACAGAAACAGTCATATTCGATAACCAAGAATCATCATGTGAAACACAACCAGTAAGTCATACCGATTTGTTGCACCGATGACATAAACCCCATGCCTCTGCTCTGCGCCATCTAGCTCAATCAAAAGCTGCAAGGTATAAGAGAGGAAGTCATCTTTTGCATATAAAAAATTACATATAAAGCAAGTAGGCACCATAAGTACAGACTGCTAGCAATTCAATGGACCTGGTTTAAAAGCCTCTCTACAACCCAACCCCCTTCTTTTCCTCGCTTTGTCGTCAAAGCATCTATCTGTCAGAGAAAAAGCAAACCTCTTTCAAGGTCAAAAATAGGCATGCCTCAAAGCTCTTGATTAATTCGAGAGTAGTAAGTTTCAATACTAACATTCCACTCAGTAATTGAAAGTAATCAAGATCAGACTGCATTGTTGAGCTGGGAAGATAATACACAAACAATAACGATGATAAAATCTGGGTTTTTTCTTTTTATTCATAGTGGATCACATGTATTGGACCAGCTGGAGTCTTTGCATAAAAATTCAGTTGCCAGCTTAATTTGGACAATTGAGCCAGGAGGGGTGTTGACACCTCCCAAAAGAAAAAAAATAAGGAATAAAGGAAGTAACCGATACCTCAAATTCATACATGGAAGATATGTCATGCTTGAGTCATTTAAAAGAAGTAGAAAAACAAAATATAGAATTCAAGACTTCTCCTCCAAAGCTCATTCATGTTTGAGCAAGTCACACAACCTTCTATCACCATATCAATTTTGGAGAGCCTAGATAACCACTCGCACAGATTTCAGACTTCGCCTCCTTTCCATTTTTCAACCACATGGACTTGCTCTAATTTTCATGAGTGATTCACATACCGTGCAGTCAACAGTCAAACTATGTTACACAAGTATCTTCACAACTGTAAAATGGTTATGACCCAAAAAGTAGTTTTTTTTTTTTTGTTTGGGGGAGGAGGGAGGGGGTGTTTAATAATGCTGGTCCAGGAGAAGTCAATCCCAACTCTGGCAAGACATTGCCAAATCTCCTGTTTAGTACAATCATATTTTTATCAGGAAAAGAAAATCCCCATCTTCCTTAGCCATTTAAGTATACTTTTTTCAAGTTTCAGCATATTGTGAGAACTGTGAGGACGGGAGAGGAGACAACTGAATGGAGAGGATGATGATAACAGTAATAATCAAAAGAAAGAGTTGATAAAACGACGAGAATAACAACACCAGAGAAACTACAACATACCTCATCAAAGAAAAGTATGCATGGAGAACATGTCCTTGCACGGCTGAAAATCATGCGAACGGCCAATTCACTCTCACCAACATACTTATTTAGAAGTTCAGGGCCCTTTGATAGTTGATATAATCATAGAGGATCACAGTTAAGCACTCGGATCATGACAGGATGACAGTAAAACGTACCAAAAAACTCATTTGAAACACATGAATGCAATTGGCTTGCACACACAGTTCACACCCACACATGGTTAAAGAAAGGGAGGACAGATCAGGCAGACCTTGATATGTATGAAATTGGCTCCTGCCTCATTAGCAACAGCTTTGGCAATGAGTGTTTTACCACAACCAGGGGGGCCATAGAGCAAAAAACCTGTCTCCAAATCCACTCCAAATTCCTTGAATAAAAAGAACCAGATTTTACAATTGTAAACCACAATCAGTGGCCAACTTCCACAAACTCATCACAAAAAGGGAACTAATGTCTAAAAACAATTATAATAATTTTGTTGCTACGATTAAAGCCTATGACAAATATTGTATTCCATTGACAGAAAACTATGACATCAGGGTAACAACATGAAGTCTACAATTCAGGAAAAGTTTGACAAACGAGCACCCCACAATTCTGCAAGCAGACAAACACAAATGCTAAACGCAGATAGAGAAAGAGAAGTCAAAACTCCCACAATTTCCTACAGTGCATATTACTTTAAGCAATATTTTATGATCCCATAAATGCTCAACATGGCATGGAAATCAATTAAATAAATTCATCTTCAAAGGCAAACTGTGGTTGAGAAAACACTACTAGAATAACTATCCCTTTTCTAGTACCCTTGGTCTTCCCTTCTTTGCTTATATGTCTCTTCCCCACCCTGGAAGAGGGACTCTACTCTATTCAGTTCATTGCATGATAAAATGTTAGGCAGGCAGCCCACAAGGAATCCAAGGATCTGAGAAACTTGACCTGGATTAGGTAGTCCAACGTGTAACAACCTTTTTTTTTTTAAGGCAAAAAAAAAAAAAAAAAAAAAAAATCATAAACAAAGATACAAAACAGGGCTCTGCAGAACTGTGAAACAGCAAGAAGAATTTTTTTACCATCAAGTTCAAAAAGGGAAGCCAATCTACAAGGCTCCCATGTTGAAAGGACTTGGAAAGGTCAAATCTAGGCAATCTTATACTTACATTGCATAGAGGCTATTTACATGATTTCTATTCTTGAAGTTAGGTGACCATGGAGCAACCTTATCTCTGATTTACAATCAATTTTCTCAACAATAATCGATGGAACTATATTAATTGTGTATAGAGAGTCAAAATTTTCCTATTACCTCATAATCTTCTGGATGTTTTATGCGCCTAACAACATAGCGCTCAAACTCCTGCCTTAACATATTGAGCCCTCCAACATCTTCCCATTTCACGTTAGGGATCATTGAGAATCCTTCTCTTCTTGAAGAGGGTTGGACCATTCTAGCAGCTTCCTGCAAATTTGTATTAGAATATCACCGAGTCACTATTATCATGACAGCAGGCAGATAAAACAACAACCTGAAACCAAAACTTCACCTCATAAACACTATCAAGTGGTTGAAGCACAAGAACATACTACAATTGCAGAAGATAAGCTGCATGACAAATATAATATAGCAATAAATGTTTTGAAAATATCAACTGCAAGCCCTTTAAATAGAGAATAAGATCATGAGAAAATAAATTATCATTTAAATTTTACAACACTGGAAGTGAATAGTCACTAGTTTTTACCCTTAAGTTTCCATTGCATGTTTGATGTAAGGACTTAGGCCAGATGCTACTTGAACTTGTGTAAGTGTGTCAGACATGGGTATGTTTTCAGGTGACAAAATGACGATTTTCCAAAATTCCTGTTGCATATTTCCATTATTTTGAAGACTTTTAAGTGCCATTTCTCTGTCAGGATTTCCAGTGCTGACTATGGATACTGGAGGTTAAAAAGTGAAGAATTGAAATAACAATGATAAAAGGTGCTCATCCTTGAGCTTGACAGCACCAAATCAACTGCATATGTTAATATTTACACCGCTTGAGCTGTATCCTCACCATCAAACTTGTGAGAAAGACTTCTTTAAGTGCCTCTTATAAAGAAACATTCCGGTACCACAGATCTAGAATCAATCTACAACGTCCCACCTCTTCCATTTCACTGTCAGGTTCCTTGTCAAAATATTAAGGACATTATAAAAGCTACAAACTTCAGAAAATTATATAGCTCATCAGTACCAATCCACCACTTTAGAATCAGGCTTACAAATAAGAACAAACCCAATAAAAGTACTTTTCCAGTGGGCTATTTCTTGATCAATATCCACCTACAAGTAGCTGGCATGTGACATCCAATTGTTGTATGCTGGCCCAATATAAAAGTGACCGCTTGAATCCTCATTTTCAGAAAACACTTTGCTCTTAGAAACTACCTCTTTCCCCGTTTTTGTAGCTGCAGAATTTAAATTCAATCCCCTATAGTGTATCACCTTCAAATCTTCCAAATTTACCATAGCTTCATTGATCTTCATATTTGTCAATTGAACCATATTAAAGAACAGAAACCACTCAAAATGTCAATCAAAAGATTACTCAATCCATATACTCTATCACCATCCCACCTCTAGCAACTTCATTATGAACCAACTCAAATTGAGTTGTTGATTTTTATGATCTAAATACTCACTAAGCAATTATACACTTCTCATTGCAACCCTGTCAAATCATTGTTCCATTGAAATCTCTCTCCTTCAAAAAGGTTACCAGCGCACATGTCTTCCCCATTGCAAGCTCTAGAGATGGACATATATACCCATCTTTGCTTTTACATAGCAAAGAGGCTATTTGTGGTATGAAACCTTCATATCATGGCCCTATGGCACAACCTTGATGTTCCACCAAATTTCACAATCAAAATTCTATATTCTTCAATTGTAGAAACCCCCTACAGACTCATTAAAAGAGTTTTAATTCCCTGAAGGAAAACTCTTCTAATCCCCCACTTTAAGTGGCCAAGACAACATCAACATAATTTTAAATGAGACTTTACAGAAAAATAATTCCAATAAATAAACCCTCATCACTCACTCATCGCTCATTCCTGGTTTACATCCACAGCTCTAAAAATATATAGAGCTCTCAATCTTCCTAGAATTTGCATCACTTTCTACAACAGGCTCAATAGTTTCAGAGAAAAATGAGGGAGAAGGAATATCTACTCATCCATTTTTCTTTTTGGGCTTCAACAATAAATTATGAATTAATCCTAGTGACATCATGAAGAGAACTTTGACTCACCAATTCATTCTCTGAAAAATCACTATCAAATTGCTTGCCATAGCAAATTGTCCACTGCAACCAAGTTCTTAGATTCTGGAAGGTATATAACCTAGCATGTTGGAAAGCAAAGCTAACATGAGCTAAGAGAAATTGTCCCAATTATTCTTTCAGGTCTAATCATTTTTCTCCTCTCAACATTACTATCTGACAAAGGGAGATTACAGAGCAATATGACCGGTATCAGCCAATATTCCCATTTATACAGAACTACAGAGTTTTTTTTTTTTTAATACGATCAACAAGTTAAACATATTGGACAAAAAGGAAGACATGAATAACAAACTTCAAATTATTCTCTAGTCAGTAGACCAACTTCAATATATGTGATCGATCTTTCAGAATTTCATATTCATGACTACTGTTCCAAAGTACTACTATTACTCAGAATTCCTAGACCAGAAATTTTCAAATTTTCCATTAGCCCTTCTAACTGTATTAAGCTCGCATTACATAAGTTAAATTTGCTACCACTTTTTAAACCTTTAGATCCTAAAGTTTCTTTCCAACTTCTACCTAAAAGGTTATTCCTCATATGGTGGAAATCTGTTAAGAAAATGTCATTCTTTTCATATTGATCTGCAAGAAATGTACATTTAAAATGACACCAATACTATTTTCCCTATGCGCAAAAACTACAACCACCCTAAGTATGATCCCCACGAGGAGAACCTTCAAAACAACCTAAAGAAGTTTCCGCTGCATACATCAAATTATGAGGGCACGTATGATGAAGCACGGGAGATCAAGGCCTTTCACAGGTAAATTTAAGCCAGCATCTTTTTGCCTTGGCTATGGATAAACTAAATTGGCATATCCAAGATAAAGTGATTGGTGGAAGTTATTTGCAAATGATAGCATGGGTTGATGAAACAACGAATAGCATTGATCCTAAGTTGGAACTCTGGAGGAGCTAAACATTCTAGAATTAAAAGGACAAATATTGACAACATAGAATGCAAGTTCAGTTTGAGGAATGAGATAAATTATGGGTAGGTGAGAATATTGTAACACAGTCTACCTAAAATGGGCTAATTCAAATATATTGGGCTAATCATGCAAAAACAAGGGACAAATAATGAAGATATTACTCATTAAGCCAAAGAGAGATTAATACACAAAAATTGCTTCAAGAGTCTTTCATAAATGGGACTATTAGGAAAATGATATGAAGTGACTATTAGGCCAGCCATTTTATATGTATTGAGCACTTCAGTAGTAACATGTTCAAAAAATGGCCAGGCAAGGACAATGTTAAAATATAGGTATGGTCATAAAAGGAGAGGAAATACTGATAATGATGTCTGCAAGAAAAAGTCGAAGTTGTAATAATGGAAGACAAAATGAGGCAAACACATTTGAGGAGGTTTGTCTGTGTGATATGATAACCTTCTTGTGCAGACACTACTGATGTGGGGGGGTGCAAAAGAATCCTCATAAGAGGAATAGAGGTGGATAAAAGAAAAATTCTAGGAAAATAATGAATTGAGTTAAAAGAGGAAACAACCTACAACAAAACCAAATGGAAGCATAGAATCAATGTAACTGACCTCATCTAGGTGAAAAGACATAGCTTGGTTGGGTTTGGCTAATGCAGCCTTAAAAGTATAAGATGAAAAAGACATGGAGGACTAATGCTTATTGGTGGTAGGGTGTGGAGACTGTTGCTTGTTGTCTTCAGACTTTTAAGTTGTTTGTTTTTCTCTTTGGTGTAATTGTCTTAGCCAAGATGGGTGGTTGTATCTTTGGCTTGTTTTGACGTTGTAAGACAGGTTGGAACCTAATTTTGTGAATAAATGAAATCTCAGTGCTTTGTTATCGCGTTACTGTTATATTCTTTCCTTATTGATATAACAACAATAAGATAAAAAGAAAACGTGGATATCACAAGAAAATTCACCCATAAACAATGCACATTCTATATTTATTCAGTTCAAGTTTATTTGCCTTTTGGGGTTATCAGTTGTTGAATCAAGATTTTTATCGGCCATTACCTCTGTTTTAGATAACTCTGCCTTCTTTTTAGGGGATATAACTTCTGGTTTGCACTTGAGTGGGGATCCTGCATATCCAAGATCAGGTTTTTCATTGATCCTGGAACATTCCATGGGTAATTTTAAATAGCATACTACTATTTTCTTAACTCGACAAACGAAACATCAAATGAAACATTCCAGGTCAGATAGATTGGTCCTGAAAAGAAAGCATTCCCGTTCCAAGGAAACAAGAACAAACCCATATACAAATAAGAGAGTTTGCTTTCTACCACTTGCTCCAAGGAAGATTATTTTGTGGGAAATCCAACAAACCGAGAATCCCTCTATTAGAACATCACTTATGGTTTTCCTACTTATAAATCCCACGCACCCCCTGCATTAACCTATCACACTTCTTACCTGTAATGCATATCCTTGCTACCAATCATCAATCTGAATTGGTGTCCAATTTTGGTGTAGGATCAAGTACTTACACTTCAGGAAAAAACCAAAACAAAACAACTCTATCCCAGCAACTGAATAATAATAAGGTTACAACAAGAATTTATAGAAAAAGACTAGTTAAACCTTAAACAACTACATAGTATTCATTAAAAAATTATAAAAATAAGAATAATATTACAACTTCATAATATACTCTTTAAAACAAAATGTATAACACCTCAAATATTATATTTCTTCTCATACATCCAAAAATAAGAATAACAATATCTAGCCAGGCCTTTGCTCCAGCATGGGCTTTAGCCTATTGGACTCGAACACCAGGCACATCTCTGAGGAGGCACACATCATTCAGGACACTCCATGTCAATTTTTTGCTAAAAAATCCAACTCATATTAGTTATCTAGGTAAACACTTAAGAATCTCTCCTAAGTAAACCTAATTATGCTTTAGAATAAAAAATTTTCTTGCAGTATGAAGACAGCTTCAATTGTTGCTCCACCAATAAATACCAAAGGGATATTTGCTTATACTCTTATTTCCTTCCTTTATTTTTTTATTAATTTATCGTTTCCTAAATATCAATGACCAGTCCCATAAGTACTCAATGCAGCATAAAGATTATTACAATTTTCATGTCGAAATCAGGCATTTCCCAGTCTTAATAATTTTACACTCCAATACCTCTCAAACAATCTCAACAAGTATAGCATTTCCTGGGATCTTACTTTTTTTTCTATATTTAACCTCCACTAGTTCTTCAAGCACATCCTAGCTCTTCAAACATATCAAGGATTTATAGCTTTAGTATTGGAATCTCTTTCCAGGTGTTCCACTTGTTTTTTTTTTTTTTTAAAAAAAACTCATATATTTACCATTAGTCTTTTTGCGGACACTATGACTGCACAAAGGCATTCCAGTTACAATTCAAGCAGTCATACAAGCCGTGAACTGAAGCTTAGTACTTAGAAATCAGGATGATATGCTACCAATGCCAATACTAGTCTAAAGAAAACATATTATGCTTTTACAGCCAATTATTATTCCTTTGTACATTACCTCGAAATCAGCCATAGTGATACTTAGCTTTTCCATCTCTTCAGGCAACCATGGCTTCCTCCACCACTCTTCAGTGTCTTCCCCATCCATACTCTCTTCAGAGAGCGTTGACCTTCTTAGTTCTATAATTCTCTGCATAGCAAGATTGCCAGCCTTATTACACAGTGCTGACAAGTCAGCTCCAACAAAACCTGGTGTGACCCTGGCTATTTTCACCAGATCAAATTCCCCTTCAAGCCTAAGATTTCGTGTCAACACTGAGAGTATCTCAACCCTTGCATTTTCATCAGGGACACCTAATACAATCTCTCGGTCAAATCGTCCAGGTCTCCTCAGTGCAGGGTCAACAGCATCTGGCCTGTTGGTAGCTCCAATAACAAGAACATATCCAGGTCTACTTTCAGTGTTTTCAGAATTTACAAGACGATGGGATTCATCCATGCAAGTCATCAGTTGTGTTACAATTCGCCGCTCCATCTCTCTTTGCAGATTTTCCCTCTTTGAAGCAATTGCATCAATTTCATCAATGAACACAATTGAAGGAGCAGTTCTGTATGCTCTAGAGAAAAGTTCACGGATATTCTCCTCTGATGCACCTAAAGTTTTAAAAATGGAAGAACTAAGATAAGTCCAGTCTCTTCATAAATGAAGATCAATATAGAAAGGAAAAAATAACGAAAAAAACCCTGGAGCCATAAAATGGGTGAGATTATCCACCACTTCAGTTAAATGTGGTTCCTTTCGCAGATCAGTCAAACTAAAAAAATAAAGGAGGAAAAGAATCCACAAAGCAGGTGTTTGCCCCCGTGGAAATATTTTATAAATTTTTTGACTCCTGTAGCTTGCCAACTCAAAATCCATTTCTGAAATTTCTTCTCATATGGAAAGGCATGCATGATGTGTCCCTATGTACAAGGCTCGATATTATGCACTGCAAAATTCTTTCTTTCTTTCTTTCTTTCTTTCTGTTTGTTTTTTTGTGGGAGCAGGGGGAATAGGGGAACTCAATAAGCCACAACATTTACTAGCTCATCCCAGACATAAACACAGAATTCCAATAGCATGAGATAGCCTTTAAAAATTTGCTCATTAGAGGGCATTGATTTACAATCTATGGTTGACGGATAATAAAACAGCTTTTGATCAATAAGAGATATAAGACAAACTAACCAGTATCAAGATAAATTAATTGGGAGTTTTGGTAGGCAAATTTCAGATATCAAAAGCAAAAGTCATATCAGATACCAGAGACACCGGAGACGACTTCAGTAGCCGAAATCTGGTAGAAGGGAACACCAGTCTCATTAGCAATGGCGTGCGCCACCTTCGTCTTCCCGCAACCAGGAGGCCCGTGCAACAAAATCCCTGCCATGGGCCTCACGCCGAGCCATCTTGGGAGCTGTGGACAGTATAGAGGCACAATCACTTCCATCTTCAATTCCTCAAGCACTCCACTCATACCACCCAAATCACTAAATCTGGGCCCCTCCTTCCCCTTCACTTCAGCTCCCTCCCCCAAACCCTTCGATCCTATCCCCCCAATCACCACATTACGGAAACTCATCCGCCCAACTCCATCTCCTCCCATCACAGCAACGTCCTTCTGCTTACTCGCGTCGTCAATTTCCAAATTCTTCTCCACAAACTTCGATTCCACGGCCTTTGGCCCACCATAGCTCTCCCTAAGCATCGATTTCATTAAGTCAAACTGCGGCTCCACTTTCTCACCATAAATTGCTTCCTCCGACGTCGAAACGTCTCCGACGGAATCCGAGTCAAATTCCGAAGAAGTCGACGATGGGCGAAACCGATCTCTCTCTTTCCTTCGAATGTAATCATTCTCTTTACGAATCAATTTCTCTTCTCGCTCGTCTGTTTTCTTTAGCTTCTTACGCAAAGGGGTTTGGAGCTCTTGGGCTTCGACGTCAACGCTGGAGACTTCGTCGATTTGACAATAGGGTTTGCCAGGGGTTTTGTCCTTGTGCTGCGATCGGTCGAGCGCTTCTTGGACGCGCTTTAAGAAGGGCTGCTGCTTAATCCGACCGTACTCGGGGTACCTGGAACGGAGATGGCTGACGACATCGTCTACCGTTCGGTATTTGTTATTACAATCTTCGATACGACGGAGGAGAAGGTCCCCCAGCGACGGCGACGCACGCGAACGAACTCCAGATTTCTTCCCCATTCGTCCCACTTTTGTTCCTCCTCCTATTCCTCTGACGCCGCGATATAAGCGCCGCTGTCACGGCCGCGCAAACACGCAGGCGCCACTGCTACGGCCGCCACGGCCTATATCCCTTGATGAAGTTCTGCTTGCTGTTGGTTTCATTGGGCCTTGTCATTAACTCAGCCCACATATTTTGGACTGATACTGGGCTGAAATTAGCCCAGGAAGCCCATCTTCCATTAACGTCAATCGATAGGTATGATTTTAGGCTATAATTCTTCTATCTAAATCATTACGACTTGCAAGTAATTTATGGCTTGACATAATATATAGCATTTTAGCCATTATATTTAAAATATGGAATTGAAATTAGGATACTGAACACCTGCGATATATAATATACAAACGTAATTACTCTATAATTAATATAATGTGGTGTTATAATTATTAATAAAGGAACTATCAAAGAAAACTAAATATAAAAATAATATTATAATAAAGAAAAATGATAGAAATAATAGCTAAGCAATTATATCATGGGTCCGAAATCATAGATTACTTTTAATATATACAATTTGGTTATTTATAGTTTTTTTTTTTTTCTAGAAATTGAGCTATTTTGGGTTGTTGACCTACTATTTTTATATTATTTAGTATGAATAAACTGTTAAAAAAATAAGACATTTAAAAAATCATCTGATAAATTAAATAATATTTTAAATATTAGATTTTAAAATGTATTAAAATATAAATAGGTTCAAATAAATCATGGTGAAATCTTTTTTAACTGTATTTTATATTAATAAAATCAACCTTAAAATATCTGATAAAGATAAATTATTTGGCTTTTATTAATTACTTTTGATAATAAATAATTATTAAATAATTTGACATTTTTGAGTTTTTTTTTCTCTCATAGTTTCTTATATTAAAAAACCAACCACTAAAATTGCTTTTGTAAACGATTGAATGAAAGGGCATGTGTATCTTAAATAGCTGTGTCATTTGCATTGCTATTAATATGTGTATTCTCAACACTTTTAAAGAGCACTATTTATCCAAATTATTATATTTATTTGAATAATTATTCATATTTAAAATACTCATCCTTTATTCTAAAAATATCAAATATTTTCCTGCCATTCTTAAAATCTTGAAAAAGTATCAAACCCTAAATAATATTGGAAGCTTACACATAAATAGTGGTGCATGATAATTATAATATTGGAATATTATAATAGATTAAACTTTCAACAACTATTCTATTTGATTCACTTAAATGATAAAGTAAAAATTTTCACTTCCCTGATATTTTTTCCAAATAATATTTCAGATTCCATTTCTCTTTACTCCATGATAAATAATAGTAATCAATAGAAAAGGGCATAATTAATATAACAAATTAGTATTAAAAAATGTGCTTATTCACTATGTTTGAGTACTGAATTATGCAATGACCATATTCATTTTAATTAGTAGTTAACAATGAAAAATAAATAGCACATAAAATCATACCTGAAAGTACACTGCAGGGTCGGATGGCTCAAATCAAAAATATGAATTCTTGAGATAGATCACCTGTAAGCAAGATCTAACTATAGCATTGAAATGGAAGAAAATTGCACCCACCATTATCACTTAACTCCTAATCTGAATTCATACCTTATCAACTCGTCTTGATGAATCTGCTTGGCCACCGGTTTCTTTTCTGCTGCTCCGAACAGCTGGATTGTAGAAGAATTTCCTATCGTCCCCATTGTTCACAGCTGCAATTGCTGCCATTAACGCCACAGGGAGAATAATTGTTCAGGAAGAATAAGATGAATCCGAAGGACAAGTTAAAAAAGCGTCCAATGAACATGTTGGGAGGTCACTCCCATGTGAAAGTCCTAATGACCGGAGAATTCAGACGGAGCTCATGGATTGCGAAGCGAATAAGTAGAAGGAATTCCGGTCAACAAGTTGACCAAAAATATTTGAACGGGCAATAATGTCTGGTCAATATGTTAACCGGCGAGTGGCATAAGCTACCCTGCATTGTTGAAAGATTCCTGAAGGATTGCAAACCGATCTCCTAAGGGATTGGCGGTCATGTGGAAAGAACGGTCAACAGTCGTTGACCGGTCTTGTGAAGAACGCGAGCGTTGGAACGTTGGCCGTCCGTCGGGAAATTTAGAATGGTGCCAACTCAGAAGATCTTCTGAGCGAATGTGATCTCAGACAATTTTGCAGGAACTGTTTTTGTACAGAGCATATTCATAATATCGGTAAGGACAGATTTTATCAGAAAATAAAGAATATTCCTCTGATTTGCTGAATATTAGCGTCTGTTATTTTAAGGGTGCATGAAGGTGAAAAATATGTGAGAGAGAGAGTGAAAGATAGGGAAGAAAAGAGAGTTTTGAGCAAAACGAAGTATGTTTTTGTATTACTTGTGCTCTGTTCTTCGATCATCTTTCTCTTGTGCTAGTGTAATTGTGGGATATTATTCCCAGCCTCCACATAGTGAAATTGGTTCGTGGATGAATGTTCCGTAATTTTTTCCTTGCTTAATAAGGATTTTCCACGTAAAAATTCGCGTGTTCATCATCTTCTTCTTCATTCCTTTACTGTGTCTTTTTGTGTGTGGAGTTCGACGTCCTGCTGTCCGCCCGATCACGTCTCTTTTGAGACAACGGAACATTCTTCAACGCGAAAAAGCGAAGGTGGAGAACATTAGGAGGGAGGGAGGCAGAAAAAAGGAAATAAAAACTAACAAGCAGAAGAAAAACCGATAAAGCGAGCACCGTCATTGAGGACCAATGAACTGGTCCTAAATTTTCAATCGATGCATTTATGATCCTTTGTATATGCTCTTGAAAATGGATAATACACACCTCAGTAGTTGGTCCATTGTCCCCATCCTCGGAATCCGATGATTATTTGTCAGGCATATTACCATCTATGTTAGTTTTCCGAAGCCCATTCAGGCTGTTGTGGCTTTACAAGCCTTGGGCTGTGGTCTTAACGGTTTTTGATCAATTAATTTCTAATGATTCAGACACTGCCAACATGGGAGTGGGAGAGGAAATAACAGAATCCCAGAATTCCTGCAGCATTTTCTAAATCATATCAAGTGCAGATGATGACCCAGGTGCACCTCATGTGATCTGATCTGTGGAATCGCAATCACCACTGTCAAGAGCTGCAGCACTTAAAACTAACAGATCTTTTTTCACTTAATTCCTTAGTGTTTTGCAACTAATATAAAATGTTCTTCTAGACCAATTTCCTCCTTTTTTCTTTTTTCAACTCAATCAACTCTATTGAGAATTTGCCAGCTACTGACCTGATAAAAAAAGGAAACATAAGATATTCTCTTTTCAAATACAAAAACAATAGAGGAAGGGAATATGCTCACAAGGAAAACAAAACGTCTCAAAGACATTCCTGACATACAATGCACCCCCTCCAAGAAAAATAAAAATAATAATAATAAAAGGGACATGGAAGTGAATGTTCTGTGAATAAAGTCCACTAAGAAACAGTAAGTTTAGCCTGTCATAATCAACCTCCCATAATAATAAAGCCCTGACCAAACTTGCCAATCTAACTGATAAACCAATGACTCAGATGATGAATCAGTCTGATTTTTTACTAGACATCTCCGTAATAATCGGTGAGAATTTGAGCTATATAAAATTTGGCAACATCTAATATTAGTTATACCAATATTTTAGAAGTTAGACTTTCAGAGACAAAATTACAGTCATGTAAAAATAGAACATGAACATAAATCAAAAGTAGTTGATTCCATAACATTCACCTTTCAAGAACCATAAAACTGTTTTGACATGCAATAAATTTCTTTTCGTTCCTATTTTAGCAAAACTACCTGAACCGATGTTCAACCACTGACTCAACCACCTTGTGCCACAACCCGCATAATGACCAGTTCAGTTCTTATAACTAAGATTTATCTCATTAAAAGAAGAATGATACGCATTAACAGATTGATAAGGAAAGTGCCAGGAAGGGAGATAGAAAATAGAGGAAAGAGGGAGAAACAGAGAGAGAAGAGAAACAAGAGTAAGACGAGAAAGTGATGGAGACAGCAAATTAGGGGGGAAATAAATCAAATAATAATACTTTCATTCATTAACACCTACCAAACAATGAAGCTATGGTGCACTTATATATGGAACAACTTACACAAGATGCAGAAAATAAAATGATATTTAACAATTGATTTCCCTAGAATAAATGCTACTAGACAGCTACCTAAGATAAATGACACCAAACAAATCAAAACCAAACTTTGCAAAAAAAAATTAAATAGTATCCTAAAATAACTAATAGTATAGAACTGCCATAATTACCAAGAAAACAATCAAGCACTTTGGCCTATATGCCCATTTTCCACCAAGATCTAATCAAACAAGAGCAACCCTTGTGCAACTCCAAATTTGTGAGATTGAAGCTACTTTTATTTTTACCACAGTATATATGGGTGAATATGGTGAGAGAAGACATGCAAAACATGATGTCCATGTTGACCAAGCATTCGGATTTAATAAAAGGAATATGATTTTAAGATTCTATTAGTTTGAGATTTCAGCTTACTGGAATTTAATGCAATGCAGTTGGATGTTCAATGAAATTGGAGGAAATCATAGGAGCTATAATTATTAAGGATGTTATTGCAAGAAAATTAAATATTACAAAATGATTGTCAACTAAAAATAGGCAAAACAGGAGAAAATACAAGGACAATCCCAATAGGATAAACAGTTTCCTCATGCATCCTTAAAGTGTATCCACTGCTGGAATCTACGAGAAAATCAGACATAATTAACTGATTTTTCTTTTTTAGATGAAAAAGAATACCAATATCTTATGCCAAAACCCAGGAAACCCAAAAAATCATAGGGCACAATCAACCATAAAACAAAAATGAACAAAGAGAATAATGGCATGAATTCACAAAAATGAACAAAGAGAACAATGGCATGAATTCACAAACCACGACTTCTTAAACTCAAATTAGGTCATATATAAAAAGAGCTTCCTACACATATCAGCCTGGCCCACTGCAACCACATGAACCTAATTAGACAGGTTTCTTTATATTTGATGAATGCTAATAAGAACTGACTTCGACGAAGATATTATCATTTGACTGTAATAGTGCAACTCATTTACATCTTTGATATCAAGGTATTTTCCTCTTAAATGAATTCAAGAATAGACAACTCAATCCATAATCTTATCTACATTATGGAAACTTCAACCTCAAAGATTGAGAATACCAGGAAAGACATCCAAAACAGCTTCTACCACAACAAAAATAAAAAGAAACTTATTACAAGAGACTTCATCAAAGTATTTTTCCCTGTTCCTCCACAAGGTTAGAAACTATTGTCAACAGTGTATTTACAATGTAACTACAAACACCTTAATTTATAAAGGGCTTTTCGATAAACAGAAATGAAAATATCATCTGAGATTGAAATTAGTACACATTCAATTTCCTGAATGTGCCACAAGAATTATCTGAATGGCAAATGACAACAAATGCAATTTAAATCATATGCAAGAATCCTTACTCATGTTCTTTTCTTGAAAAATCTGAAATTGATTTTTCTCATTTCGGAAATAAGGATCCTACTTTTCCCTTATCTTGGGAGAAGTAGGACCTTACTTCTCCTAAAGAGAGCACTAGATCAAACTTTAATGGTCAATATTTAAAAATGCAAAAATATTAAAGATTGTTATATTTTAAGAATTTTCATCTACAATATTATTTATAGGTGTAATATGTATGATTTTACATATACATTATTTTCAAAAAAAGAAAATTAGATTGTAAATAAACAATAAATATATTACTAATGGGTCTGTCAGCCAGGGACTGACCCAGATACTGAGTTCCAAGATGAAAAGGCTATCCGAAAGTCACAACTCAGAAGAAAACTCCCACGGACCAAGGTCCGAAGATTGCACAATTTAGGATTGCCTACTTAGAGATGACCCAGCCCAGCAACTTGTCATGAACAGGCCCTTCAGGACAGCCCACGACCCTTTTTCCGCGCACTGGGAAACTTGCCACAATTGGTCAGCACAGACTTGGCAGATATTCCGGGAATATTTACCCGTGATTTGCACGATCTCTCTCAAAGTGACAATTGTCGTACCAAATGCCTCCCATAATCATATCAAAGAAGGAAAGATATCCTCCGGTTAGCCACGGTTGCCATAACAAGAACCCACGATCACGTAAGCATTCCCGAAAAGGAAACTGTCATTGACAACCACGCATGATTATCTACATAGCTCAACAACCCCGCGTGGACAGCCATCTATCAACCTGGGCGCCTAACAGCCCAAGCGTTATAAATACCCGTTTGCTCACACAAGCAAAAGGAGGAAAGAGAGAGAAAAAGCCATCTATGCACGTGGAAAAGAGTCCGGCGGGTACTCTCTTCTCCACTGGCATACGAGGTCCCAACTTTTCTCTAGCCAACTACTCTCTCATGAATGCAAGCTTGCCCTCCCTCCAGGAGGCCAGCCCTCCATCCAAAAGGCACCACCCGAGAAATCTAGCCCTCTGTCCGGGAGCCAAGAGCCCTTTGTCCCGAAACAAGGAACCCACCGTCTGGGAGCCAAGAACCCTCCAGCCTTCAGACGGGCGCACCTCTAAGCTGCCCGCTAATTTGGTGCACCTCTAACTCGCCCATCAATCGGGCACACATTTAAACTGCCCTTCAATCGGGTGCACCTCTAATCCGCCCCCTAGTCGGGCGTACCTTTAAGCTGCCTCTCAGCTAGACACATCTCTAAACCGCCCCCTAGCCAAGAGCGCCTTTAAGCCGCCTTTTAGTCGGGCGCATCTTTAAGCCGCTCTTCAATCAGGCGCATTCACACTGAATCATCCATCACATGCATCCACACATTTTCTTACATCCTCCTTACATCTTTCTATTTCCTAATAAAGATTTTTTATTTGAATATCAAAGAATAAACCGGGAAGTGAATCTCACCAATCCTATGACCTCTTGTTTATAAGTTGTGGTGTGCAGGTTTCAAGTTAACAGAGATGGAGACTAGACCCGCTTTAATTTGACCCATGGTGAAAGATAGAGTGGCTCTCTATTCCGTACAATAACCTAAAAACTAGGGACGCATTATTTGCGCCGTCTGTGGGAATGACTAAAAAGTCTTCCTCCTCGACTTCAAGAACAAACATGGTCAGCGTTCTGGATACGAGCCAGTGTACCAGCTAAACGTGTAATCACCCATGGCGACGACCCCTCATTGGGTAGCCATACGGACAGACGATCGACCCCAATCATGCAAGTACTCCCTGCTCAACTAGGTGTCAAGGCCATTACGCCCTACTTATCAAGGGTAGCAAATTCGCAACAAGTAGATGTGATGAGCCCAAAACCAAAGTGACAAGCCGAAAATCCACTACAGCTTAACATGTAGGCAATTCAATCTGGCATCCGGCCGACTTAACTAGTCAAGGATCCATTTGGGCGCTAGGCCTTACTAACTGATCTTGATCCGGTCCAGCATCTAGCCGGTTTGATTGGTTATCAACCCAATTTGGTCCGGCCTGTTTGATTGGTCATCAACCCAATCCAGTCTGGCCTGTTTGATGGGTCTACAATCCAGTCCGACTGCAATTCGAACTAACAACAGTCCTGTCACCCTGACCCAACAGCTGATCGCCCTTCGGGTTCACTAGTCCGGCCGCCGTTAGGACTCGACAGTTCAGTCATCCCAATCTGGCAGCCTGATTGCCCCACGGACTCGGTTTTGCCAGATCTCCCATGGACTTGGCTCTGTGTTGACCTTTAAAATGGTGGCTAGGTAGCTCATTGCACGTGAAGACCGCAATACTCCATATCAACATTGAACCTTCTCGACCATGCCATCAATTGGGTTGGACCTACACAGGAGCGACCCATAACCCAACATCGATATCATATCGGGCCCAAACCGTCCACACCCATCCAAAGGTGTAACACTAGGGGCTCCACTCTTCGACCTCCAGATGATCGGAGAGAGCCACTATCCTCAAAGAATCCAGAGGCCTAACGACCTCGAGGCCTGGGAGGCCGCAACCGACAAGGCCTAACCATGATCAGATAGCCAACTGAGTTGTTAGACGCAAACGAAGACTAGGACGCCCTTGAATGTAGAGAGCTCTGCCCCCTGTGCACGACCTCCCCTACCAGAAGGTGCTGCCGACTCGTTGGCCAAAGCCCTCTCCCTTTCGGCACTAGAAGGTTACACATAAGTAAATAAGTTCAATCAGTACTTGTACTCCAATCAACACGTCAGTCAGAGACATCGTCTTGATGGCGACAACCCTACGGGTAGCCATGACGATATTCGGTCTTGCCTTGGATATCACGCATAAGTGGCTACGGGTCTTATGTGCCCGCCTTGACTGCCGGTAGCTAGGGGCTCCCTTTTCTCAGGCACAAATCTCAACACACTCAAAAGGAGAAGTTATCTGTCTGACAACCTCGGTATTTGGGAGAATTTGAGCAATAGGGCCCACTCCTAGTGGAATGATTGTCTAGGTCCTGGAATACAGGACAAAAGCTCAAAACGGTGACACCTTCACTATCCTTAAGATGACCAGCAACATTATGCCCACAAAGAAGACTCCTGCAGCACCGACAGGCATCCAACCGTCCACTCTCGGGGGCAAGGAGATCGATCAGAGAGGCCTTCAGAGTGTTCAGCCTTTTGCTCACAAGTGCCCTCGCTGGAGCAAGTGGACTAACCTGAGGGCTTGGCAAGGTTAAACCCATAAGGATGCCTTGCATTGGCCACATGCAGAGCATCAGATCCTACAGAAGCTATCATTATGCTTACAATGGGGGCTCAACATACTTGACTAATTACCTACTGCACTAGCCAGAAACGTCCCCATGGTGACAACCCCTCATTGGATAACTATGCTGGCAACTAAACCCAGGGCGTGCAGACGCTCGAAGTATGGATCAACACCCCTTTTTCAGATCGCATAAGTCCGTCCGAAAATGCTACGCTAAGGGCTCCTCCCTCCGACACCATGTCAAATAGGTGCAGACCAACATCCATAGAGGAGCCAATGGGCTAACGACCTCGTGGCTTGGGTGTCCACGGGTGACAGGGCCTAGGACCGACCAAAAAACCAACAAAGTCATAAGCCGTGAAATGAAAGCCTAGAGCTGCATGGCCCCCGCCGTTCCTGCAACGGCAGAGGACCCCCTATTCAAAAAAGAATTTCACGGCCTCAAAGACACTTTGCCAACCTAGCCAAGTAACCTTTTGGGATGCAGACTCGGCCATCACCATCTCCTTGCAGGGTTCGGGAACGATGCCTAGAGTCCCTCAATCGAAGTTCAATCCAACGTTCCACCTGGATCACTTTGCACTTTGTTGAACTCCCTTGGCATTGTAAGTTCCTAGTGTAGTGTCAAAAGCTACCTTGAATGCCCGCAGGGAGGGTCGAGCACTCGTTCCTGCTTTGCCAGTGACATTCCATGCCAAGAGACACTTCCCTCTCAACGAACGAAGTCCACCTCCAACACATGCAGGTCGTGTGATGGCTATAGTGGCTGCCCAATCCCAAGGGCATAAACACACCATCCCCCACAAGTGCTAGCGACGATTCCCCACCGAATCTAAGTAAGTCTTGCATCTATCATACTAAGTGCTTGAATCATACTATTAATGAAATAACTGTTTGTTTATAATTTATCTGCTCATACGAATACTTGCATAACATTACATAAAATCATACGACCTAGACTGCCACTAAATTGGGAGAATTCTCATTTACCTATTACCAAATCTCAGTCCTTAACCGAGCGGCCAAGAGACGGCTGAATTTAAACCTCAGTCCCATCACCGAGAGGCCTATGTGCAATCAAACTCAAAACCTTATGGAACTTTTCAGCATGTGTGTGACAACTCCTTCCTGAAGGGACGAGCACCATCAATTTACAACGGTCAACGGACTAGGACCCGAAGCATGAAAACTACGACATCCTCCAGTAGGATCAAGCGCCGAAGGGTACATGCAGGTGACGGCCTAGGCCAGCAAAAGCCCAACAATAATAGCCGCAAGGCTTAGTTGGCAACCACGTGTTCCTAGTGCCACGACCTCCTCCCAGCAGGAGGCAGCGCAGCTCCGGATGCATGATCAAATTGACCTCGGTGGCGACAATGTCAACAATGCTTGCCCGGCTCTCCATCTCTCTCACTGCTCACTCCCGAAGTGCACCATCACGACAAGGCAATCTGGTTAGAGTATGAGATTCCTTCTCGAAAAGCTCTTGGACTCGTCTAAGGCTAAGGCAGCCCACAGTCGAAGCGAGCGGCCGGTATTGGGCCCTATGGGGCCTCGACAACGGTGATAGAAGCATTTAGCCGACGATTAGAAAAGTATCGGACAAAAAAGTCCAGTAGATAATAGAAATATTAGCAACAATGATTAATACGGTCTAACTACTTCGTTAAGGAATCAGGATGTACATCTAAAGGCATCTAATGGCCTCAAAGATACAAGATGTTATTTACACTTCCAGCCTACCTTAATGACTATCCTATGGTTGAGGACCCCTCGGAGGATGTGGCATAGGCCCTCCATCCTCTCTGACGGGGGCCGCTAACAAGGCGATCCGTCTGTTGAAACGGATGCTCTCCTAAAACCGCTCCTCTAGGATAAAGACCATCTCCTCAGGACGAAGCCTAGTCCTCAACTCACCTCGAGTGATGCGATCTTACCCATAGCCCAGGCATAGGCTTCGAAGAGCTCCTATAATCTTGCCTTAGACTCGAACAAGGCTTGGTTAAAATAGTTGGCCTCTGCTTGACTCTGCAACGCATCCCCGACAGCAACATCGACCCAACGCTCCATCTCCTCGGTGACACAATCAATTTGCACGTGCAACAAGCGAGCAATCTCGCCTCTCTGCAAGAGCACGGACTCCTCCAACTAGCGAGGCACCCTTTGGGACTATCAAAGCGCCCTCAGGGCGCCATAGGGCTCAAGGAGTGGAGCATCTGAGTGGCATCCTTCCTCGGCAGCGGCCCCATTCACTAAGTCCTCTTCTTCGATTTCCATCATCGTTCGCCCATCTCCACTTCTCTCCTTGGTTGAAGGTCTAGGGGAAGAGGAAGACAACGCTCCCCGTGCCAAGCAAGCAGAGTCGGAATGTTGATAACGTTTCTATCTTCCATCTAGAAGGCAGTAGCAAAAGCAAAAATGCTTGCGAAGGCCAAGCGATGAAAAGAATAGTAGGAGACGCTGCTCTTAAATAGATGAAGCCATTGCCTGGAACGATGTCGTAGCAAAGCTGAAAGGTCGCGTCACCATAATAGCAAACAATGCGTGTCCTCACCCTGGTAAATCTGCCTGCATGCACTATTATGATAGACATCGCCTCACATCCTCATGCAGCCCGCCATTAGACAATGCACTCTGCCGCTCTGACCAACGTGACGGCTGCCCAACACTGGTCTCCAGAAACGCCGGTGCATCACTCTCCAGGACTTGCAAAGTGATGGCATACGGCCCCGATAGACTCGAGGTGAGGATGTCCGGCCCCCTCCCTGACTGGGCGTCGGGTCAAGAGGTCGAACATCGACCGGCCAAGATGTCGGCAAGCCAAACCGCTAGAACATCGAAGATCTAAGCAACAGGAAGACGGGAGGCGACCAGGACAGGCTCGAGGTTAGGTCAGCCAACCACCTCCTTGGCCGAGCGTTGGGTCGAGCGGTTGCATGCCGACACAACAGAAGATCGAGGCATCTGAAGGCAAGAACGGCAGCAAGCAACAATGTTCAGAGGCAGTCCCCAGAAGAAATGAAAGTGGACGGCACACGGCTAAAACAGCCTCGAGGCCAAGTTGGCTAGCCCCTCCCCGATCGGTTGCTGAATTGAGTGGCCATGCACCGACCCCCCAAAAGATCGGGATGTCTGAGAGCCAACTCGTTAGAATATCAAAGATCTGAACCGCAGAGGGTGAAAAGTCAAAAGCACTTCAATCATTCACATCATACAAGAAAATTGGGGATACACAATGAAGTCAAAGAATGCTCAATAGTTCCATTCACCGATTCCCTTTACAAAGAACAAGCTCTTGAAAGCAAACGTACAACATCATAAATGAATAAAAATACATGGAATGACGATCCGATTATTAAAGCTCCGCTCCACGGACACAACCCTGGGACGAAATCTCGACAGTGACAGCACCAAGTCCCAGACGGCTGAAGAGATCACACTCCTGCACATTGGGCAGGAAACGCATGCCAAAGCCTTCGCCGACAAGAGCGAGGTGAGAAGAATCGATGCCATCCCTTGAAGCATCCACCAAATCGACTATAGTCATGCAAATCTATGCATCAACACCAAACCCGGCACGACGACAATGGCTTGAGCTTCAACATGAAATCAGGGAATGCACTCCCACTAGCAACTTCTGGATCAAACCCCCGTAGGCTACCTGAAGTTGAGTCGCTCAGCCGGAGAGGATGGAATGCCAATCTCTCCCGATGAAAGGGCCAAGCAGCTACTCCTCTGGGGCTGTCCCAGTAAGAGCTCTCCATTATCGACTAGTAAAGGGAAAAATGGCCCAAGCCTCGCTCAATGCTACGCGAAACCAAGATGCGTTAAGATGAAAAAAGGTAGATCAAAGCAGATCCAAAACACGCCTTCAGCACTAGCTTCCAACATTGAGCCAAAGTCTCCGTCGACTTCGGCAGATGGTTGTGTAGGCTTCACACCCGCTTCGAACATTCACACGGCTTAGTTGGTATGGATGATTGATGGAGAGAGGTGTCGCGAGTCCCCTATTTATAGCCGGAAGAAGAGATCGGCACGCCATTACTACAAAAGATCGCGTCACCAGTGTAATCCGCAGAGAGTCAGCGTAGTCTAAAAAATCACTCCCAAATCCTATCAATTGGAGTAACAGTATGCAAGGTTTCTTGAAAAGGAAAGTGTGCGGGCCTATACGACGACATCCCATTAATGCATGCTAGGGGTTGAAATTTTGAACCACCCAGCATGGGGGCAAGTGATAGGTCTGTCACCCATGGACCGACTCGGATACCGGGACTGACTTGGATACCGAGACCCACGATAAAAAGACTATCCGAAAGTCGCAACTCAAGAAAATGCCCCTGCAGCCCAAGGTCCGAAGATCGCACAATCTAGGATTGCTCACTGAGACATGGCCCAGCCCAGCAGCCTGCTATAAACGACCCCTTCAGGACGGCCCACAATCCTTTTTCCACGCACTAAGGAAACTTGCCACAACTGGACAACACAAGCCTGGCAGATATTCCGAAAATATTTGCTCACAATTTGTACGATCTCTCTCAAAATGGCCACTGTCATACCGGACACCTCCCATGATCACATCAAAGAAGGATATCCTCCAGTCAGCCACGGTTGCCATATCAGGAACTCACGATCACATAATCGTTTCCAAAAATGGAACTTCCACTGACAACCACCCATGATTATCTACACAGCTCAACAATCCCACATAGACAGCCAACTACCAGCTTGGGCACCTAGTGACCTAAGCGCTATAAATACCTGTTTTCTCTCACAAGCAAAGGGGGGAGAGAGGGAGAAAAAGTTATCTATGCGCATGGAGAAGAGTCCGGCGAATACTCTCTTCTTCGCCGGCAAACAAGGTCTCATTTTTCCTCCAGCCAACCACTCTCTCATGAATGCAGGCCTGCCCTCCCTCCAGGAGGCAGGCCCTTTATCCAGAAGGCACCAATCGAGAAGTCTAGCCTTCTGTCCGAGAGCTAAGAGCCCTCCGTCCGAGAGCTAGGAGCCCTCCGTCCGGGAGCCAAGAGCCCTCCACCCCTCAACTGGGCATACCTCTAAGCAGTCCCCTAACCGAGCGCGCCTTTAAGCCGCCCCCTAGCATGGCACGTCTTTAAATCGCCCCTCAATCGGGCGCATCTCTAAATTGCTCCTCAGTCGGGCACATTCACACTCAATCCCCCATCACATGCATCCACACATTCTCTTACATCCTTTTTACATCTTTCCATTTTCTGAGAAAAAATTCTGACTTGAGCCTCAAAGAATAAATCGGGAAGCGAATCCCACAAATCTTCTAACCTCTTATTTGTAAGTTGTGGTGCGTAGGTTTCAGGTTAACAAAGACGAAAACCAAACCCGCTCCAATTCGACCGGCGACGGAAGATAAAGTGGCTCTCTAATCCGTACAATAATCTGAAAACCAGGGACACATCAATTACAAAGATAGTATTTTTTGTTGCAAAAGGGCTGAGGGCAGAAGAGCTAGGAAAGGCCACCTGACAATAACTTTTTTTATCAATGGAATACGCTGCAAAAAATATAACTCTTTCAGCTAAAATAAACAAATTTCTATGGCATCGAGCATGGAAAAAGCATTGTTTAGTTTAATTTTTTAAATTTGATTTCTAAAAATTCCACCTTAACACAAGTTTTATAAAAAAAAAAAAACTATTGCTAAATCCATCAAATTTTAATGGCACTAGATATGTCCATAGAAACTTTGAAATAAACTTTAGCTCATTTTACACATTGAATGTTATTTATATGATTTCAAATGTTTTACCAATAATATAATAAAAGTTAAATTTATTTTTTTAAATTTTTTTCTAATAATATTTTAGATCCCATTTATATTTTAGATCCCATCTCTCTTTTACCGAGCAAACTAACAATTTGGTAAAATATGTGTTAGTTTTTAAAATAGGTTCTATTTAAAATCTGAAAATACACATTGTACAGCTAGAGGGCTCTCTAAACCTCCGAGTAATCTGAATTCTTTAAATGGTTGTTAACAAGATCTAATAATCTTCTATACCACAAATTAGAAGAAAGTTATACATATCATAACTTTATCATATTTAAAAAGTCAATTTCAAGCATAATTTTTTAACTCAATTGGTTAACAGTCCAGCTAAACCAATCTATTAAATTTGTCAGTTGATTGGTCTTTATCATTATTAAATGAAAGCAGTGGGAGTTATAAGTAATTTAAGATACTTTGGATTTATTTGTTAGTTTCTGAGAAAAAACATGTAGGCCAAGTTAAAGCAAAATTGATGGTATGCAGTTTTTTTTATTTGGATGAAAGAAATTCTAATTTTTTGGCCAGCCATTCTACAAAACAATAAAATACCCATGATACATATGAATCTTAAATGACCCATGATAAATCTATTATAGCATTATCATATTCAAAAGACCCATTATGCATATGAACTTCAAAAAGACCTGTATTATTAACATAACTAATAATCAAATTTAAAAATAGTTTTTATTTTAAAAAGGAAAAGCTACAAAACTGATGGGTCCGGTAGTTCACAGGCCAGCCCAAAACCCAACCCTACAGAAGGAAAAAGGGCCTAGGAAGTAGCGGCCTAGCAGGAGCTCTTCCAAGCCCAATATCCAGAGTATGTGATGGTGGGTCTAAGCTACTTGCCCCAAAACTGTCCAATAAAATATGGCCGCTAGGGTTAACCATTGGATGGTCCCCACAAGCACAACTCAGCCAGTGACAACTCAACGGACAAGCCCATGTGACCACTACTAGTGTGTGGTCCTTCATGACTGTGGAGACAGGAGCTGCAGGTGGCTATCACTAGTCTGCCACCCCCTGATCGCTCGGGCACTAAGCGCCGGTGGTGGAAGCATGATGATGACTCCCTCAAAAGCGCAAAACCGTAAAACCCAAGGATGGCTAACTAGCTTTCGCTCTATAAATACATCCCTTTCTCCATAGGAAGGGCGGATCGATGGAACAATCAAAGACTTGGGCATTCAGGCATCCCAAGAACAACTCTCTTTCTCTTTCAAGAAGCCACTCTCCCACGAGTGCAACTCCCTCACAGAAAGTCACTTATTCATCAAGCGGACCTACGGAGCCTTGCCCTCCATATCACATTTAGTCCTCAAACACCATTACATCTACACATTTTCTCTCTCATCCTCCCATTATAGAAAGAAATACTACTAAAAAGATTTGCTATTTCATTATCATAAAACAAAGAAATTAAACTAAAAACAACCAATGCATGGGAAATTCAAATAACAAATAATAAGATATGATATCATAAATTAAATTTGGAGAATGCAAACAAATTACATGCAAAAGAATATGAGGCAAAAAAAAAAAAAAGGTGAGCAATTAATCATTTGGTGTTTAGCTAAGTTGTCTCATATTTTAAATTGATGACAAGCAAAATGAACCAACAAAGCAAATATTATAATATTGCCTAGTTTTTTTGTGAGTTATTATAGTAATGTTGTGCAAAACTCTCTTTGGGAGAGAATCAACACAAATCAACAATATAAATTTTAAAAATTAGTGCAACATCGTGTCAGTGGAGTTATGTTCCCACATTTTAATGTTTAGTGGAGTAGTTGAGAATGTATAGGAATGAGTGGGTGAGTCAAATCTATTAGATAAAGTGTACAACATGTATAAGCAAATGTGTGCTACATAAATGGTTAACAATCTTTTTAAAATAAAAACTGTCTTTCTACCAAAAATATAAGATATTCGTCACTTTAACATCATTTTAGTTTCCAATATTTTGTGTATGTGCTTTTCTAACATCAACTACTTTGCCAGTTTATGTAGAATGGCTCCATTAATTCTACTGCAGACTCTACAAGGGTTATACATTTCTCTATGCCATGAAACTATTTCAACACACCACAAACAAGAAAATGAAAAAACCACAGTTTGTTCCCACTAGGACAACCTCGTAATAGCATTGGATAAAGAGAAGCAGAAACACAAACCCAAATGATTTCCAAATAGATCTTGAAGAAAAGTTATCATCTTTATTGAAATTCTCAACCAATCACTAAGATATACTTATCACACTTTTTGGCCTAAATGCATGTTTAGGAATCTGCATTGCTGGACAAGATGACTTAGCTCAAAATAAGAAAGACAGCAAAACAGCATAATTTCAGCATAGGAGGAGAACAGAGAAAACAAGGTATAGAATATCAAAGACAACAATAGAAGATCAAAGCATGGAAACAAACAAAATTTTCTTTTAATTTTGGCGAATTGATGTACCTAAACACATCATTTCTGTTCTTCTTTCTATGTGCAGCTGTGTGCACACTCATAATTGATTGAGGAGGGAAGGACAAAGATTTTCAAATATTCATTTGTTCAATAAAATAGAGCAAATCTTAAGGACAATATTTAAAAGAAAAATGTCCCATGGAGTGGAGAATATACCATGTTAAAAAATTGTTAGTTCTTTAAGATTTGGACATTAAACTAGTATGAGTTTTTTACTTGCTTTTTTGGTCGTCAGTAATGTATTATTCAAGCCCTTGGTTGCCAAGATAACCCACAATGAAAACTAATTAATACATTATATTTTACACTTTACAGAACATTCTCTTTATATTCTTAAAAACCCAAGAACTAATAAATGACAAAAATATAAAGTAGTACATGGGTTATGCATCATTTTAGCTTAACATAATTTCAGCTTCTAGTTACTTGTCTATGCACTTTTCCAACATCAACTGCCATGTCAGTTTATGTAGAATGGCTCCATTAATTCTACTATAGCCTCTACAAGGGTTATGTATTTTTCAATGCCGTGAAACTATTTTGAGAAACCACAAATGAAAAATGAAAAAACTCCCCATTTGTTCCTACAAGGATAACCTCGTAATGAGCATTGGATAAAGAGAAGCAGAAACACAAACCTAGATGATTTCCAGGCAGATCTTGAAGAAGAGTTATCATCTCTTGCAATTCTCAACCAATTACTAAGGTATATTTATCGTGCTTTTTGGCTTAAATGCTCACAAGAACCTGCACCATTGGATTAGATGACCTCGCAAATTAAAATAAGAAAATTAGCAAAAAAATATAGTTTCAATACAAGAGGAGAATGCAAAAACAAGATATAGAAGATCCAAGACAACAGAAGAAGATAAAGAAAGCAAGGTTATAAACAAAAATTTCTTTTAATTTCAACGAGTTAATATACTTGGGCACATCATTTCTGTTCTTTCAACATGTGGCTGTGTGCATGTGCATGATTGACTGAGGAGGGAAGGATAAGGATTTTCAAATATTCACTTGTTAATAAAATTGAGCAAATCTTAAGGACTATTTAAAAGAAAAATGCTTCCTTGGATTGAAAAATATACCTTGTTAAAAAATTGTTAGTTCTCTAAAGTTTGGGCATTAAACTAGTATGAGTTTTCTACTTGTTTTTTGGTTGTTAGTAATGCATTATCGTAGGCCCTTAATTGCCAAGACAACCCACAATGGAAACTAATTAATACATTATATTTTATACTCTACAAACAACATTCTCTTTATAATCTTACAAATCTGAAAATTAATAAATGACAAAAATATAAAGCAATATGCTGCATATAACATCGTGCAGTGTACCCATAATTGCAAAAACAACGTTGTGAGGCTGTCTCATCCTTGCATTTCATGGAAAAAAATATGGAGACTGTTGCTGCCTAAACTATGAAAAGCTATCACTAGAAACATGCAAATACCTGGCTAAGGACGGAAGAATTCCTCCAACGATCAGCTGAAGTTAAATCCCATGCCTCCCAACCAGCATTGTATGAGAGCAGCTGTTAGAATCCTACTGCTATAGCTGTTACTGTAGCTTCCTAAAGCATTAAAGTTTTATTTATGTTTACTTAGTCTATCTACTCTCAACACATATTTTCAATAACAAAAAAATTCTACTTTCAATAAATAATATTATTTTTTATTTTTTAACTTAGGTCAAAAAGTCGCATCCCATAGCTTATATGATGTCATTGAATCCCCCATGACAGTATTGTAGAAGGAAAAAAATCATATAGAGAAAAAATTTGTCACTTACCTGTAGTACATATGGTTGATGGCAAGTTTTGAAAGTAATACAAATTATCAGCTATGAAAGTCTGCTGAAAAGTTTTAAGCAAAAAGTATTTAGACTCAAGCAAGAGCAGATGATGAACTCATTCAAGATCATTAATGACATGAGTGCCAGCAGCCCTTAATACAGTATGTGACCAACATTATTATCCATAATTGCAAGGGGGAGGGGATACTTGTGTGAGAGACTTCCCAGGTCATTTTGGTGGGCAGTAGAGAACATATTGAATAATTCCTGTGATGTCAAGACAGGTAACTAATTTACTTGGCAGTTGACAACAGCCAAATACTATCGTCAAAAAGAACCTTTAAAAGGTATTTTGATGACATTGTTTTGAGATCCCTTTTTACATTTTGCTTTTTATTTTTATTTTTTAAATTTTTGGGCATATGCATATTGACATTGATTCATTCTCAACTAAAACAAACCTGGAATGGCAGTCAGACGAAAATCACTCTGCCTTCAACGATGGAAAAAACTCCTATCGCTCGGATGCAATACAATGTTGCATTGCAAAGCCACCTTTTCACGAACTTAATTAACATTGCATTCCTAATTTCCACTGGTTGCCACAGCATGCGACATTGGAGAATCGTACTCCATGATATGAGGCCTCAGGTTAGATATGAATCGTCTATGGTTGCACCCAAGTTTCTAAATCAAAAAAACAATGGTCACGAATAATGTCTCCCCATAAGTGGAGACAAATAACCAATAATTCAACATTTTAGTTTTGTTGAGAAAGCCAATCATTTGATTGATCAGTTGTAGTGAGTTTCTCACATCAACGTCAACTTGGATCCTTCCATGCATTTCTCAGCCATCCATGCAGCTGCTAGAGATATTGGGGGTGTAAGGATCGATATATATAGGATCACAATGAAGGCCACAGGTCATGGACTCAACTGTTAGTCCAAATGCTTCCTAAAGTGCAGGCTGCAATTAAGAAGATGATGGTAGTAAGCACAGAGGTTTTATGTTACAAATTCTACCAGAATTATTACAATTATCAGGTAACTAAGTGAAAAACATATACATAAACGGTAAGAAATAATAAGACATGCAGTCTTAGGTTGTATGAAAAAAAATCAAGTTCATAGCAGCCCCCTCCTACTTATAATAAAAAAGTTAGAATAATCATGATGAGTAGCTTTTCACTAATCCTAGAACTAGATAAGGAAATAAGGTTCTTGCTTGAGTAAGTTGAATCAATGAATTTAGATATGAAGTGCTGGATACCATATCTTTTTTGCTCCTTTTTCCCCAGATACCATCTTCTTTGAAAAGAAAAAGAAAAGTACCTTTTTGACAATAGTAGGACTTCCATAATTGTTCCCTATGAGAGTAGCACACTCAATCCCTCTAATAACGAAGTCATCAGCTCCAACTAGTCTTTCATCATTCTTCTGAAAACTTTCACCAATTGTCAGAAAATATCAAGCAAGTCCATATATTTTATCTAGCATATGTCTACCAATTAAAAATATACATGAAGCAAATCTTGCAGAACATTTGACAACTACAACGATTGAATTACAAAAAACAAGATTAATCTATTATGCAGTGATTTTTTGGCTACTTCTTCGTTGATAGAATTGGATGTCCATAAACATAATCTAAAAGTTTCGTTCATGTTAAGATCATAGGCAATATGTTAGATGCCACCTACTACTTAAATGGAAACTCCAATTTCTACAAGAGCTACATTCTTGCATGCAATAACAAGGCTTAAAAAGAACAAAGAAGCTTGGATCTGAAAAGGTATATTTGGGTAGTTCCTTCGCTTAGCACAACAGAATGAAGAAGAGTTTGTATTATTTCAAATCAATATTCTTATCAAAGAAGAGAAGGAACAAGAAAAACTGAAATCTATTTACTCGAACAATAAGTCCTATAGTTTACAACTTTTCTTTATATAGTAATTTGATATATTACTCAGCATCCTTCCATCAATTTACTATGAAGAGAAGAATCAAAATAATCAAACTACCTACTCATTGTTCAGAGGTGAATTATAGAACACCAAAAGTTATGGTATCTTATAGAATTAACAAAGGTCACATCCCTCACGACATAAAATTGAAAGTGTAAGAAGGGTGCTGGATGATGCATTGATGGAGAAAAGTGAGTTGGTTGATATCAGACAATAGAAGAGGCAAAAGCACGGCCCAAAATAATTTTTAGTGAGGTGGTAATGACACACTTGACAATGCTTCAACTTGCAAAGAATGGTGCCTTAGATCAAGTGAAATGACGAATAAGGATTCAAAGTTCATATAATCAATATCACAAAGTGAGCATTAAGATTTTTATTGTTCTTGTGGTTCTTGTAAAAGCTTATGCAATCAAGACTTATAATATGGATCATTAAAATCAAAATCATATTCCCAGACTCACAATGTCTCATTACAAGGAAAAGTTTAAAGACAATCTTATTAACATTGTGTGTAACTACTCTCTCCACATGACTTATCACTTTACGTGGATGAGTCAGCCAATAGTGAAGGACAATCTTCACAGATCTGTAGCAATTTCACACTTCATAAGCATTGGATAGGAACAAGAATCCCAAATGAAAACATCTTTAAGAAAATATATTAGCATGAAACAAATAAATAACAATAAGATACTATTGAATTAGAATTGCAGCAAATATTAACAATCACAATTTGCCAAACCCAAAAACTATGCAATCCTCATACAAGCAAAACACCTAAAAGAAGAAAGCTTTAAGTTGAGGTCCAGCATATGAATTCTCTTGTAACGACCAATGCAAATCACTTGTATCAAATATTTAGGTCCTCTAAACAAGCCCAAAAATGTAAGCATTGTTGACAAGAGGTTAGCCGTTACGCAAAATGTAAGACCCATGTGGTATAGGATCTCCATTTTACTCCATTCAAATCCCGAATGTCCTCATTAGAGCAAAAGATACATCTTTAACAAAGTGACATTCTTGGGGCGCTACATGCCCATCATGCCACTGCCATCATACTCAGTACCACTGCCACCAATTTCTCCCACTAGATCAAGTGTTCCAGTAAGGATGCACAATAGCTCTCAACAATCATCGCACCGTGTATGGAGAAGGCTCTGATATTGATTGTAATGACAAAAAATCAAATCACACAGGAACAAATCATTTTGGCAATTGTGGCTACCTTGAGGTTGAAATATAAGTGATATTGACAAGAGGTTATCCTTTTAGCCTTACAACCTAATCTCAAGCTCTTCACATTTTCCATGTGTGATGAGACATCACTTATGTTGTTGATACTCCCAGTTTGGTGAAAAATCTTTTAAAACAACAAACAATTAACTTCATACGTTTTAAAAGCATACCTCTCCTTTTTTATTACCTCTAAATACCAACATAGTTGATGAACTTAAAAATTTATTTTTGAACAATCACATACTATTAAAAAGTTTCACTACTCCATTAACATAAAATAGAGACACAAATTCATATCATTGACTCTAAAATAAGAAAACTTAAAATAGCCAGTGCACAAAAAAATTAAACAATAAGATTTGATATCGTAGACTACTCAAGGAGACTAATGCAATTTATATACAAAACAATCTGAACCAAAGAAGTAAGTAATAGATCATTTGGTGTTCAGCCTAATTAATTATTTAATGTTTTAAATTGGTGATGAGCCATTTGATAAACCAACATATTGGCACTTTTTACCAGAGAAATCCCATCTACAAAGTGCATCATCAATAATCATCATCATGCAAACAACAATAACATCTTTTATCAATAGAATGCATTCCTTCCAAATATTAAGGAACTATATCCATCAACTCATAAGCCAACTTAAGCATTTTAGTGGTCCAAAAAAGGGAAAAAAAATAGCATCATGAACATGTTGTTTGAAGTATTTCTTTGCGTTCTGGAGCCAGCACACTAATACAAACATCAAATACTGTTTGAGGACAACCAGGACATCTAGATTTACAAAGTTGGATTCATTATTTGACAATTGTAGTTTTTCAGTATAACATCAATGTGAGCCACACACAATTTATTTAAGCAGTCAAAAGAAAGTAAAACTAAATTTAGAAGTACAAAGGGAACCCACAGTTCATGCGCATCGTCAACCAAAATTTGCACCTCCAGAGTGTTGTGTTGCACAGCTTTGGGTGCATATTCTAATACCAAATAAACTTGTTTTTGAGAGTAGATAAATTGTCAATGGACAAATTTCCCCTTGATAAGGAATAAATTGCTTTAATTGCCAAAGAATGTCAAAAGAATTAATCATAAAGTATCGATAAAGGCATGTGCTTTTAGTATTAAGAAGAGAACTTTGTTTTTCAATTCCTCGACAAGAAATGATCAGTTCTCTTAAACAATTCCTCGACAAGAAATGCAATGACCTAGGAACATCAAGAACATGATGGAACAAAAATATCAGAAGCACTAAAAACTAGAGAACAAAAATAAAAAAAATTCTTTTCTTTTCTTTTCTTTTTTTTTTTTGAAAAACTTGTCATCTAAAATATAAATACATGATATATACACAATTACACCTAAAAAGTACCTAGTGCAAAAATTGTAATCATACTAGAACTATTGGGCCGACTACAATACAAGTCATGAGCAATAATAGCAGAGCCACACTGGATAAGATTTTTTATGTAAATTAAAACTAGCTATCCAATTATAATTATGACCACATAATTAAATTAGCCAAATTAAAATTATAGGACATAAAATGGACCAAAAAAGCCCTGAAATAGGGAGCTGTATTGGCTACTTGAATGAAATTATTGGAAAAAATGGAAGATAATTAAGGATGAAGAAAACTAAAGTTATGAGCATTAAGAGCGAGATCATCCAAGATGTTAGAGGGGACAATGTTTATTGACAAAAGGGATGGCTGCAAAAATAGAATGTTAGATAAACAATGAATACCCTACATAACACTTGTGGCTAGCAAACTTTTTTTTTTTTAGAATTCCTTATAAGCCTATAATAGAGTTTATGTAGTTATTTTAAGTTTATCTTGTCTAGGTCAAAAAAGATGAATAATAATAATAATAATAAAGAAATAAGAACAACTTACATGCCCAAGAAGATTAAGCTGGTGGTCTGATTCAATCCCCCATTTCTCTTTAGATTTCAATGAAAAGCATCCTTAGCATTATAATCTGGATATGTGTAGCTGTTGCATTCATTTATTATAAAAAATTGTAAGACGGAAGGAAAAAATGTGAGATGAATAAACAGCATGAGATTAAGCTGGTGGTCTGATTCAATCCCCCATTTCTCTTTAGATTTCAATGAAAAGAGTCCCTTTGCATTATACTTTGGATATGTGCGGCTGCTGCATTGATTTATTACAGAAAATTATAAGACATAGGAAAAAAAGGTGAGGTGAATGAACAACGTGAGATTCATTACTATGTTCCTTCTTTTGTCTCCTCACATTACTTTCCATCAAAACTTCTAGCCACACCGAAATCTTACTAGTACTGCTAATGATAGCAAGACGCGGCTGGCCTTTGATATCCCTATGCACAATCCTTAATTTGGAATCTTGATAGAGATAAAGAAGACCACATGCAAACCTATTAATGATGTCAAAATACATAGGCCTATCTAGGGACACGCTTCATTTTCAATTTAAAAGGGATTCAACCTGTTTGTTTCTGGCCTTGAATTGGAATTTGTTCATGAAAGGAGGCATAATGATCAAAGAGCCAAACCAAAGATGAAATAGTTGAAGACTTTGTTACTATTCTTTAGTCAGCTTGAATGTGATATCTAAGAGATTCACTTGGTTCCAATGCTGAATCTAGCAATACACGCACTTCTTTGTTTATTTCATGCAGCCCTTGAGCCAAAATTTTTGACAGCCTCTTCACAAATATCTCTGGGACTTCTTCCAGAATTCCTGAAAAATTGCAGATTACAGGAGATATCACACCAATGTGTGTAAACTAAAAGACTGCCACTTTACATTTCTAAAACCATTACACACTTTAGCAATTATTTATCATATTAACAGAAAATATGAACTGTTGAGTTGCAACTAGTTGCTAATCAATTTACATACTTGAGCAATGTTTCTATGTAGTTTGCATGAGAGGGTGATGCTTTTCCAGGAGCTAAAGTAAATAAATTTCATAGTTTAGGAGTGCATTTTCAGGATTTTTTATATTATAGATATGACATCAAAACACACAGGCGAATCTAGAGATAACCTTCGAGTTTGATCTGAAAAGATATTTAAGCTAGTTTACGAACTTAAATTTAAATTTGAACATGAAAGAAGGCATAATCATACAATAGCTAAACCAAAGCTGAAATAAAGTGATTTTGATCTTCGGGCATGTACATGGAAGGCATTTGAAGGTTGTTTTTCTAGTTCTGTGCCACTAAAAATTTTTGATCAATTGGCTTGATGTAAAACATAATGATACCTTACAGACTATCCATAATGTTCTATCCAATCTTATTGTCGACCAATATATTAAATTCTGCAAAACTCATTAGTATTTCTACAAAATAAGAAATAAGCCATGAGGCCTCACTATGCTTGGTTAAGGCCTTACAACAGTGAAATGTTTTCATGATTTCAACACCCCAATATTTCTTTGATTCTGTGCAATCAACCCCTTGTGATAATCACTACTATCCATCAAAAAGATAAAACTGGCTAAATGCTCCCTTTTGCAAGCCTAGCACAGAGATGCTGCTCCATCTAACCTAGTCATTCCTCAAGAATTCAAATTATATGTTAAGCATGTGAACACATGGTACATTTTTCTCATATATTTGGTCAAAAGTTAGATATAGGTTTCCTATTCTTACTAAACATATTATGAACAAAGTAATCTAAACCATCCCCACCTCCCTTTTCCTTATGCCATGAAGAGGAAAAAAAGGGAAAAAAGGCCAAACAAGAGCAAATAGTTTCACTACTACTAAGTATATTGGCATCTTTAGAGTCATATATTAGAACTGACATGATTCTAATGAGAGATAGAGACAAGCAATCAGAAGAAAGTGAAACCACATTTAGAAGTATAATGAGCACTCACGGTGCATGCAAGCGGCCAGCTGAAGTACTTGCTCCTCCAAAGCAAATACCAAATCAACTCATTTCAACATGTACATGAAATGTTCAATGAATACATTGACCCCTAGATATGAACACTGTTGTTCGAAATGGCAAAAGAATCATCAACACCTGATCATAAAGTATCCAAAAAGGCATAGGATGTTAGTAATAACAAAGATGGTTTTGTACTAGCACTTCCAGATAGATATGACATTATGATGCACAACCTGGAACAAGTTATAAACTTGACTTGTTTCTAAAGAGTACTTTCAACACTGCAAATAATTTGCTCCGTTAAAAAAACTATGAACCTCTATGAATTGCTCAACAGATAAGCTGTATTGATTTTAAAAGCCTAAGAACAAAGTTGAATGACAGTATATTGATTGCAAAAAAATAGATAATTTTTATAATCTTATAAGAGAGCTTATAAGAGAGATTATGTAGGAAAAATGCTCATAGAAACACTTTTCCTTCTAAAAAACAAAAGATAATTAGATAAATAAAGAAGAATAACTAACATGCCCCGAGAATTATGCAAGTGGCTTAGTATCATTATTATTTTGAAACCACTTTCTTCATCTTCTCCCCAAAATCCTTTCCACGAAAAACAAATTATATGCTAACCCTACCAATGTCAAAAGTTAGATATAGGTTTCCTATTCTTACTAAACATATTATAAACAAAGTTCTTATTGAAGAGGAAAAAAGGAAAAAAAGGACAAACAAGAGCAAATCCATATTGGCATCTCGTATATTAGAACTAACATGATTCTAATGAGAGATACAGACAAGCAATCAAGAAAGTGAAACCACATTTAAGTATAATGAGCACTCACTGCATGAAGCGGTCACATTACTCCTGCAAATACCAAATATAATAGGAACACCACTCATTTCAAACCAAATACCAAAAATGTTCAATGAATGAAATGTTCAATGAATATGAACTAGATATGAACGTTGTTGAAATGGCAAAAGAATCATCAACACTTGATCATAAAGTATCCAAAAAGGCATAGGATGTTAGTAATAACAAAGATGGTTTTGTACTAGCAATTCATTATCGGAACAAGTTATCTGTGATAAACCATGTATTGATTTTAAAAGCCTAAGAACTTTGAATCCCAATGGGCAATCCTCAATCTAGAATCTTGATGGAGAAAAGGGCCAAGAACAATCCCATTGATGATGTCAAAACACAATCTAGAGATATTTGATCTGAAATGAGATTTAACCAAGGTTAATTGATGACCTTAAATTGGAATTTGAACATGAAAGGATGGATAATCATAAAAGAGCCAAAACAAAGATTAAATTAATCATAAAAGAGCCCAGCCAAAGATTAAATAGTCTAGTCTTTTGGGCATGTATATGAAATATTAACATTCTTTCTTCAACTTGAATGCAACATCTAAGAGATTCACTTGGTTCCGATGCCAAAGCCTATCAATAAACAACACTTCATTTTTTAGCTCCTTAAGCCAAAACTTTTGAAAGACTCTTTATCACTATCTCTTGCCTTCTCACAGGATGCCCCAGGAATACAGGCCATGGGAGGTATGCCCCTTTACCACTCTCTCTTTGCCTTCTCATATGGGAGGTATGACACCGGTAATTTAAGAGGATGGAACTTTATTTTTCTAAAAATATCGGATACTCAAATTGGTACTTGTCACATTTAGAGATAAATATGGAGTGGGATGAGCAAGAAAGTTGCCAATCAAGTTACGTAATTAGGTGAGAATTTCATATCATTTGCATGAGACCGTGATTCTTTTCGGGGAATGAAAGTTACAAAATTGCATAGTTTAAGAATACATTTTATAATTATCCTTTTTGTCCAAAATTGAATTCCAATCCATGCCTTCTGCCAGTGAAGTAGAATAAACTAAAGTTGTAAAACAGAAAAATACTTTGCATATTGTCCATAATGCCCTTCACAGGCTTATTGTCATTAGAAAAGATATCAATAGCTCTATCCATCATAGTAAAGTCAATGGAAATCAAATTATTCCATCTGCAGGACTAAAACCCTCAATGTTGGAGAAGGCAAAGACCCCCCTTCAAAATAAATAAACAAGCACATGTTTACCTATAAACAGTTAAAATAGCAAAAATATAATTGAAAAAAACCCCATTTTTGCTCCTCCACTGAGACCTCTTACAAAGTCACTAACAACAAAAGCCACATATTCAGAATCCTTTCTGCATTCCATTCAGCCAGTGGGTGTGGACCTTCTAAGAAATTGATAGCAAACATTTTTCTGATTTGATGATTTTGTGCAAATTCTGTCAATCTGGATGAAATTTCAAACAATCAAATGTTAAATTAATAAGACTAGATTACCCAATACAACAATACCAACATCATCATGCAACTCAACATAATAAAAATCTACCGAGTTACACGTACCGAGAGTGATTTTCTTTTTTGTCAAAGAAAATCAATTCTAAAAAATATGTTTTCACAACAAAAATGCTCATACTTCTCACATGAATAGAGTTATCCACAAAAAATAATAAAAAAATGTTATGAGAATTTACTATAATTGTCATTATAGAAAAAAATGCTACAATGTAAAAGAAAAACAAACATAAAAGTTTAACATGGGTATTCAAGCTGAAAGTATAATAATGATTCATCAATCAACATTAGATCAATATACAATAATCATTTCGATAAATTAAATAAAGATCCCATTATGGCTTTGGAACTAAAGATATTCTCTCATAATATCGTTTTTTTCCTCCTCATACATTCATTCCATTTTAACACCTACCATAAGTTATCACAAATATATGGAAAACATAGATGTTAGATCAAACTGTTAGGAATAGGTGCTAGAGTTGTTCTTGTGAAAATGGAGAATAAAAGCTGAATTTTGGGGAATTTGTTGAATTTTATAGAACTCATTAGTATTTCTATAAGGTAACAGATAGGCCATGAGGACTTACCATGTTGGTTAAAGCTGAGATCCTAGGACTAAGAGTTCTTAGGTCAAATCCCCCCTCCACAACTTTCGAGGAAGAAAAAAAAAAGTTTAAATGAATAGGATCCTAATGCGTGCATAACATTTAGATACATCTATATACCTTTCTGCAAGTTACCCTCCTTCCCAGGTAAAATTCCTCTTGCTTCCTTCATTTCCTCCACATTATGTTCAACTGGAAAGAAAGCATTTTTAACCCAAGCAAGTACTAGTATCTACAATTAAAATATACATTGACATATCAATTTATATGAAAATCTATTTTTTCCCTCTTGACTGAAATAATTCAATTGATGAATCATAATGCACTACTTGTTCATTGTTTCAAGAAAAACATACTGAAAACTATTCAATTGTGTCACACATGTAAGACAGTGGTGTCCAGCACTATATGTGCATGGCTGAGGAATAGCTCTACTTCTGCCATGTTTGTTGGCCCCAGATGTGGTAATATTGATGCCAATCACAACTTGTCATGCTTTACTGGATTAAATAATGGTTACTGGTTATGACGAATAAAACAACTCAGGTAACTATGGACTGTGACTATTGAACTCATAAGAAACCATATGTGAAGAGCTTGCCCAAGGTTGAATTTGGCAAAGGTTAATATAGTGATGCATGCCGAAGGGCAAACAAACAAGATATATTTCAGGCAAGGACTCTTATTTCAAATTCGAGAGCAATTTTTCGGTGACTGGGCCAAATTTGTTACTATTAGAACCGTGAGCTTGGACGCAAGTATATATGTACTATTGATTTCTTTTCCCTATTTATGATAGGGGAGGAGAGGGGATGCCCTTAGAGAAAGATCCAAAAGATAGACCAATTAGGCGGGCACTTGGATATTGTTCTTTACTTCTACAAATGATACATTTATGTTTTCACTAAACAATCATTTTTCAATACTAAAGACTAAATAAAATAAAACCATATTGTTATTCATATCCTATATTAATAACATTTTCCATCCGTATGATGAAAATGCCAAGCCGCTAAAATGAAAGATAAATTATTGTTGTAACACAACTATAAATTCTCCAAATAGATAAGACAGCCTTAATCAATCATTTTATAGCCTCTCTCCTCCTACTTGTTGTAGATCAATTTCACAAATACACTTCAATATCCATATGTCATTAGTTTATCCAATCTCACCTTCTCATTCCTATTATCTTCCATATCAAAAACTAGTCTAGATATTAGTGATTTGGAAATCAAGAGTCCCAACTCTTATAGAGATTGTCTAGATTCAGATGATCTTCCGATGTATTAATGTTCAATCTAAAACTTAGACTTATATGATTTTGGATAGGTTAAGACTAAAACATAAATAACAACCGCAAATGTCAAATATCATATGTTAGGATTTTAAAAACAGTTTTCATGAAAATTTAAAAATCATCATCAGTTCTTAAAAGCCATTTAAGCACTTGACTCAATGCATCACAAAACAATGTAGAAAGCAGCAACTATAACAAGCAACCAGCACACGGACAAAAAAAAAAGGAAGAAACAGCTAACCATGACTAACCAAACTAACTCCTAATGCTTTTGTTTTTCTTTCTTTGATTTCTACATTTCTCTTTCTTCTTATCCAACTCTCAGAAGGATAATGTCAACATTGCATTTCTAGACCAAAATGCAACAAATTATGTGAAATTGACCATATCATAACTGTTGATGCAAGTCTAGCAAAAAAAAACTATTCCTTTCTTTATCCCATCGTTGTCCCCCCCAAAAAAAGACATCAGCCACCTTGCTCAACAGTGGAGTGATTGTGGCTTTCAACTTGAGATTGGGAATGCTGTTACAAATAAAGACTTTTAACTGAAACTAAGCATGACAAACATATCTAGACACTCCTTGAGATAAGAAAAATGAGCATTTATAACATGCTACTAATGCAAAGCACATTCTGATAGAAAATGTATATAAAATTGTAAATATATTATTTAAGTACATTCTTGAAATACTCTGCACTAATAATACAGCTGAGCTACTCATATTCATTTTGAACCTCAAAAGACCATAAAGGAGGAAAAATGAAAGAGTCGAAAGAATGATCAATATCGCTACGAAATACGAGGTTGCATAAACTCCTCTCATTGAATTCATCAATTTCTCTACTATCTAATAGATTTTCATACAAAATAGACAAGGTAAAAAATAAAGTGCTTTGTCTCAATTGTAATTGAATAAGTATATAATATCATTTTGTCAGCCTTACTATATAATTGTGGACATTTTAGAAAGAAAGAATGTGGATATAGTCTAACGATAAAATATCAATAAATTTTGAAGAAGACATCAAAACTTAAGCAATCATAAAAACCTAACTAAATAAGCTACTAACTTGACCATCTAATATTATTTCTTAGCAGACAATACCACTACTAGTCTAGTATCATGATTGAGTAAATTGAAATGTAGACTATCGTGGGAATTGCTAGTTTGAGCACCCACTAGGATTGTTGTTGCTATATAGGAATTTTTGTGGGTTAAAACGAAAACATGTAGGCAGGTCATCAACTTGCAAATAACAAACTTAAAATGGCCAACACCCAACATTCAACTAAAAAAGAAATGGCAAGTTGGCCAATGCCCAACATTCAATTAAAAAATAAATGGCATCATAAACTACTTCTAGAAACTACAATGCATACAAAAGAATTTGAGCCAAAAGAGAGAGATTGATCATATGGTGTTTAGCCAAGTTGTTTAATAGTATAAATTGGTGGTGAGCCATATGATGAACCAACAAAGCAAATAATATATCATTACCCAAACCTTCCTTGAGTTATTTTATAAATGTGGTGACAATATCTATATGGGGGAAGAATCATCACAAATTAGATTTTTTTGAAGCATAGCTAATAAGACCAATGCTAAAGAAAGAATACTACCTTACATAACCAAGAAGATTATGCTAGTGCTATGGATGATTGAATCCACATTTCTCTTCAGATTACAATGAGAAGAGTTGATCTGTACCATACTCCAATGTCTAGAGACAAGTAGCTACTGATTGATGGGTTAAAAAAATTATATAACAATGTGAAAAAAATTTGAGCTAAAAAAAACACATGATTCATTAATATATTTCAACAATTTTCTTCGTCTTCTCCTGGCATTCCTTTCCATCAATGTCCTGCTAAAAGTTGAGGTGATTGAATTCCCTATTTATCATCAAATTTCAATGAAAAAAGTCCAACAATAGCATACTTCAGAGTCTAAGAATTGTAGCCGCTACACTAATTCGATTCAAAAAGTATGAGATGGCGGAAAAATGGTTGAGGTGAAAAAACAATACGAGATTCAGTATTATATTCCAACCACTTTCTTAGTCTTCTCCTCACATTTCTTTGCATCAAAGAGTATAGCCACACTAGAGTAATTTTTTAGGTTCCATTCATAATCTAGTAAAATGTTACAAGCCTTTGAGAACCCTATGAGAAATATTCTATCTGAAATCTTGATGGATATAGAGAAGGCTACAAACAATCGCATTGATGATGTCTAAATACTTGGGCCCATGTAGGAACATGCTTCGTGTTTGATCTAAAAGAGAGAATTCAACCCAATTACTTTACTACCTTAAATTTGAATTTGAACATGAAAGGAGACATAATCAAAAGAGCCAAACAAATAAGGAAATGGTCTAGGCTTTTCTTGGGCATGTGTGCAAAATTAATATTATTTCTTTAGATTAAATGCAGCATCTATGTAATGACTAAGTATTAATTACAGATAATCCGTATCTAAACATGTGCATAATTCATATTATATTGAGGTTAAGCTGTTTGGTGGAAATATAAAGTGATTTTAATCTTTGGGTGTACACCTAGAAGGCATTTGAAGGTTTTTTTTTTTTTTTCTAAACCGCTTTAGATTTTTGCTTAATTGGCTTAAAATAAAATAGAATGATACTTGCTCATTGTCTATAATGCCCTCTCCAAGCTTATTGTCGTTGGAGAAGATATCAGGGGCTTTATCGTTCTCAGTAAAGTCAAACACTCGAAGTCAAAATTATTCCACCTGTAGAAATAAAACCATCAATGAAACAAACAAGTAAATGTTCACCTATAAATAATCAAAATAGCAATATATAACAAGAAAGACCCCATTTCTGCTCCTCTGCTAAGACCTTTGAAGAAGTCGCTAACAACAAAAGCACATCTTCATAATCCTTTCTATTTCAACATTGATTTTAATAGGTAAAATTTCATTAAGTTAGTGGAAAGAGACCTGCTAAGAAACTGACAACAAATCTATTTTTAATTCAATGATTCAGCACAAATTTAAATAGTCTAGATGAAATTTTAAACAATCAAATGATTAATAAGACTAGATTTACCTGAGATAGCAATACCAACATCATACATCTCAACATAAAAAAAAATCTATTAAGTTATACTTATTGAGACAGAATTTCTTTCTGGATCAAGAAAATCATTTCTGAAAAAAAATATATTTTCACAACTAAAAATGCTCACCTTTTTCACACTAACAAAGTTATCCACAAAAATAGCAAAATTTGTGATGAGAATTTACTACAACTATCATTACAGAACAAATACTACAATCTAGATGAAAAACATTAAAACTCAACAGAGGTATTGAAGATAAAGATAAATTTTCCTTCGATGAAGGTTTTGCCAACTTATCTTGAAGAGGCATGATGTTTAGAATATTAATTCATCAATTAACACAATAATCAATACACAATAGTCATTTCTATAGATCAAACATAGATCCCATTATGGCTTTGGAACTAAAAAAATCCCCTCAAAATATCGTTTTTTTGCCTCTTTATACATTTGTTTCATTTTAACACCCTTCAAAACACATCACAGATATATTTAAAACATAGGTGGTATATCAAAATGTTAAGAATAGGTGCTAGAGTTGTTCTTATGAACATAGAGAATGAAAGCTAAATTTATGAAAATTTGTTAAATTTTGCAAAACTCATTAATATTTCAACAAGATAACAAATAGGTCGTGAGGCCTCACTATGTTGGTTAAGGCCTTCCTACAAAGGAATGCATTCATGATTTCAACACCCAACTATTTTTTTTTTGATTTAGTGCATTCAAGCACACACCTTGTTATGATCATTAGTCTATCAAAAAGATAAGACTTTGGCTTCATGCTCCTCTTTGGAAGCATAGCAGAGAGATGATACTCCATCTAACTTAGGAATTTCTCAAAAATCTTAATTATATGTTAAGCATGTAAATGCATGGTACATCTTTCTCATATATTTGATCAAAAGTTAGATATAGGTTTTGTATTCCTACTGCACATATTATGGACAAAGTAATTTAAACCATTCCCCACCCCCTTTTTCCTTAAGAGGAAAAAAAGACAAGTAATAGCAAATAGAGTGTTTCACTACATAAGGCACATTAGCACCTCTGATGTCATACATTAGGACTGCCATAATATCAATGAGAGTCACAAACAAGCACTCAAAAGAAAGTAAAACCAAATTTAGAAATATAGTGGGAACTCATGGTGCATGTAGGTAGCCGGCTGAAGTACTTGCTCCTTCTAAGCAAGTAACAAATAAATTTTCAGCATATATAAAATGGTCAATGAATACATTGTCCACTTGATATGAACTACGTTGTTCGAAATGGCAAAAGAATCATCAATACCTGATCATAAAATATCCAAAAAGGCATAGGATGTTGGTATACAACAAAGATAGCTTTGTACTGGCACTTCTAGATAGATATGACATTCTAATGCTAACCTGGTGTGCAATTTATAAATTTGGCTTATTTTTGATGAGTACTTTGAACACTAAAAATAATTAGCTCCTTAAAAAAGGCATTAACCTTAAAACATTGCTCAACAAATAAACTGCATTAATTTAAAAAGCATAAGAATAAAGTTGAATAATAATATAATAAATACAAAAAATTGAGAAGTTTTATAAGCCTATAATAGAGCTTATGTGATTTTTTTCAAGTTTACTTTGATTGGATAGGAAAAGATGCTCATACAAATACTTTTTCCTTCTGATAAGACCAAAGAAAAAAAAAAAAGAAGAATAACTAGATGACCAAGAAAATCATGCAAGTGGTCTGAAAGATCGAAGCTCTATCTCTCTTTAGAATCCATCGGTAGTATATTCTTAAGGCATGTAGGCTTTGTATTCATTTATTAAAAAAAATTATAAGAAGGTAGAAAAAAATATAACAAAAAACAGCATCATATTAGATTATTGCTATGTTGCAACCACGTTCTTCGTCTTCTCCTCACATTCCTTTATGTGAATACTTCTAACCCTGCCAAAGTCTTATGTTCCAATCATTATCTAGTAAGATACTGCCGGCCTTTGAATCTATGTGGACAATTCTCAATCTGGAATCTTAATGGAGATAAAAACCATAGACAATCCAATTCATGATGTCAAAACACTGGGTCTATCTAGAGATATGCTTTGTATTTGATCTGAAAAGGGATTTAGCCTAGGTTACTTATTGACCTTAAATTGGAATTTGAACATGAAAGGAGGCATAATCAAAAAAGAGTGAAACCAAATATGAAATAGTCCAATGTTTTGGGCATGTATATCAAATATAAATAATCTTTCTTCAGCTTGAACGTTGCATCTAAGAGATTCACTTGGTTCTAACACTGAAGCTTAGTAATAAACAACACTTCATTTTTGAACTCCTTGAGCAAAAACTTTTGAAGGCCACATTACAGCTATCTCTTAGCCTTCTCACAAGATGCCCCAAGGAATAGAGACCATTAGGAGGTATAACACCATTGGATGTAATTTAAGAGAATGTCACTGTACTTTTCTGAAAATGTCTAATACTCAAGTTAATACTCATCTCATTAGGAAATAAATATAGAGTGGGGTGAGCAAGAGAGCTGCTAAACAAATTACATATATGGGCTAGATTTTTGTATTGTTTGCATGAGATAGTGATTTTATTTGGTGGTCAAAGTTACTAAATTACATAGCTTAAAAATGTATTTTTGAATTATTTATATTTTTTTCCTATTGTAGACATGGATATTGCTAATTCTACCATATTTGTGTAAGAATTGTTCGCATATCTTGTTTGTCCAAACTTCAATTCCGACCCATGCATCCTGTCGATGGAGCAGCATCAGCTGAAGATGTAAAAAAGAATGACATCATGCATATTATCCATAATGTCTTCCACATGCTTATTATCATTACATAAGATACCAGTGACTTTATGCTTCAAAGTAAAGTCAAACATGTGAATTCAAATTTTTCATTTGGCAGGAATAAAACCATCAATTTTGGAGAAGGCAAAGGCCCCCCTTCAAATTAAACAAACATCACACGTTCACCTATAAACTATCAACATAGCAAAAAATATAATTAGAAAATACCCCATTTCTGCTCCTTGAGACCTCTAAGGAAGTCAGGAAGAACAAAAGCCACATCTTTAGAATACTTTCTGTTTCAACGTAGATTTCCATGAGAGTAAAATTCCATTCTTCGAGTGGGTTGGGACCTGGACATGAAACCCTTTACTGATTCAATGATTCAGAGCATATTTAGCCAATCTGGATGAAATTTCCAACAATCAAATGTTAAATTAACAAGACTAGATTACCCAAGGCAATAATACCAACATCATGCATCTCAACAAAACAAAGATCAAATCAGTTACACATATTGAGACAGATTTTCTTCTGCATCAAGAAAATCAGTTGTGAAAGATATGTTTTCAAAACAAAAAATGCTTACGATTTTAACAAGAACAGAATCATCCACAAAAGTAATAAAAATTTGTGATGATAATTTCCTATAACTGTCATTAAAAAAAAAAATACTACAATTTCAAAGAAAAACAAACATAAACTCCTAGGATACGTGAATATTTCCAATCAATTAATGAAAAAAGTGAGTGAAAACAAGCATTGCCAAGATTAATGTCTGCGACCCGAATTCCGAAATATCCTGTAGTGAAAAAATACTATGATGTGGAAAAAATACAAACATAGTCTTCCAGGAGACGTGAATATTTTTAATCGAATCAGTGTGAAAAGTGAGTTGGGAAATATATCGCCAATATTGTTATAGGAACCCTAATTCCGAAACAAGCAGTAGTAAAAAATTCAAACGTCGAGTTTTCTGACACAACCACATAGCAGGAAACGAAGAAGGAACAATGGCAAAACCCCAGCCCTATTACAGCAAATAACAAAGATTTGTCATCTGAAAACGGCTAATTTTAAATTGATCATTCGAACCCAAGATTCCATAATATCCAGCGCCAGCAAAAAAAAAAAAGAAATCAATCACCAACGTCAACTGGAAAATATACATTAAAGAGTACGAACCTGAATAAACTGGATATATCAATACCGGCTTAGCGAATTAGAGTTTTGGAAAGTATTCGTGTTTCAACTAAACTGACTTTATCTCCCAACGTATAATTGATACATTAACTGATAATCTTAGTTGTGTTCGAAGATGAGAAGGATATAACGATTGCTCTCTTGCTTCATTGAAGCGCAGTGGCAATCGCCATACGAGAGCGAGAGAGAGAGGTGAGCGCGAGAGAGAAAAGGCCAGCGTGAACGGGCAGATAAAGAAATATAACGCGCGCTCTCAGACAACGGTCGAAAATTTCCGCGTCAGAAATTTCCGCGTCCTAAAAGATCTTTTAACTCTTTGAAAATTTGTTGATTTTTTTGGTTAACTTTGGAGAATTTTTGGATTTAAACTTTACCATTCATACTGTTTATTTATATAAAACAAATTTTTTTCTGTAAATATTAACAGGATAGCTATATGAAAATAATTTAAAATAAATTATAAATTATTAAAATAAATAAATTTAATATTACAAATATTGTTATCTACTTCCTGCTATTTTTATTTTTATTAAAAATATATTTTTAATATTAAGTTATTTTAATAGACATCAAGATATAAAATAAAAATTACTTTTAAAAATTGACATTTTTATAAACCCATACGGCTAATATTTAAAAATATATTATTCAAGAAGAGAATAATATAATAGCATTAATGAGTGTAATCAATTAATGATAACTATACTTAACAATATTTAAGAAAATAAATATTTTTTTAATTCATCCCTAAAATTAAATAGATCAGTTGAGAATAGCATTAATTAGTGTAAACAAGTAATGATAACTACACTTAACAATATTTAAGCAAATGAATATTTCTTTTTTAATTAGTCCCTAAAATTAAATAGATCATTTAAGAATATCATTAATTAGTGTAAACAATTAATGATAACTATACTTAACAATATTTCAGAAGATAAATATTTAATTTTTAATTAATCCCTAAAATTAAATAGATCATTTAAGATCTATTTTTAAGTGCAATTAATTCTGTGAAATATCGCATGAACCAATGATTACAAAATTATTTTTAATATTCTTCTAAAAATATATATGTAATTTTGAATATTTTGAAATATATTATTCAGATATTATAAATAAATAAATTATTAGAAACTCATATATAGAGATTTTAAATGTCAATAAAATATGACAAATATAATATAAATATTCATCACAACTTATAATAAATATTCACAATATTAATATTATCATTAAGAGTCTTTTATAAAAACTCTATCATTAAAAGACTTTTACATACAAAATTATCGTCCCATTTACATATTGTATTAAAAAATATGTAATATATATTTATTATGTCAATATTGTAATTTAGGTAGTTGTTTATATCGTATTTTAGGTAGCGGTATATTTTGGATATATTGTATTTTATGATAGTGTATTTTTTATTATTTTATAGATTGTATGATTTCTTTAAATGTCATTTAAATATAATTATCGCCTCATTTAAATCTCAACGTCAACGTTGACCGTCCTGGATTTTTTTGGCTCTTGAGCCTGTTTTTCTTCTGGGCCAATAAGTGTTGACCGTCGTTTTGGGCCCTCGTTGACTATTCGGGGCCAGCTCATTTTCAGTACACCCATCAATATCTATTAAAAAATTAACATATACTTTTTATCAAATGATACGTCTTGAATAAGTATACATTTTTAAAAAATTTCATTAATATATATAAATTAATAGGATTATATTTATTTAATCAATTTAATAAATCAATAATTTACTTACTTTGTTATATGGGACATATTTTTAACAATATTATGATGGAAGGTATGTTTAATTAAGTTGACTAGTTTGTTTTCAATTCACCTACAAATTGTTTTATCAAGCTGTAGTCTCGTTCTGAATAATAACCTTAGCATATTTTTTATTTAGAATAATATTATTTTAGATTTTTGAAATTATCTTAAATAATAGTTGGTATAATTTTCTGTTAGATTTTTATAATTATATCTTTTCTGTCTATTTCATACAATTGAGATTTATGTTAATTGTTAGAATTGTTATTTAAAATCATTTGATATAATTTATATAATCATCTTTAGATATTCTTTATGTAAACCCAATTATAGCTTATTATCATCATCAAATTATCTAATATATTGATCCAATAATTAGTTAAAATTTATTTTTACAGTATTGACAAATTCTAATATTTATGTATAAAATTATTATTATTTTATAAAAAATATTAAATTAAAAATAATTTTATTTTCCAATAAAAAAATACCCAAAAAGATGGATTATTTCCGACAAAAATTGAAAAAATTTTCGTTACTCAAAAGGGGAAACAAAAAATACAAAGATGGGTTCAGGTTTGAATTTTTGGCCCACCCAAATTCAAAACGCCACTTCTCGCCTCCATTTCGATTCGCAGTGTTTTTCCCGACGAGGCTCTGTTACGCACCGTCTCGTGTTGTGAATAGCTTAGAAAACACGCCCTCCCTCCTCCTCACTTCAGATTTGCAGGGATATCCATGTCTTCCTCTCCGAGAATTCCCTTCATTCAGTTTTCGCTCTCGTTACACTACCTGGTACGATTATACAATATTCTCTCTTTCTCTCTCTCTCTCTAATGACGTGTGCAGTTGTGTAAGAACTGTTTCCCTTCTTCATCTCCAATCCGTGATTACTTATTCCCTGCCTTCCAATTTGCAATGTGTAAGGCGTGCGACGGCTGTGGTACCCGTAGTACTATCGGGTTCTCGACTCCGTTTCATTTGCATCACCTGAACAAGAAGAATTCTAGCCCTTAGCCCAAAAGAAAATTCCTGATGTTTACAACGGTCATCACCGTGATCATTCTGGTAGTGTTGACGACGTGTGAGTTCTGCTGCTCACTACGTTGAATTTCTCTCTTTTTCCTCGTGTAATTCCATTTGGAATTTTAATAATAATATTTATTTGTTATATGTGCTCAAAGGTTGATTCCTAGACGCCAATCAATCATAAATGAAGGAAAACAGAAAAAATCTATTGATTTGACTTCCAAGTGGATATGGTTGATGGCGATCTTTTTGGGAAATATCTTCCAGATGGACAGATTCTGTTGAGAACATAAGAAATTCAGTACCCTGAATCCTTCCAACTCGAAAACTACCCTTTGCTAATCTTGATTGAACCTCAAAACTTGGGATTGAAAAAGGAAGGAAGTTAATTTGGAAAGTGGACTTAAACAGATAGGAGAAAAATCCACCAAATGATGCTGAGATATAGTTAAAATGAAAAATTTTAGCCTCGGCCTCCGGAAGAAAGCCGACAGATCACAATGAGGATGATTCCTCCAAAGAAGGAAGATCACCGTCTTTGCCATAAAAGAGGCTGGATCCAGCATCCAGAGGACGCTCTCTTGGACGCACACATTGACGCCTAAATGAAACGCGGTGACACAACTCTCTCTCTCTCTAAAAAACTCACTGATTTAAAACCCAAGCTTCCAAAGAAACAAGCTCTGGTTTTGCCATAAAAGAAACCTCGAACACGCTCCTAACGCTCCGAAGGCAGAAGCGGGTCCTCACACGTCTCAACTCTTCCCACCTTCCGAGACAAAAAAGTGCCGGAAACTTTGCGCCTTTTCTCGAAATCTCGAACAACCTAACTCCAGGCATCTCGGGTCCTTTCACTTTTTGCGCTGATTCCCTTGTTTCCAGGTGATTGACTTGCGTTGCTGAGCGTCGGAGTGTTATCGGTGGGATTACATCCCGCCGTTTCCTTCCCGACCTCTTGTTTGTTTAGTGGTGTGCGAGATTTCATCTTTTGGTGAGCCGGCCTGTTTGTTTAGGGCAAGCCCATCAGCGAAGACTCCGAACCCGTTCGGAAGTAGACCTGCGACGCATCAATATCTTTTTCCGTCATTTCATACAATAGAGATTTATGTTAATTGTTAGAATTGTTATTTAATATCATTTGATATAATTTATATAATCATCTTTAGATATTCTTTATATAAACCCAATTATAGTTTATTATCATCATCAAATTATCTAATATATTGATCCAATAATCAGTTAAAATTTATTTTTACAGTATTGACAAATTCTAATATTTATGTATAAAATTATTATTATTTTATAAAAAAATATTAAATTAAAAATAATTTTATTTTTCCAATAAAAAAATACCCAAAAGATGGATTATTTCCGACAAAAAATTGAAAAAAATTTCGTTACTGAAAAAAAAGGGGGAACAAAAAAATACAAAGACGGGTTCAGGGGAAAAAAGAGAGGAATTTTTTGGCCCACCCAAATTCAAAACGCAACTTCTCGCCTCCATTTCGATTCGCAGTGTTTTTCCCAACGAGGCTCTGTTACGCGCCGTCTTGTGTTGTGAATAGCTTCGAAAACACGCCCCTCCTCCTCACTCCAGATTCGCAGGGATATCCATGTCTTCCTCTCCGAGAATTCCCTTCATTCAGTTTACGCTCTCGTTACACTACCTGGTACGATTATACAATATTCTCTCTCTCTCGCTCTCTCTCTCTAATGACGTGTGCAGTTGTGTAAGAACTGTTTCCCTTTTTCATCTCCAATCCGTGATTACTTATTCCCTGCCTTCCAATTTGCAATGTGTAAGGAGTGCGACGGCTGTGGTACCCGTAGTACTATCAGGTTCTCGACTCCGTTTCATTTGCATCACCTGAACAAGAAGAATTCTACGTTTTCTACGCCTTTTCCCTTTCGCCAAAAGAAAATTCCTGATGTTTACAACGGTCATCACCGTGATCATTCTGGTAGTGTTGACAACAGTGTGAGTTCTGCTGCTCACTACGTTGAATTTCTTTTTTCCTCGTGTAATTCCATTTGGAATTTTAATAATAATATTTATTTGTTATATGTGCTCAAAGGTTGATATCCTAGACGACAATCTATAGATTGCATAGAGGAAAAATGAAGGAAAACAGAAAAATCTATTGATTTGACTGGGGAGAACAAGTGTGTAAGTTTAGGTGGTTGATAGCGATGGCAATTTTTGGTTCGAAGCCAGATAGTCTTCCAGATGGACAGATTCTGTTGAGAACACGGAAATCCAGTATCCTGAACTTCCCTCAACTCGAAAACTACCCTTTGCTAATCTTGATTGCATACAGTCAAACTTGCTTGGGATTGAAAAACTAATATAGTATGGTTATTTTTGGTTCTAAGTGAGACTTAAACAGATAGTTATTTAGCCGAGAAAACATGTCCAAATGATGCTGGAGATGTAGTTAAAATGAAAAATTTTAGCCGGTCCAAGTGGTGCTGGAGCTGTAGTTACAAAGTAAAATTTTTAGCCAGCCTATTAGATTGACAAGGCAATATGTTCATGAGTTAAAGTATGATGATCTGAGATCTGAAGTGATGGACATGTACTACAAAATGACCAAGGATGAGAAACTGAACTAACTGATCTTGTCCTATGAGTGCACTGAGAGAGAGAGAGAGAGAGAGAGAGAGTTGTAGGAAGCTTTTGTATAGTTAATAGATTTGGTGTTTGGTACACATTTGAATGGAGAATCACATTCAGGATGTGGTATCTGTGGGATTTGGCGAATCTAAAAAATATGTTTTGGACAATAAGAGGGAAAGGCTGACTCATTAACTTACATTGTTCCATTTATCTATTCGGAAATCTGCTTCTCTATGACTAATGGAAAACCTAAAAAATTCACATATTGTTGTATCCTGTGGTCCTTTAAACATTTTCAGTTAGATCGAATTTTGGTTATTTAGTTTAGTTATTGACTTGATTTTTTCCTCATATCAGTTCAACAAAGGAAATAAGAAGATCCCATTCTAAATTGAAAACCAAAAGCTGAGATGTTGAAATTTAAATCAGCTGAGTCTGAATCTGAAGGATTTTGATTGTCCTTCTGGTGATATCTTGATTTCAATTTGGCTTCCTAGCAAGAAGTTTGGAATGTTCTTGCGGACTAGCATGCTTATTATCATGGTTTTCTTTGTTTCTATTTTTTGCAAGTCATGCCTTCTTTTACTTGCTTAGTTTGTCATTATGATTTCATTAGTGTTGAGGAGAGACATATTTGTGTTAGTCATCTTTTACTTATTTTCCTTCTTGAAAGTCCTAAATATGATCATCGTGCTACGGCATTCATTGTTTTAGTGCTCTATGCTAATTTCTTTTGACTCAATTTTTTTATGCTTTCTAATTTTATAAGCCTAGGCTCAAGGCATATCAGATGCTAAAAATGGGCCGGCTGCCAATCATGAAGGTGTGAGTCTAGTCTATTGCAGCCTCCCTTTTACCGTTTTTTTTACTAATTTGCTTTGTAATTCAGGTGTAGAGGAACGGAATGAAAACCAGCAAAGGAGATCACTTACATCTACTGAGTACTGTACTTGCTTTCAAATGTTATACACCATTTAATTACCAAAAAAATAAATTTCACATTTGTAGATTTATTTAGCTGTCTAATTAGCAGTGAGTCCTTGTTTTCTCTGCTTTCATATTTATCTTGCTTTGCTTTCGTAATTTCTTATGGAAGCCTCTGAACTTTACATAAACATGCTGGATAATATTATAATTCTTAGAATTGAAAAAAGGATATATGTAACTGATCTCCAATTGTACTTCAAACATGCATGTACTTGATGATGAAAGGGTGTGCACTCCCTTGGGCATATTAGAATAGTTATGGCATTGGGACTGAGCCAGGAATTTCTAGTTATACTGTGGTTTTTCTTGGTTAAGTACTTTCTTATTTTCTTCTTTATGTCTTCCCGTGGTGAGTCAGCATCTCATATACCAGTCATTCATTGGCATGTTCCCTTTAGAGTGACTTCTAACGTAAAAATTGTCCTGCATGTTGCTGTTGGTAGTTAATTGGCATATGAGCAGCAATTTAATTTGTGGATTTAATATGTTTGTAAACCACATAATTTCTGCTATACAATTTATCCATCTACACCATGGACTTATCATATTGTATTTCCATGTATCATAATAAGGTTTTGTGCATCTTTAGCCTATCAAAATCGGCCATATTGTGCGCAAGAGGATCCAGATCCAGTTGATTTGCATGGGTTGAGGAGATTATGTTATGAATATCTTTAGTGCTTTGCTTTAGTTTTATGCCTTCCTGTTAGAGTGGGTTGAAAACACCAAAGTTAATTGAATTATTTATTCAGTTGCTTGGAAGTTCAAATTTCATCATGTTTTCTTAAAGGTAAAACATGAGGTGCTCCTTGCTTGGCAGGAATTGGATTGAATGAATTTGATTCCCTCCAATGAAAAAGAACCATAATGTAAAAGCACTTTGGTGTACGAAACTTTCGCTATACGTGAGGTCTATTAAAGATTTTAGATTTATTATATGCATTTTTACCTTATATTATATGTAAAAGATTATTTCTACGACTTGAACCTATGATTACTAGGTAACATAGAGACAATTCTACAATTACACTAAAATGACTCCTCTTAGAAAAAAATGATGATGTAATTGAGTTAAAAGAGTTTTGTTAAATTATTGCCGTTTATGCAAGGATATAAATTGCATATTTACATTTAAAAGGGGTTTTATTGCATCATTAGTCATTGTGTTACAATATTTAACTTGAATATCCTTTGATTCACTTTCTGTTTTGTATGACATTACTATTTATGCTGGGAGAATGATCTCCTATGTTACACTTGTCAGAGTATTGAAGCAATTGAGGAGATATGGAATTTCTGGGATACTGTCATACGGGCTATTGAACACTGTCTATTATCTTACAACATTTCTCTTGGTGTGGTGAGTTATCAAACACGATTTTCTGAAATTTGCAGAAACAGTGATCCACTATTTTTACTAAGATGCATTGATTTAACTAATTTTTAAAACAAATTCAATTAGTGTGTTTTAGGTTTTATTTTGCTCCAGCACCTGGAAGAATGGGTTACTTTGCGGCAGTTCAAAGGTAAATTCTAGTAGTAGCAACATGTTTCGTTTCTACTTTTCTTGTAATGAAATATACTTGTTTTTTTTTTTTTTTATTACAGATTTCTGAAAGTAATGGCCATGGTATGGGCTGGAAGCGAGGTTACTAAGCTCATAAGAGCAGCAGGGTAAGCTGCTAAAGCCTAAATATGGTTTTTGCATGCTAAACTAGATTTCTTGCTCAAGCAGCAATAAGATGTTGCAATTTTATTTGTCAGAGAAAGAGAAATGAACTCAAAATTTTCGTCAAATTAGAACATCAATATTCCATTAAGCCCTTCACAACTGCTGTGTGGATTTTAGGTTACATCTCACACTCAAGAGTGGAGTGCTAAATGATAGTGCTATGATAGAAAGGAATCAGTTTCCTTGTTTGTTTCTGTATTTTTGGTTCAGGGACAAGGTGGGCTGCATGTGTGCCCACATCATCCTTTTTATAACGAGAACTATTGCATGATACATACCTACTTAACTGCATTTCAGTGTCATTGTCCTTTTCCATTGTCGCCAAATTCTCTAAACTCTATGCATACCTCAGACTAATTGTTATTATTTAAAGATAACCATTACGAAAGTGGTACTTCGACACGTACTACCTGTCGGGCTTGTGTGCTATGCTCCATATCTAGTAATTACTGCTCTCACATAAGCCTACATAAAAAGGCTGAAATTATAGTTTTCTTTTTGGTTTACTCCTAAACGATAGCTAAATTTTAGTTTGTTGTTAGAATGTGGGTAATCAACACGCCATTTCATAATTACCATGAGATATTACATTTTACATTAATAGAAAATCTTCATATTTCATAACTGTCACATAAACTTATAACGCTACTAATTTGAATGTGCACTGATAATTTTTCTAAATGAATTTTGTTATGATTCTCCCAAATATTAGACTTCCTTATTTTCATAATGTTAAAATCATTTTTAAAAGTAATGGAGAGTTGATTGAGAAATTTTTTTAATATGTTGCTTTAATTTTAGCCTTTCATATTATAAAGATAGGTCCCAATCATTGGGAGAATAAGAGAACTTAATGATTGAAAGGATCATAATAAAATCCTTCCCTGATGGAGCTAAACAACAGTGCAAAAAGTCATGATTACCGTGGTTATATAATTTCTTTGTTTACTTAGACATGGTTTGACAGTTTTTACACATTATGGGATCTAAACGCATGAACCACCAAGTTTTACATGGGAAAAAGAATAAAAAATTTCTGGTGTCAAAATCTCTAGATAATACTGATGTTTTGTGGTGACATATAGGAAATAAAACGATTCAGTTTTGTTGGCTAGAAAATGTTCATCCAGCTTTAAAATGGTGGCTTCCATAAGTGTATGGTCTTTCTTATTGCTAAATATAATTTGCCCCATACTGAAGATAATTTCTCCTCTCAAACTCCTCTTTACCTCTTTCTGATTTTGATGTCTGACAATATTGCATTTGGAAGTTCTAACTATGTGGTTTTGCACAGGAAAATATGTCTGAGTTCAGGGTCTAATAAACTCTTTATCGAAAATGTTTTTAATAAGAATTAACTCTTTTGGATTAATGAGATTAATAGATGATTTTGCTGACATTTTATGGCCATTTAGTTTATGGGCTGGAGTCTATATTGCAAATATTGTTGTGATTGCTGTCAATATTGTGGTTTGACATGATGTTTATTGGGTTTCTCCATTATTTGATTTTGATTTATTGGAGGGATTTTAGTCAAAATTGATTGACTTTCAATTAATTTTTATTTTATAGTATAATTTACACTGCTGACATGCATTATTGTCTGGCAATTTAGGTATAAATATGCCTGTATAGCATAAGATGAGACAACAAGTGACATTTTTCCTTTCTGCCTTTTGATTTTGATAGAGGGCTGAAATGATGCGTTTGTTGGTGTATTTCAAAAATCATAGGAATATCAAATTTCAACATTTTTCTGTAAGAGGGAGAAAGAGCCGGAGCTCCTCCTAGTCCACTTCTCAAATAAAGAGAACTGATTGATAAGGAAGAATTAATTAACGTAATGATAGTTACTTGTTAAGAATGCTGGGTTTATTCATTGTCCATAAAAATAAAATGAACGTCCTCTTTGGAAATAAGAATAATGTTAGGGGGTAAATTTGAAGGAGGAAATTGTCCCGAGCAATGGGTATAAAGGAAAAAAACATTTTCCCTTTATGTTTGGATTTGCTGAGGTTTTTAAAAGAAGCCACAGAAAATCTTTGGACTGCACCATTAACTGCCTAGGAAATTAGAGATTGGGCTCCTAAAATCTTTCATCTCATCTTAATGTGTATTTTTATTTTTATTTTTAAAAAAAAGCTAGTATTAGAATTACTGTCTCATTCAATGAATTGCTATATGATAAATGTCAACTATTTATGTATTTAAGGATGGTTTATGTAGAATTCATATTGATAAACTATGGTTATATATTTTTTATTCTCCTGGTTTCAAAATTGCCCATGTTACTGCAAAGCATCCATAGCTATTCTGTACTTGGTATTTTTGAGTATTTTCCTTTCTCTTTAAATGGAAATTTTCCTATGTTGGCGTGAAATTGTTGTTACCCTGTAATATATGTCTGCAGTTGCTCTGTTCTTGCAGGGCCCTTGCACTTGCACCGTTTGTTGACAGAGGATTGTCATGGTTTACTGTTAGATTCAAATTTGAATCCCAGGGGAAGGTTAGCATCACCACTCAAAAGACTTTTCACATGAAAGGCTAGTTATTTACTCTTGTTCTTTAATCATCTCTTCCTCTCTCCAGGCTTTCTTGGCGATTGTCAGCTGTTGTCTTGGAATTGCTGTTCTATTATTTTTATTTGTGACTTTACTCTGGGCATGAAGTTGTCTTATGCCTCTTGAACTTGTGAAAGGATATTCTTTTGGACTATGACGGGATAGTGTGAATTGTTTTTAAATTTAGTGCAGTTAAACGTACTCCTGTTACAAAAATCATTGTGGCTTCTGGGGCTTCAAATTGTAGCATTTGATAACATTTTTGGAACTCCAATAATTCCATCTTTTTGATTGACAATTTTCAAATCCCTGGTCCTAAATCCATTGTTGGGTGCTGCAAGCAAAAGACAGGAGGAACATTCGAGAGAATAATCAGTTGCTCAGGTTAGGGCTGTCAAACAAACACAGCATGATCTGCTATTGGAGAGGACGGGTTCTGCTCAATGTGAAAACGGGTCAAGTTCAAGCTTAATGTTGCCGAGTTTAAACGAGGTAATATCTTAACATCTTCTTTATCATCTCAATCTTTGCCCAGGTTAGCATGGTTAGGGGTGTTGTTAAGATTCTTTCACTGTAGAGGCTCCTACACCCATCTAGAGGTTAAAATTAAAAGTCAAATAAATAAATAGTGAATATTATATTAAATGATTTAAATAATTATTTAATTTTCACTAATCATCTATCAAACTTTTAAACCCATAGGAAGGAGCATATTATCTCTCAATTAAAAGAACGTTTAAGCCCATTTGCATGCTTTCACTGGTTACCCCCGAATCTAAAAATTTGAATATATATTACTCAGCTTCGCTGCTTTCAATTGTAGCTCTACTCTCAAGCTAAAGTACTTCAGCGAGATTGATGTGCATATGCTACAAATTTTGATTATATCAATTTTCGTTATTGTTTTCATGCATCCAGAATGTGAGGCATGTGGATTACTGGCTAGATGTTGTAAATAAGGAAATGGGTAACACGTTGAAGCATCGAGGGCTAATTAGCTGTTTTGACATGAAATACGTGACCGAATATGATGGCTATGGACACTATGAACTGAAAGTATAAGGCATTGTTATAGCAGGAGGTGCCAAGAACTAAAAGAATAAGATAGTTTTCTGCAGAAGTACACAAAGAACGTGCAGCCCTTGGAAGGGGCCTAGGGCTATACTTATATGTGTGTTACATAATTCATAGAAGGATTTAAAAATACAATCAAACATCAGCTATGATATTTTGGCAACTTAAATAATCAAAAGGAGCTACAATAACAGTTCTTCCAACCCTACAAAAGCATAGTTTTGAAAATCTCCCTGGGGATGACAAAAACTTGTTTGCTTGGTGGGTAATACTTTACTTCCCATATCATCGACAGAGGTCTCGAGACCGCAAGCATTGCATAAGGATTCTAGATCTGACTCCTGAATATAATTCAAGATTTTGAATTAGATCCTATGTATTGATAGTGAAGCAAAACCAGTCATGAGGAAAGTACCTTCATCTTCAAAATTTTGGAAAGGAGTGCCAGAGGGTAGGGATGAAGCTTGTAGCCACCATAATTTATACATGCCAAAGCCTCTGCTCGAACCTTTAAAAGACAACAATTGAATAGTTGAAATCAATTTTATGCTTACGATGGATTATATAACAACAAAACTAAAGCAAACAACTCCAGAAAAAACAAGAGAAAATTGGCATTTGTAACTTGAACCCAAGGAAAATAACGACAACCAACAGAAGAATCTCAAAATGATGACCACAAGGGGACCAAAAAGGTAAATGCAGCACAAGGTTGGCTTCTTAAAGAGAAAATCAGAATGAAAAGTATGAAAGCAATACAAGGATTCACAATGTGAGAACCCCAGAAGAGTAACTTCACTACAAGATACAAATTCAAGGACAAAATATAAAGTTAAAAATATAGCCATGGTAATAAATTTAATGCAACCTCATTGATAAAAGTTTCGATGATACAAAATTGCATATAAGTTGCCTCTGCTGAAACAGTACAAAAGAAACGCCAAAAATTGCCTATCCGAAAGAACCTGATACAAGAAATAGAAGGGAATTTCAGTTCATTTATGATCCAACTCCAATAAAAACAACCAAAAAGGGAAACTTAAAAATCATATGAAGATCCATCTTGTAAAGCTACCTTAAAAGCCTTCGAGCAAAGTACATTTCCTTTGACCAAATAACTGAAGGTGGCAAGCGATGAAACCACACTGAGATAGACTCTCCCTATAGATGAAAGGCAGCTGCATTAATAATCAGATCAGGTCCTATATCAGGTTCTGAGAAGAAGACAATAACAATGACAGATATTAACCATTGAATGGCTACGAGAGGCAAGATGGAGTAGGACATAAAGAGAGTGAAATTCAGCCTCATTCTCATAAGTAGAATCTGGTTTTCGGTTGATGTCATAGAGATTATACAGTGATCTAAGGGATTTGGTAAGCTGCTCCACGTTGAGGTGATGCATTGAAGAAATACTATGAGGGTCACCACTACACCTTCGAAGCTTGTGGTGGGAAATGACATGAAATTTAACCTGTATAACAATCATAAATGGACTCAGAAAATTGTCGTATCAGATGTAATCTTTTTTATTTTTTACAAAGTAGAACAAAATAAATTGAAAAAAATATCAATTGATATATCACCAATATAACGATATATCATGATTTTATTGTCGTATTGAGAAATATTAGTATTGAAAACATATCTGTTGATATTTCATTCCATTATTAGAACATTACATTAAGCTAGTAACTCTCATCTCATGATAATTTAGAACCAGTCACCAAGCAGTTTGTTGTTTTCTGATCCTACATCCTTCCAAACAACCATAACACATTCTGAAATAATAGGGAATTCTTTTCAAGGTTTTAGATATTTGTTTTGCCAGTAAATTTTGCCAAAAGTACACTCATTTATGCTTCAATATACCAACAAATTATAAACCACTGAAATTTGTTTTTCTGTTCCTTCAGATAGTAATTTCCCTAAATAATTATCACCATCCCTTTGTAAATCGATGAACTATATGTAGTCTGGAATGAAGTCAACAAGCACTACAATAATTTAAGTATCTTTACTGGAGGTATTCATATTCTTGTTAAAACATATAATCTATCTTAACACAGTGGCATTTATATCTATGAATTTTTTTATCTTCATTCGTGATCATGGTTGGCTAAAGGTAGTTGCAGAGGAGCATTTGATTCTCAAACATAATGTTCATGAAGAAAGCAAAAGAGAGTTCAGCCCAATGATACCATTTTCTCGTACATCCAGATCGCCTGATCACTGACGATATTTTGCATGCTTAAATCTTGCCTTATGGACCTCGTCCTATCAAAGACAAAATCATGAATGACTTCAAAAGGATGTTCCGATGAATCCAACAGCTCGAATAGATACTTTAAAGTGCCATCCAACACAGGGAGAGGCCGCACATCTGCTGCTTTAACATCCTTGGTTGATATAGTTCTGCAAAACTAGTGACACATTTGCCAAAATTAAACATTTCATAAAATTATAGTAGTCAAAACGAATTGGCCTCAAAATGAATAAGTTTTGACTTGATGAAATTGAATCAACAGGGAAACAAGCACATTTGTTCTATTTCAGATTGTGTCCTCATTTGTTAGAAAAATAATGTGTCCATGTGCCGGTGTCGTGTTACATGTGTCCCTTTCTCTGTGTTCATGCTTCGTAGAAGGCAACTTCAAAACCAAAGCAATTGGGTTGTTTAGCTTATTTCAGATGAAGAAATTTCCATTTCCACTTCCAAATACCTTGACTCCACATCTCCAACAGATCAAAACCCATTTGTCTGTTCTAAGAAGTTAATCGTTTTAAAGCTGGAAATTTTACCTTCTTGACAGCAAGGCTTGAAGATGTTCTCCTAGGGTTTCCGTCCACTCTCTCAAACACAGCAAGATCTTGAAGACACTCACGTTGGGCCCTTTCTCTCACTATTCATTTGTCAACAATAAGCCATTGATAATTAGCAAGAGAAGTTAAAAGTAGAGCTTAAATTCAAAAGAAAATCATTCTAAAGCCACAAAATATTTTAATTTGCCACCAAAAAAAAAAAAATCTCATTTCTATTGTATCTGGTTTCCACATAATGGGCACTCATCAGTTATCAACACTAGTATATGAGAACAAACACCAAAATAACTTAACAAAAATGCCATCAAGTCAAGCTTAGAGATTATAGTACAAGAAGATTCAGCTTTAAATATCAAATTATTGCTTTCAAATTCTAAAGCTTTACATTCCTATGCATCCAAAATCTTCAGCTCAATATCTTAAATGGATCCCTCAAGAACTTGATATTCCATTTGGACGATGGAGAAGAGGAGAGTAGAAGTGGGGAAAGGAAAAATGTGAAGAGATTCATTCAAAACGTTGCCCAAGTTTCTTAAATAGATATTAGCAACAAAGTTATCATCCTTTGAACAATTTTTACATGAATTCATATACCAACACGATCATGCTGCTTAAGGTGCTGCAGAAACAAACAAACAAACGAAAAACCTGCAAATTTCAATCCAGCTTATTATAGTTGATCGGTTAACATGTTGGTTAACCATATTTTAAATTTTCATCCTATCATTTCCACACCGTTGCCTCTCAACTTTGATTTTGATTGTTTCCTATGTCCTTATCCCCCTCTGAGTATATATGTTCTTGAACATGATCACTGTCATGTCTTTCAACAGTGAATTCCGGAAAAAAAAAACCCACAATGCCAATCACGCTGAATATGAAGATCAATGTTATTCTGTTCTTCAATTTGGATAAGTTTTGCACTGAACTCGATTTTATACTGTTGTGGCAAAAAACTTAGAGTTGAACTGGGTTTGATTAATTAGATTGTTCTCAAATGGACCCAAATCAAAATCCAAAATTCATCTTTCAGCCTAGTTCGGAATATATATATATATATATATATATCTATATTTTTATATCTTTGCCTATGCCAATCTGCAGGACTTAGGCAAATTGCATTAAAAAAGCCAAAATTCAGCGGTATGCTTTCCAAATACTAGTCTACCGAAAAACTATCAGTAACCAACACATAATTAACTCAATTATGAAGTTTAAATTTTGCTTCCAAGCCGGCAAATTGACATTGGACTATATTTCTTCCAACGGAAAGAGAAAAATATAATTTACCTGGGCACATAAAAGGGCATGTGCCGATAATAGATGGAGCATTTGATGGATCTCCTTCCTCTTGTTGTTCAAACAGAGCTTCCTGTGGGCCGACTTTGTTATTGCGTTCTTCAACGTCGGTCAAATCGCTAGTTTTTCCCGAAATTCGTCCGCTATAACTCGGATTACGTGTGGGGCTTGGATTGAGATTTTTGAGAGATTTTGCGCGATTTGGGCGAAATTTGCTGTTTGAATTCGAAGTAGAAGCAGCAGCAGTAGCAGTACAGGAGGAAGAATTCTTGGGCTGGCTTCTATGAGTTCTATCCATCATCCTTGGCCTCCCTCCTTCCTCTCCTCTCGCCGAAGTCGCAGCGTTAGAAATCTATGATCGAGGCAGAACTGAGAGAGCGCGACCGAGCGAGCGACAGCCGAGAAAACATAGGTATCTGATGGCTGCTAATTGTCCGGAGGGCTTCCTTGTCCCTTTCTGTTTTTTTTTTTTACTATTTTTCGGGGGGTTTTCCCCCTTTATATTTCTCAATTTACAAAGAATATTCACTTATTCATGTAAAAACAAAGTTTGTCAATAATTATTAGCAACCTAGATTTAGCATAGATTTCTTATCGGGTGATTTACAACTTACATTTTTCTATCTATTTTTCGAATTATTATTTATATATAATTTATGTTTACTTAAAATAAATATTGAATAATTAAAACACAGCTAATTTGCTAGCAATTTTGTTATAGTGATTGTCCAAACAAACTGTTGGCAACCTTCCATGATCTGGATAATTACCTCCACTTCCTTGATGAAAGGGAGGTGGTGAATGGTGAAATTGGTTGTGTGAAAAGGGTCTTAGCCTTTCTCCAGGGAGTATACTGAAAATTTTCTCTACTATTCTCTAAAAATTTTATATATTATCCTGTGAAATGCTACCAAACTTCCTGCTGTTTGCTCATTGGGGACTAACTTTCTTGCTGTTTTTCACAGTGAAACGGCTAACTCAAGTTATGGGTCTCATTCCAAGTTGCAAGATGGCACTTCTGCTTTGTCTGGGCCAACCACTTGAGTCGCCTTCATATTCTTGTTCGGCAAAGCATGGATAAGTCGGACAAAAGCATCAGGTCTGTGAAACAAACCTTCTCTAGACAAGCAATTATAGTGATTAAACTAACAAGGGGCAAGTCTAAGTAATGGGTCATGCTCTGAATTTGCAATGAAGGCAAGTCATTCTGAATCTACGTTTGAGCTAAAAACTCGGGGAATCCATTGCTCAGAAAGATCTTTTAAATTTTTTCAAAATCAAACATGAGATATATAATAACTTTGAATCGAATATTTTTAAAATGAAGATTTTTTATCTCATTGTTGGGTTACTTGTAAAATTCACATTTTTCTAATAATTTACATGATATTATTAAATGATGTAAGTATTGAATAAGAATTTGCAATGTATTAAAATGTGATAGTTGATAATTCTTTACTTCGATAGTATTTAAGATTTTTTAAACAATGTAATATTTGACACCAGCTAAACCCTTTTCAATAATAAATTCGAATGAGTTCATTGAATATTGTCCTGGTATATCTCAAGGAAATGAATAAGAACGGTGCAACGAAGCAATTAGGCCAAGTAACAATTAATCCAACCAAGATATTCATAAAATACTTCAATGACAAGGTTTCCGTCTGCTCCAGTCAAATCTACCTTCGATGATAATTCAATTCCAGAAACACGTAAACATCAACTGCTATAATTGTCCAAAAGATACTTCATATAGAATGCCTGTTTGAAAAATAACAGCATAATTCAATTGCTATAATTCTATAAATAAAATTACAGAGGATACGCATATAATCAGTGCAATAAAAATAAACTTGAATTTCCTTGAGCACAATGAATACAAGCCAACCATACAAAGGTGTATGAAAATATATAATATGAAAAATCTTCTTAATTTAAAAAAAATATAAAATAGAGTTTAAATAAATTTACTATAAAATAATGATTAGTTACAAATATAACTCTCTCAAAGAGTCCTTACTACAACATGGGTGAGAGCAACCAGTCAAAAATATTTTCTAGAATAAAAAATCCGAGCAATATACTCAAATTTGGTGAATAGTGGTACTTAAAAGTCTCAACCAAATATTAAAAATATTTTCCCTCTTTCTTTGCACGCTTTTCTCTCTTGGTTTGGTGTCTTTATGTTAAAAATGCATTTAGATCTTGTCGCGTCTTTGATCCCAAAGTCCAATTATTAATTTTTTAACTTTTACTTATCTTTTAAATAAATTTTAGATCATTAATTATTCAAAATTTATATTTTATTTTACTGACCAAAAATTTAAATTTATTATCGGGTCATAAACTAAAATAATTTCACAAATTGACAAATACCCCAAATAAAATAAGTCAAATTAAAGGGTCTAAAAAATTACACCTAAAAGTTATTATGAAAATTGACAAACATGACTTTGATTATATATTAGAAAAAACATCTATTTTAAATCAGAGTAAATAAAAATATAAATTAACTAAATTGCTCTAAACAGCTAGAAACCAACTAACCCATCAAAATTATACATCATTATCAATCGATTATAAACAAATTCTAAATAAATGAAGTTTATTAATATAAACTATTGTTCTAATTTTATATGACATAAAATTGATATTCAAAATCCTAAAACTATTTTTGAATAGCCTTTGTCCTTTCCAAACAACTTGCAAATATACAGCAAACCTTTTAATTTAAAAGATAAGTAAAAATCAAAGTAAAAATGAGTCAATTATTTAATAATATATAAAATTTTTATATTATATATATATTGTTGCGTTCTGGTTCCACGGGACTTGTTATGGCCGAGAGATGTAGAGGGTGGGGACCACCCAGCCGGATCTCTTAGGGAGGCTCGTTAATGAGGACGTCCAGTCCGATCCGTGGTTAACCGGCAACACGAGTGGGTGATGTGTTGGACACGATATGAGGATTGAGACCGGATGTTTTACGTGGAAAACCTCCTCTTGAATGGGGAGGAAAAATCACGAGGCTCAGGGCCTGCAAAGAGTTTCACTATATGGGTTGGAGATTCTACAGGGTACAGTTGTGAGGGTTAATCCCTTCTCTGTCTCTCATTTTGCGTTTTTCTCCTAAGGAAGTTATGCTCACTGTGAGCCTTTTTACACGTCTTTGAGAAGTGTGCGTGGAGAGGGGGAACGCCTGATGAAAGCTTTAGGGCTCAGAGTTGTGAGTCTGGAAAGCTCTTCCCTTTGGAAAGTGGGTCTTGCGGTGTATTTATAGTGGGAGTCGAGCCGCTGGGGAGTGGACACGTGGCGTCCATCTGTCGGTTGAAGGGCTGGTCCACTAGCCTTCTTTAATGCAGCTGTCGTGTGGAGAGGGACATGCGGACGGCGCCGCTGCAGCCTTCGAGCGTGTCAGGTGTACAGGATCTGGATATCTGCCTTGATTTGACTAAACGTGACCTGTTGATACGGCGACTGGCAGTAAGTGCAGGCTTTCTTGGAAACCGGCGAAATAGGCCAGCTGGCATTCTCGGTCATGAGCGGGCGGTTCTCGCCTGGTCATGAGTCCTCTTGCGAGCTCGCGGGCTTATTAGGAGAGAGTGGCTCTTGTGGGACCCTCTGGGGAAAAGTCTGGGAGATTCTTCCCGGCTGCTCGGGCAGTGCGAAACCTCTTGGGCTCTCGGTCCTTGGGTGTCTTACTTGGGCCGTCTGATCTCCTCGTGAGAACATCTTTGGGCTTTCTTATTTGGGCCGTGCTTTTATGGGCCTTCATACTGGGGCCCAACATATATATATATATATACAAACATCAAAGAAATGCTAGAGTAAAATAAAATAAAAAATAGTGGCATAAATTCATAAGCATATTATGTATAATTTAAAATTGATGATCAAATTTTCTTCTTTAAACTATGCGTTGTATAAATATGCTCAAATCATGCAAAAACTTGTGGACCAATGATTAGTAGCAGCTTTACCGACGAATGAAAAAATATTGAAACTTAAGTTATGTATGTTTCTGCACAATTAAAGGCGATATGCTACTATTTAAGACTTATAGACGGATTGTCATACATATAACCCTATAATAGAGCCGAATGTCACTTTCAACCCAAGGGTTAATTAGTTTGAATATTGATGATCATTATAATATATTAGGATATATTATAATATATCTCAATTAAATTTTTACAATAATATATGCATAGTCAATTGAAAACTTTACTCAAATATGAATATATTTTTTATATTTCATCATATTGGAAGAAATATCCTTATTATTAAATTTATGTAAAATTTTTATCTTATGTTTTTAAATATATTGCATACAATACATCATAAACCATGTATAAATTTTAGCTTATAATTTTAAAAATATGCAGAAACTATCATTGCAAAAATTTAACAAAAGTCAATATGATTTAGTCAGTTTTTTCCATTTATAAAATATGCAAGAACAGACTTAGGTTAACTTAAAACATGTAAAAGCACATAATTTGAAATTAAAGACATGCAAGAGTAGTTAACAATATTTATGAATATATAAGAATATTGTGGTAGAAAATCAACATTTAAACACAATATATATAAAATGAGAATATATAATTTATAAAATTACATGAAATAAAAATGGAAGTACATATATATATGAGGTGCAAACATTTTATATATGAAATTAGAGTATGTATAAATATTTAAAATAATAGATATTCATAAAAATAAAAAAGAACAATAATAACAAAAGAGGTGCATGGATGTACCTGCTTTATACTTAAAATCACCAAAAGCCTCTTAAATCTTACTTAATTCTTCATCTCTAGCTTTCTTTCTCTATTCTCTTTCTTCTCTTTTCTTTCTATCTCTTATATCTGAATTTTATAAAAAATGACTAAAGTTAGCCAAAAGGGGCCTTATATGAAAAATTGACACACATATGTTTATCGGACACATGTCAGGCGCCAATATAGAGATTGTATAATATACGAGCGTCTCTTAGGCACATGCATTTTACCTTGAACATACACTTGCATCCCTCGAATACACATTAATTACGGATATTCTATCTAAATACGCATGAGTATTTCAGATGTCCTTAGGCAAGTCCTTATTGTTCAAAATATGCATATCTATGCGTCAGGTACCAATCAGATATCACTTAATTTAATGTGACCTGGTCGAAACATTAACTTTGACTCAAAACCTCATTTGACCTCGATATTTTCATTCACTTAAATAAATCATCATTAGAGTATAAATTTAGGACCCATACCTTATAGATTTTGCCCTAATGTCGCCACATAAGCGCCTATTGTGCATAGATTAGGCATGATATCTTGGGACAAATTACACATGTACACTCTTTAGACGCTCTTCATGCATTAACCATCTAGACAAGTCATACATGTGCATCATTCATACATACATCAAGTACTAAAATCTTGCTCATATTTGCATATGCACCTATTATGCACCATTCCAAAAATGCCTCCACCTAAATTACCGCATAATATCGAGTGTACCATTGGTTGAGATGTCGATGGGTATGAGACTCATAAGGAAACGATTCAAAACTTAACAAATTTCTTCTTATAACCTTATAGGGGACCTCTCGTCTTATTGATGACCGTCTTCTCTTACCCTTTGACAACTTTTGCTCTATGGGATTCCTGGTGCAAGCTTCTGCAAGCTTTCATGACACTCCCTTCTACTCTGCTAAACCTAGAGTATTCCCACTCTCCTTTTTCTCAACGGTATTGCTCCTCTTAACTCTCCATCTCAGCCTCCTCTCGCAAAATCTTTCTTCTTCGGAAACTAAGCAAAATCTTTACTAGTGATAAAACTTGCAATTCTCATCCTAAAACTCCATCTTGTTTACCATCAGCAACATCTTCATCCTTCTAGTCATCCTAAACTTCAAAATCATCCTCGTCTTCAACAATGGGTTCCTCTTGATACAAATAGACATTGGATGGTCCATAAATCAGCTAATGACATCATCAGTTTCATAATTGTGGGACAAGAGATTAGCTCACTGGCACCAAAATGCAGAAGATAACACAAAAACAGATAATGATACGAGTAGCAGCCGCTACAAAGACATAATGATGATGGAAGCCAAACTGCACTTAATGAGATGAAATTTTTCGTGGAGGAACCTCTTTTGTATACTAACTTGGATTTTCCTTTTCATTTTTACCCCTGTGATAAGTGTATACAATTAACATAGTAGAAAAAACAGTTGAGAAAATAAGAAGATTGTGGTTGAATTGAATTAACCTCCCACAATCATACACAAAGGAGGTAATTACCGGTACAACTTTCCATAATCATGCCTATGCTACATGCACACTGATCATACCTCCATAAGGTGTCCAATAAGAACTATAGGTGCACAATTCCATAATAGAGGAGTTCAATGGGATTGAATTACAGTGAAGTGAAACTGTTTCTCCATGTTATTTATTTATTTTAAACAGAAATATTAGGTATAACTAGTAAATAAGGTATAATTAAACAGGATGAATGCGGCTGATCTCCCAGTTTACAAGTGCACAGAGTATGCGTGCCTCAGTTTGCCTATATGGTTGCATACAACCTTCTCACTTCCCGTAGTGCCTGCCCTGTCTAACTTTCAACCTTCATCATTTATGGGGTAATACTATTAAAGTCACTCCGGTGTGAAAGTGTTGTTGTGCTGTTAATGTCCGATGACGTCCTTTTGGCACGAGGACTTGTGAACGAGATTTATGTCAGAAGATTTAGATTGAGGACGAAAATTTTGTGCGGTTATGGTTCGTGAACTTGTGCGCTAAGCGACCGAGAACTTTGCGCAGTATAGGCTGAAGGACTTTGCATAGTTAAGGCATAAGGACTTCTTAAGGACTGAAGTCTGTGATTAAGCCCGAGGACTTAGATGAAGGCTTGGTGCAAATTTGTCATTTGCACAAAAATGATCGTAGAAAGATGGCCAGCTCGGTCAACAGGACTGCAGAAGGATGGCCAGCTCGGTCAACCTGTTGACCGACTAGGAAAAGAATCTGGTCAATGGGGAAATTGATCGGCTGAGGAAGACAGGCTTTTTGAATATATGTCTTCTACAAAAGCAAGAAGTTAACTTTCTTAATTGGCCAGCTAGTTTCAGGTCAACTACAAAAGAGAAGGAAGGCATCATCTCTAGGATGATGACAAATAGATCTGCAGAGGAAAAGCATGCGCCTTTTGCTGCAGATTGGAGTGTGCGCCGTTCATTGCAGAATAGAGCTAATTGTGCACGCAACCATAATGTTGAGTTGGCAATTGTTCAAATAGTCTATATATATGTATTGAGATTGGTTGTATGAGAGGATAAAAAGTGAAAGAGTGTGAAGAAAAGAAGAGTAGTAAGTGAAAACAAAGCGGGAAGTTCTTTGTGTTCTCGTGCTCCGTTCTTCATCTTTTCGTTTTAAGGGCTTGTGTAGCTATGTGGGTTTGTAACCGATTCACATAGTAAAATTTGTTTGTAGACTAATTGTTCTGTAGTTTTTTCCTTATTTTAGAAAGGTTTTCCACGTAAAATTTGGTGTACTCATCCTCTTCCTTACTTATCTGTTCTTACTGTGTGTGTATGCCGTCATGGTTATTATCTTTGTTCTGACGCCATTTTTCTCAACAAATACTCCAACAATATCAAGGGATAATTATTTAATCCCGAAGAATAATTGAGTGGCCAAAAATGGATTTTCTGTAGATCTCGTAGCATGTCAATTATCCTAGTATGGCAGCTCCAAAGAAGCAGTCTCCGAGATAAAGAAATCCTTCAGGAATAATCACCAAACAAAGAGGCTCCATCTTGAACAGTGTAAATCAGCGCACGGTCCACTAAGAGTTCACAGCCTCTTCCATGTCAAATGTACCTTCTCAATTGAGGCAGAGCCCGAAAGGGTAATCGGGAGTAAAAACGAAATCACCAATAATCACCACAAGAGCAGGTTCCGTTCTTGAAATGGTGAAACCGGTGCATGTCCCGCACAATTATTTCCCTTTCAGTCACAAGTGAAATGTACTTTGTAGCACTGTGGCAATCACCACAAACACGAAGGTTCTTTCGTATGTGTATAGGAACACCAGGGTTAGTATTCAAAAGCCCGAATGCAATGGCCAGCTTCTCACTGTGGCTATAAAGCAACTGCTCTTGAACATTATCTTCAATATCATGAATCGAACTGGTATCAGGAACATAACCAACAGCCTTAATCTTCTCCAAAATTGTATGTAAATAAGCATAAATCTCCTTGGATTGGGGATGGATGGTGCTGCCAGAGTAGAAAGTGTGAAGTTCGTTTCTAAGCTCCACTAAACTACATCCAGGGGTTTTACGGAGCCCCTTGTTATCCATCTTTGATCGCACCTCAGCCATGTTTTCCCACATTGAAGACGCAGAATATATATTAGCTAGCAAGACATGATAGCCACCATCATCAGGGTCTAAATCAAACAGTCTGTTTGCTGTCTTTTTACCCAGCTCAACATTTTTGTAGATTTTGCAAGCACCCAACATTGCACCAAATACACTGATACCAGGCTCAATAGGCATGTTTTGAATGAAATCCCAAGCCTCTTCAAGCAGGCCAGCTCGACCAAGAAGATCAACCATTGAACCATAATGATCGTTTGCTGGTTCCAAGCAGTACTCTTCCTTCATCATCGTGAAGTAGCTGCGTCCCTCTTCTACGAGGCCTGAATGGCTGCAAGCTGATATAAGACACAAAAATGTTACACCATTTGGTTTAATAGGACCCTTTTGCATATCGGTAAACAGTTCTACAGCGGATTTTCCAAGCCCGTGTGTCCCATATGCATCTATCATGGCATTCCAGGTCGTCACATGCCTCTCGTCCATCATGTCAAAAAGGTTTCTTGCAGTCTGAACGGCCCCACATTTTGCATACATGTCGACCAGAGCAGTCATAACAAAAACATTATTGTCCAAGCAAGTTCTTACAGCAAGTCCATGTATCCATTTTGCTCGACTTAAAACAGATAGCTCTGCTAAAGCAGGAATCACGCTCACCATTGTGAAGGAATCCATTTTGATATTGTTTAGTAGCATCTCACAAAAATAATGTAAAGCGTCATTTACACGCCCGTTCTGTGAAAAACCTAGTATCATAGCATTCCAGGAGACAAGAGTTTTATGTTGCAAGTTCTCGAACAACTTTGCAGCAACATCAACTCTCTTACATTTAGAATACATAGAAATCAACGAGTTCATAACTGAAACGTCTGAACCGAGTCCCATTTGATCCAACAGTTGATGAATGAATCTCCCCTTATCAAGATTCCCAGTATCAGCACACGCATGCAGAGCTTGCATGATTGTTACATTTGTAGGTTCAACCCCTTCATCAAACATTTTCTGAAAAAGTCCCAGCGCTTCCTCATGACACCCACTTTCAACATAACCATCAATCATTGAATTCCACGAGACCACAGTCCTATGGCACATTGCATCAAAAATCAACCTAGCAGTCCCCACCGATCCGCATTTTGAATACATATCCAGCAAGGCGGTCAAAATATTCACAAATGAATCAAATCCAGATCTTATAGCATACCCATGAATCGATTTTCCCATATCCAAAAAACCAAGATCAGCACAAGCAGGCAGAATGGTCACAACTGTGATGGAATCGGGCCTTATTCCTTCTTCCGTCATCCTTACAACCAATCCCAAAGCATCCTTGGCATACCCATTTTGAGCATGCCCGGCAATAATGGCATTCCAAGAAACCATGTCCCTCTCAGGCATTCTATCAAACGCCTTACAAGCATCAATAACCTCCCGACATTTTGCATACATGTTCATGGCGCCGGTCATCGCAAAGCGATTTGACCCGTACCCACTAACGATCAACTGCGCATGAATCTCCCTACCACTCCTAAGCTCCGCACTATCGCCGCATAGCTTCAACAAATAAGTGAAGTTATATACAACTAGCTCGACACCATCATACTTCATCCTACAAAAGAATGGTAGGGCTTCGTCCAGAGAAGAATTCTGGGTATAACCTTTAAGCATTGTGTGATAAAGAGCGTCTATCTTATGCTCAATTGGCTCAAAAACACGGGAGGCATCGTTTAAGCGATTGAATTTGCAGAATAAGCTGACAAGCTTAGTTTGGAACAAGTTTTCATCATAAAACCCGTGCTTGTAGATGAGAGGAATAACTTGGTGGACTTCTTTTGTAGATGTGCAGAGTTCTAGGAGAATAGCGGCTGGGTGCTTGTAGACATGCTCGGGAATGTGGACTCTTTGAGAGAGAAAGTGCAGATTATTGTTGGGCGGTGCTGCTAGAGCACCAACTTTAGAGGGTGATGAAGGTGAAGAGGCGGTGGTGGAGATAGCTGGTGAGAGAGAAAATGCATGGATACTCATCTGAATACTTTATTTGCCCGGTGATTTTGGGTGGGTGGAGTGAATTGAAAGATGGTGTTGATGAGTTTGGCGATGGCCGGAAACAGCCGGTGGAGATGACAATGGTGGCTGGATGGGAGGCTTTGTTCCAGTATTATCCTCATTTCATTAAAAAATATCGTAAAAATGAAATCAAATTTTGTTTTAAAAAGATAAAATATTATATAAATAAAAAAATATTAAATATTTTTTAAAGATCATCCAATTGCCATAGTGATATCCATTAAATAATTATTTTTTAAAAGAAAAATAACAAAATATTTTTGGTATATATAAATTATAATTTGAACATTAAATTTATTATTACTTTTAATAGGGATGGTTGAGATGGGCCCTCCCTACGTCATTGAAAAATATTGTTTTTACCTTTTTTATTTTAAAAAAAAGATTACTAATTTGAACGTTAAAGGATAAATTGGGAAGCAAGTCTTGTCATTTTTCTCTAACTCTTTGTTTTTATTGTAGTATGCAGGATCTAAATTATGAAATATAGAGATCAGATCCCACGTCAGCACAGATTCAAGAATCAGTTGAAATCAAATTTATTAGATACTCGAATTCAAGACTCATCAACTTTTGTAAGATAAACCTTTAAACTAAAATGATAATATTTAATGTAATGTAGTAATAAATATATAATGTTGTAAAGCTCAAAAATTATAAAAAAATAGTTAAAGTACATATAACATGGCAATCAAATAATACCGAATTATGACTAATTTTATACAATTAAATTAATAATAAAATAAAATATGCAATGTGTATAATATTTTATTGCTATTGCGAGAATTCATATTGGCAAGTAAACATAATTAAATCAAAGAGAAGTAAATTGAAACAACATTGCTTACCAAAAGAATAAAATAGCAAAAAAGGTTAAGTAGGCAATGTTTAGACTGATACTTCAGGATAAATATGTTTATTTATATAATTTATGGTTTAAATTTTTATCAAATTAAATTAAATTATTAAGATGGACAAATTCATAAAATTGTCAATGTATAAGTTAATTTATTTTATGTGGTTTATATTAAATTATTACTTATTTTTAAATTTAATATATTATATATAAAAATAAAAGTAAATAATTAATAATATTACTAATATTATCTCAAATATATTTTAAAATAATTTAATAAATATAGTAAAATAGATAATAAAGAAATAAAACAACATTCTTAGGGATAAGACAAACATCGATTAGTAAATATTTTTGATAGGTAGTGGATACCCAAAACCCAATTAAGGAACCCATTTTCGAGAATTGAGCCCGCATCCCAAGAGATCTGCAAGATTAATTTGGCCCAAAATGTTAAATTAGACCAAAGGCCCTAGGATTTGGATCCATAGCCAAAGAAGCCCATAGAGCTAAAATGGTCCAAGAGGTTGGCTAGGCCTTGAAAGCTCAAAGACTTTGTAAGAGACTCGAAGACTCCATAAGAGGTCAAAGACACCAGTGAAACCCCGAGGATATGGCGTAGAGGATAAGGTTTTAAGAGTTCGAAGACTCAATGTTTGCACAAGTCTTAGTTGAAGCCCAAGGACGTTTGTCGCCAAACGTCCGCAAACGTAACAAAGACCAAAGACCTTGATCAAGATGGGGACATTTGGCGCTAAAAATTCGTAGACTTTGAAAAGTTTCCAACGGCACGAGCGTAGAAAAGAAGTTCAGAAAGGTCGAGGACGATACCTTAGAGGGACGACGTACGCAAAAGTACGTGCGATCTTTACAACACGCAATCCCACAAGGAATGATGGCTGCCCAGTAAAGTGAGAATGGCCCAGTGACATCTCAGAGGAGTGGCATATGTACGCAACCTTTCTAATATAAAAAAATGATTTATAGAGTTGGTGGTAGGCTTCCCTACATACGCCACCGCCACGTGGCTGCTCCACATAGAAAGATTCAATTACTATATATACTTTTATTGTGCACCTAACAAAGGATCCCGAATTTACTTTACCTGCATTTACTCCCATAGAGAGAGAAAGAGCAGGCCACTTATATTTCCAATTAGGAGAACACTTATACTTATGAAAGTGATCATTGAAATTCACCGTACGCTTTACTCTCTCCCTTTGTTCTCAAGTATTTGGATAATGGAATTATTCTCATATTTTAAATTTTGTGATTTTTTTCACTTATTTATCAGAGAGTTTTTCACTTAAAAATAACGTGCGTTATCCTCTCTCTCTCCCTTCTACTTACAAATTAAGTTTTTGTGTTGATCTACATTCGGATCTTTCTCCGTATAGAAAATAGGATTCGATGATGCAATAATTTTAATATTAAATTTAAATAAAAATATATGTAATATACTATTTAATTAAAAAATAATTTTAGGATAATAAAAAATAATATGAATCTGATGTAGTTTTTTCAAAATTTTCTCATAACTTATTTAACATTTTAAAAATTTGTTAAAATGGGTTACTATTGACAACAAATAAGAATATTAAATAATTTATGTGATAATAAATTATTAAAGAATTAAAATTTTAATCAACTATATTAAAAATAAATTAAAAAATATAATAAAAATATTATTATTAAGGTGTCTTTAATTATAATAAAAATTTTGAGTTGTTATTTATAATCTATGTAGGTTTGATTTTGTTTGATTTAAAAATTTAAATTACTACTAAGCTAAAAGTATACTTTAAATTAAAAATCAAATTATTATTAAATTGTACAATGATTGATAGTTTAGTTGGCTTAGTTTGGATCATTTAATTTGATTTTTTTTTTTTTTGACAAAGATCCAAATCAACATATAACGGCTATATTGCCTAATCGCCCGCCCATAAGCTAGAAATTTGAATCTCTCTTCCGTTCCTTCCTCTCAATTTGAAAAGCGTCTCGAACCCTGAGCCAGTTCTCTCTCTTTTCTCCCATTTGAATCCCAATCTTGCGATTGCTTCCTACTTCGCTTTGCCTCTTCGCCATTATTATATTAACTCAACCCTCATTTCTATTTTCTGTATCTGCTCTCTAATCTCGCGTAATCTAAAATCTTTCACTCTCTCGGATGGGTTGCTGTTTGAGCAAGAAAGACCCATGTTCTTCTCTTTCATCATCTTTGTCTTCTCTCCCAACCCAACAACGACAATCACCAAATGACCCAAAAAAGAGCAATACCATCTGTATCCAAGAAGCGGAGAAGAAGAACAAAATATCTGTTGTTGAATTAGAGAACGAGGAAGAGAAGAAACTAGAAAAAGAAGTAAAATCGTTCACTAAGGAGGAGGACGTGCTCGTAATTCAACATAGAAAAAGCGACGATGGACGCTTTGAGCCGGGAGGACCTTCAGATTCTTCAGACGGGTCTGTCCCTTGTACAACGAGTTCACCCGATCCTTCTTCTGAGAGGTGCGACAAGGCAATCAGTGGAGGAATTGGTGGTAATATCGTAATTAATGGTGCAGAGGCGAGGACGTCCAGCTGCAGAAAAGAGGACGTAGATGCCATACTGATCCAATGCGGTAGGCTCAGCCGAGGCTCCTCAGACAATGGTAATGCGTCTTGCGATAATCGGAATGCAAGGAGGTACTGTGGATCGAAGAGGAGCCATGATTTTGAAAAGGAGACCGTGGGCTCAGATGATGCCAAGAGAAAAGATTGTGAAGTGGGTATTGAGATTAATTGGGATGATGAGGAGCCCCAGAGGTGTCGCCAGTCGAGGGGTTCTCATCATCGTCGGACTCCAAGTAGGAGCAGGGAGAGAGACCACCAGCAGCAGAAGAGATCAGGAAGCCAAGAGAGGGGGACGAGCAATGGTAGTGGGAGAAGGTTAAGCCGATCTCCAGGTCGAAGATCAGGAAGCCCCGTTGTTTCTAATGGGACAAATGCAAGTAATAACAGTAATGGTGCTGGTGGCAGTAATGGTCGGCCTGGAAAGATGGTCTCTGTTCCTGCTACTGTTTCTTCTTTGTCAGTGGACAAGAGCAACAACAATGGCGTTGGTGATGGAGATGCTACTGGTGGTGGCAATGGGAAGAGGGTATTGGCAAAGAGAATAGTGGGGGAAGGAGCAGGGGGTTCAAGGGGCGTTGCTTCGCCTAGATCCCAGTCACCAGCTAGAGCAAATCTTGGAAATGGAAATGGGGGAAAGACCGTCAATGAGAACAACCAGCAGCAGCCATCACTCGGTCTGAGCTCTTCAAGAAAGGCAGAGCAGTCTCCTCATAGAAGAACCCCCTTGACTGAGATTGACACGAATTCCCTTCCATTTCAGCCACTGTCCAGCAAGCCTGCCTTTAACAGCAGCAGCAACAACAGCTGTGCGAAGATCCAGCAGAAAAGTAAAGAGACTGAGGAAGAGATGGTAAAGGTCAAGCAGCCATTAAATTTGGTGTCTCAGGTTTCTCTTCTGCCCCTTTTCATACTCACCACATTTACAATACTACTCTTTCTTTGGTATAAAAATTGGACATGGGTGTGTGTTTGAAAGCCAAACTTCCATCTTCTAAATTTTTGCTAGTTCTCCCACTGATTTGCCACATTTAGTTGTATTGGGTGTTGGTCATTTTCTTGTGGGTATCGTAACAAATAAATAGTTATTAGAGGGTTACACGATATTCGTGCGAAAATTTTAATATTCGTGCACTTCATGCGCGCGACCAGTGCGCGAGCGCCAAATCCAGGGTCACCCGCACCCAAAGCATGCCCAAAGGATGCTCGAGCGCTGAAGATGGGTGCTCGAATACGGCTTATAGTATAAAGAGCGCCGCACACGAAGAACACCGCACAAAAAGAGAGAAGAGTAAGATATTTGATATTCGATTGAGATCCGACTTAAATTTTATTCTTCACCAAAGTTGAATATGTTGTTTTAAAATGGTCTTATAGAGTATATTTCGTTTGGTTAATTTTATTTCTCGCTATATTTCTCTTGTAAGTTGTTAGGTGTGTTAAGGGGGTTATAATCAATTATTATTTATTCCAGATCGTAATAAAGGGATTTTGATAAAATTATTTGTAACCAGCACTATTATTATTATTATTATGAATTTGGTTGTAATTTGTTCCGTGATTTTTTTCTTTGTTGAAAGGGATTTCCCATCTTAAAAACGTTGTATATTATTGTGTTTATTGTACTCACAAGTTTAGTAATTGATGGGGGGTTTGGAGTTTTGTTCCGTTGCGTCAGATTGTATGTGTCTAGGTCGAACCCCAACTAGTTGCCCTATCTATGCCCTTTGACCATGTGGTATCTTAAAGGTTAGTCCAAGTAACCAATAATATTAATATGATTCAAGGGGTTTATCATCATCAATCACCAGCAAAGCCTAAATTGTGTTGCACTGCCAATTTTGATCTGAAATGGAGGAGGAATATATTTTGCCCTCACACCCTTTTCTCTGATTGCTTTGTTGTTGGCCATCAAAAGGAAATTATTGGTTGTGAATTTTGTTCACCGTCCTGGCTCTAAGTTGGGATGGGAGACTCCAATTTGAGTCCCATGTCTTGAGCCTCTGATCTGCATAATTTTGTTTCACCTTACGTTACGTTGATCATTGTGTCACAGAACAAGTGTGTTGACACAAGCAGTGTCAAAGTCACTGTTCCAGGAGCTCACAGGAGAACTTGCAGTAGGGATGAAGGCAATGAGACTTCCACCATCAATTATTGCAGAGCAAGCGAGCTTCGGCCCCATATTGTTGAACAACTGCCAGTGGATAAGGAAGAACAATTAAATACTACTGGGTATGATGCATTAGTAACCCCGGTGATCATCTCAGGCTCCGACACCCTTAGATTACCTCAAACATTGATGAGAAGCAGGTCTTCAAGGCGATCCCGAGACCTAGACATCAGTGCTGAATCTTTGCAGAACAACCCAAATGCTATTACAAACTACAACACACTACTACTCCAAGACATCCAAAACTTCCACCAAAACAGTGGCAGCAACACCAACACTGATATCAGCACTTCCTCCACACTCCCACCATGTCTATCAAAAGCATGCTCAATCCTTGAAGCAGTAGCTGATCTGAACTCATCTACCAGCTCTAATAACCTCTCTTATGCTTTTGCAAATGATACGCACAGAATCCCTTCATCAGATTGTCCAAATGGGAAAAACAGCAACTTCTCTTCTGCAGCCAATCCAGCTGGGAAGAAGAGGTTAGTGGCCAAGGATCCTTTTGTTGTTGAATCAGAAGAAGTGAATGTTGGTGATGATTTGATGGCACCAAGCATTCACAAGTATGTCACAGTTAGGAAGAAGGGTGTTGATGAAGAAGAGCAGGAATCTTCAGGGAGTAACAGCTTTGTTGTTGGTGGTATACAAAACAGCTGGGCTTCTTCTTGCTCATGGGAACTCAACTCAGCCGATTCAACAGATTGCTGGACATCGAGGTCGAACACTAGAGGAGGAGAAGAGGGACGGAGTAAGAACAGAAGAGAACCATCGCCTGATCACCGGCGAGGTGGAATGACATCGGCCAGAGCAGGTGCCGGCAGAAGTGGTGGTTACATGCTGCCTTCCATGGCAGCCGCTGCTGCTACTGCTTCAATGTAAACTTGCCATGAATTTCTTTTGTTGAAGTTTGAAACTTATTAGCATTTTGAAGAGTGGTGCAGGACAGTTGCACTTTTGCAACCATTTCTGTAAGCCCAAGATTTGTAACTGTTTCCTCAAGTAGAGGAAGAATTTATTCTACATGGAATGATTTGTTTCGTCAACCATTTCTGCCTCAATGTAATTGCTTCGTCATCCATCTCCTGATCTTATGTGTGAGACATTGTAAGGATGATGCAGAATGGTACATGAAGGTGATTAGTCTATGGCAGAGCTCCATCCTGGTTAGAGCAATCTATTGCTTCTACCCTGCTGCTTTGGCTTACACCCTTTTGTCCCTGTCACTATACTCAATTTTGAAGTGTGTTCGTAATTTCTACATCTTTTTGACCCTTGTGATACTGATGGCCTTTTTGTAGGGTGGCTCATTCATTCTTTTATAGTTTTGACGCATTGTGACTTCATATGATCAATACCTTCCCATTGGGTAGATAAGTATGGAGAGTTCAGTTTTTCCATGCGGATGTCCGGCTTGACTCTCAAGAAGCCAACAGTCTCACACAAAGGCTTGATTCTTACATCTAGAAAATTTGACTTGTCTGGGACCTAATCGTTCTATTTGGGATAACCGATATCTTTGGGACCTAATTTCTCTAGAACTTCCACCCCCTATAAACTGTCCAGACTTAATTAAGGTGAAAAATATAAAAATCATTGGAATCTTAGAAGTGCCATAATATTATTAGGCTAGTTTAAGGTGGGCATAGATTTCTTGCTGGCTCTGCTTTTTAGCAATAATGAGATTTATAAAATAACAATTGGCATATTATTTTAACATAGAGTGTTATTATAAATATTATAAGTTTATTGTAATTTTGTCCAAAAATGTAAGACATTTATTATATGTGCTCACCCAAAAAAGTAAGACATTTATTATATGTGCTCTGTTTTTCCCTCTGTTTTTGATTTATTATTATATGTGCTCACCCGATCTGTTGGGGTCATTCTCTTGTGGTGTTTGTGTCCACGGACTTGTGGAGACAAATGGACGCGGACGTTTGGAGAAATCCGGGAACGTTCGTCCTCGGGGTGGCTGGAAGAATTGGACGAGGACTACTATGGAGGAGTAGTGGCTGAAAAATTCGTCCAGAAACTATTGTCCGAGAAGTTGCGAAAATAGTGGACGAGGACTCATCAGAGGCGTCATGTCCGAGAAGTTGCTGAAGACATGGACGAGGACTCTAAAGCCTAGGCGTTGACTTCCTCTGTAAGACTGCTGCAGCCGCGATTTACAGGTGGGCAGACGGTTGTAACTTTCAAGGTGTCAGGCCTGCCATCCTGGCACGCCGGGCGTGCGCTTGCAATGGCAGGCCTAAGGGGCGTGATCCTGCCACCCTACTAGCAGTATGATGGCTGGCTGGGCCTAGGCCCCTTGTGTCTATATATATAGACACTGGCTGGTTGAGGAAGGGTGCAGCAGAGTGGGCGCAAGATTGATAGAGCAATCTTGAGAGAGCAAAAGGATTATTATGAAGAAAGAAAGAGGAGTACACCATCGGTGAGAGAAGGGAAAAAGAGAAGAATAGAGAGTGAAAAGAAAAGAGTATTTTCTTGGTTTACTCTGGAGCATTTTTTTCTTTGACTTCTTGGGTGTGTAGCGGATACTCCATCTTGGAGGTTTATAACCTATTTCACATAGTGGATTTGCTGTTGACTCTACTCCAATGGTTTTTTCCTTCGATTACAGAAGGGTTTCCACGTTAAATCTCGTGTGTTTTCTCTCGATTTTCTGTTTCTCTTTTTGGCTGTCCGTCCGAGCGCTGTCCCTCTGTTCGAGTGTTTTATCCTCTCAGTCATTGTGCTTTCGGTGCATTCTGTCCGGACGTCCCCGGTTTGCCCCAACACCATCCACTGAATGCTTTCAAGACCTCTAACACCAAGGCTAAAAGGCAGCTTCATCGATTGCAATTCCAAGAACTGTGAAGCTGTCTGCAAGAGTCCCCACCCCCCTCTCTATCTCTCTCTCTAAAAATTATTCCAAAAACTATTTAAAATATTTTAAAAAATTTTACTAGTACATTTTTTAAACATAATTTTTTAAAAAAATATTTTTAATTTGCGTGTTTTCAATAGGTCACGTAGTATTTGAAGTGATGCGCATTTAATATAACAATTGATGACAAGGACAGAGATCACTGGATTAATTGTCCTCATCCAATAAAAGCTTGAAAGTTTTTATCCAAGAAACTAATAAAGCTCCCCGGATAAGACTTTGATTTTGGACAAAATATACTTTTAAACTTCATACCAGAATGTTGAATTTCAAGCCTCTTGGTGTGAAAGTTAGTGATGGGTATTATGTCCGATGGCCGAAAGAAATCGGCCTAGACTGATTTCGAGTTAAAGGACAAAGCTCAACGGCACAAAATGTTCGTGTAACCCATTTTAGCAAATATGACTGAGACCAATTTAACGGCCCACACGGTTGTCTAACTAACAACATCGGACGTTCGTTGAAACCGCAGTAGAGATAGAACTTAACCGTTCATCAATTTTTTCAACAGTTAACCGTCACTCACTTTCCATAAAAGTCCGTCCTTTCCAATGAACGGGGATCACTGAATACTTATCAAACAGAGAACATCGATAATGAAAAGATGCAAAGAGCATACTTTTTCTCTGTTAATCTAAAACTCCACTATAAAAGCATAAGTTCTCGAACAAAAATATACATTTTGCATCCTCTATCTTTTTTCTTATTTAAAAAAGATATTAATTTAAACGTCAGAGGATATACCGAGTAAGTCTCGCAAATCTTTTGATCTTTGTTTTGTGATTGTATAAGATTTGATTAAAAATGTACAAAAATTGGACACACCTTGACACCCGATGGATAATTCTCTTTGTCCATATAACAATCAAAGTTCCCCAACATAATAATTTTAAAATTTTTTTTAAATTTATAATAAATAAATAAATAATATTAAATTATAATTATTTATTTAAAATTAAATAATAACCAAAAAAAAATCTAGTTCCACTTACATTCTCCCGCCAAGCAAATGCCTCTGAGATAAAAAGGCACGAACTTCGTTGTTTGGCAGCCCGCAGACCCAACTGCAACCGTATAGGGTCAGCCTGCTACGATCCCAGATTTGTCTGCGGAGACGGCGTCATGTTCAACATCCACGGCAAGACCAACCACCACTTCACCCTAGTCTCCGACGCCAACCTCCAGATCATCGCCCGCCTCATCGGCCACCGCCCACACAGCCGGTTACGAGACAACACCTGGATCAAAGCCTTGGGCCTCCTCTTCGGTTCCCACACCTTCAACCTATCAGCCAAATGCGCCGTCCAATGGACCGACAAACTGGATCACCTCCTGGACGGCGCTCCGATAAACGTCCCGGGTGGCCACCTATCCGCATGGTCTCCTGCCGATGTCGATTTCCTCGTGGAGCGAATGCAAAGCTGCAACAGCGTCGTCATCACGATCTACGGCGTCGTACAGCTCTCCACAGACGTCGAGCAGGTGGCGAAAGAAGACGACCGGACCCACAGGTATCAGATTCCGTCCGACTATTGCTTCGCGCATCTGGAGGTGCAGTTTTGATTTTTCGATCTGTCGGATGGGGTGGAAGTGGTTTAGGGCAACCTGATTGTTTTTGATAACCCTATTATAGAAATGTAGAAATACGAAAGATAGAATGAATAGTTTTTATATTTTAGTGCGTGGTTTAAATGCATCATGGCTTATTTTTTTATTTATAAAAAAATGAGATAGGTTAAATTAAAAAAATTAAAATTGATAATTATATAAATAATTTAATTAAAAAATATTAATGATTTAATTTTAAAAATATATTATATATGTCATAATATATATAAATAGTCTAAATTAAAAAATAATACTCTTCTAATTAATGAAAAATATAATTGTCACGTTCCATGAATTCGAACTGTCATACCAATTAGAGGGTCGCGAATCGGATCTTCGCGTTGAGATGATCTGATACGGATATTGTCTTCATAATTTCGAACCCGAATTCTGCGCAACACAATTGAAAACGAGAGGTCAAAAAATGGCGGGAATTTATGGAACACAATATTGGCGTCGTCTATAATTTCGGTCAGTTTTAGCTGGTTTTCCTGGTGTAAGATGTGAGAAGTTATTTAAGGAACCCTTTACTCGTTTTTGGGCTGCTCTTCTTGGGTTTTGACGATATTCAATCGGCCTTTACTTCATTCATGGGGTTTATTCTTAGACCTGATTTATCGAACCTATCAATATTATTTTTAATAATAAAGAATATTATATCCTTAATATCCCCGCTTATACTCAAGATAATGTGAAAGAGGTTAACTAAAGTTTGATAATTTGATAAATGTGGTAACCAGGTGGATAAATTTTTGCAAGCGATGCTTCCTTACTTTTTTGGTTATCGTGCGGATTAGAGAGTAATTCAATCTTCCGCTGCAGGTCAAGTCGGAGCTGGCCCGAAATCCGTCTTTGTTATCTGAGAACTTGTACACTATAAACTAAAAATAAAAGGTTATATGATTGACATTATTCATTCCCTGATTTATTTTCCGATATTCAAATCAGAATTCTTTCCAAAGATATAGAAAGATGCAAAGAGATATGAGAAAATGCAGAGATTCATTTGTGAGGGGATGTGAGAGGAGGATTAGCTTCTGTTATACGCTCGACGGGTAGCGGTTTAGAGAAATGAAAGATTGGGCTTCAATAAGTTGAATGCGATCGGTGATTCACTGAGGTTACACTTAGAGAGTGTCTCACTAGGAATACATTTATTGAGTAATTTATTAGGGACATATTCGGTGAGTGGTTTACTAGGAATAAAAAGAGAGCTTTATTGAGGGGAGAGAGTTTAGTTCTTCCCTTGTACTGTATATGTTTCCTAAAAAATATAAATAATTTAAATTAAAAAATTATTATCTTTTAATTTTTATTATTCTCAGCGAATGAATATTATATCCCTAATATCTATAATGTTACGGGCCTGGCTATCGGAGACCCATACCGTATCTCGACTCAACCGGCACGTCAGGAGGAAACTCACACAGCGGTGCGCCGCAGCAATCGCCCCACCCGGACACCAGGAAAATATAGGGATTTTATTTGAATTGTTTGCTTAACTGCTATGCCCCATTTAGTTATGCACGTCGACCCTTATGTTCTGTTAATTGTTTCTGTTATGCTCACCAGGGCTATTGTTAATTGTTTCTGTTATGCTCACTAGAACTATTAGGCAGACTGAAAGTAACGAAAGAGAATAGAGAAACATTTACTCAACTCTCCTTTTCTCTCTCTCTCACGTCTTCTCCCTCTCTTCTCTGTGCCTTCCTCCTTCTGTCAATCTCCCAATTCCCCAATCCCCCTTCTGTTAGTAAATCGAAATCGGTTCCGATTGTGCAGAAGCCCGCATCAAGGTGCTTTCATTGAGAGCTGAAATGGCAGAAGGCATCACGACTCGATCGAAGGCACACGAGGAAACCCTCGCGGGCATGGTGAGAGAAGTGAAGGATGTTGCGGCTGTTGTTCAACAACACTCGGAGGACATTGCAACCCATAAAGGCGTCTGAGCACATCAAACAATCTATTCTTTGAGATTAATCACACTTTGGCTAGGATGGAACGTTTTTCCATGACTTCGGCGTTGCCACCATTACTTCCGACACCAGCGGTGAGTTCTTCTACTTTCTCGGTACCGCCCATGCCGTTTCCGCAAACCCTACCTACGTTGTTGTCATCCCCTGCCGAAAACCATCCCGAGCTTCAGCCGAGGTTGCCAAAGCTCGAGATTCCCTTTTTCTCAGGGGATAACGTGACCGGCTGGCTGTTCCAAATCGACCGATTTTTTCTCTACCATCGCACGCCTCCTGAGCAAAAACTCACTGTGGCCGCCTTCTATATGTCGGGCCCTGCGTTGAAATGGTTCCAATGGATGCATGCAACCAGGCAACTCACAACCTGGGAATCCTTTGTTCGGGATTTGGAGCTCCGATTTGGACCTTCTACCTTTGTGAATTACGAAGCAGCATTGTACAAGCTCAGACAGACTACCACTGTGGCGGTCTACATGGCTGAGTTCGAATCACTGTCCACCCGAACTCCGGGACTCACTGCCAACAACCTCTTAAATTGCTTCATATCTGGTCTACGAGATGACATTCGGCGCGAAATCCTCCTGTTGAAACCCCTGTCATTACATGAAGCTATTGGCATGGCAAAATTGGTGGAAGAAAAGTTAGATTCCAATTGCAACCATCGTCCTCCGCTGGCGGCAAAATCTCTCACAGGCCCTGGGCCACCAGCAAAAGTTCCACCCCCCTTGAACTCGGCCCCAAAGTTCCCAATCAAGAGGCTCACCTCCGCCGAAATGGCCGCCAGAAGAGAACGTGGCTTATGCTTTAATTGTGACGAGCGGTTCGTTCCAGGACACCGCTGTAAAACACCTCAATTCCTCTGTATGTTGGTTGCGGATGAAGATATGGAACAATCAGAGTTGGTCATGACTGAGGAGGAGAGTGTGCAATCGCCACTGTCCGAAGAGTTATCGCCAGGGCCAGAAAATGCTCCAACTATTTCCTTCCATGCCTTAGAAGGTCACCAGGCTTCCACAACTCTGCGGTTGACAGGAACCATTGCAGGCCATACTGTGACAGTGCTGGTGGACAGCGGTTCAACCCNCAACTTCCTACAGACACGGCTGGCCAAGTATCTGGAACTTCCTATAGAACCTTCACACTATCTTAATGTTACAGTGGGAAACGGAGCCTCCTTGCAATGCGAAGGCATGTGTGCTAAGGTACCCTTGATCTTAGAGTCCTCTATGTTCTCGATAGACCTTTATTTGCTTCCAATTTATGGGGCAGATGTGGTTTTGGGCGTCCAATGGTTAGCTGCATTGGGACCAGTCTTATTTGACTATAAGGCGATGTGGATGCGTTTCAAACACGCGGGCACAGAATTGACCCTCCACGGCGTGTCCAGCGCCGTGGTCACCACGATCACCATGAGTCAGTTACGGCGCAGTGACTTGACCAAGGCCATCGCCTCTTACTTCCACCTGAAGGTCACTCCACTCACTGATCAAGGGCCAGCTACAGAATCCACAGAGTTGCAGTTATGTTTCCCGTTGCCCAAAAGGGATGAACCCCAAGCATCAGTTGCTTTGCAAGCCATTCTCCAAGAATTTCAGGATGTCTTTACGGTGCCCCAAGGGCTGCCTCCCCGACGCCACACTGACCACAAAATTCCCTTACAATCTAATGCAACGCCGGTTAATGTGAAGCCATACCGATACCCACATTTTCAAAAGGGTGTCATGGAAAATCTCATCAAGGAAATGCTAGCCAAAGGTACTATCCGACCCAGCACAAGTCCATTTTCCTCACCTATGCTTTTAGTGAAAAAGAAGGACGGCAGCTGGCGATTTTGCGTGGACTACCGCGCCCTGAACGCAATTACCATTAAGGACCGGTTTCCAATTCCAACGGTGGATGAACTGCTGGATGAATTGCATGGCGCCACTGTGTTCTCTAAATTAGATTTACGTGTGGGCTACCATCGCCGGGTGCATCCGGCCCGATGTGCACAAGACGACCTTCCGGACACACTTTGGACACTACGAATTTTCGTCATGCCCTTCGGGTTGTCAAATGCACCCTCCTCCTTCCAAGCTGAAATGAATACCATCTTCGGACGATTACTCGCAAGTTTGTCTTTGGTGTTCTTCGATGATATCTTGGTCTATAGCCCATCCTGGAAAGCCCACCTTCTGCACCTCGCTCAAGTCCTCCAAATCCTACGCACTCACTCCTTCTATGCCAAGCAAACTAAATACGAGTTCGGGCAGACTTCCCTTTCCTATTTGGGTCATATTGTCTCGGCCCGAGGGGTGGCGGTGGATCCGACCAAAATTGCAGCGAAGATCTGGCTGGCCAATCCCTACCAACAGCAAACAACTCCGAGGATTTTTGGGATTAGCGGGATACTATAGACGTTTTGTGGCTCGGTATTCTCAGATTGCGGCTCCCCTCACCCAACTACTACGAAAAGATTGCTTCATCTGGGGAAGCGAAGCTACTACAGCTTTCGAATCCCTTAAAACAGCACTCAGCACCACTCCTGTTCTCACTTTACCGCACTTTTCACAGCCATTCGTGGTGCAAACAGATGCTTCGGGCAATGGAGTGGGCGCAGTGCTGGTGCAGTCGGGACGGCCCCTTGCCTACCAGTGAGGTATTTGTGTCCAAAGCTGCGAGAATTCCTCGACGTATGTCCAAGTGAGCATCTTATGATCATCAAGCGATTAAGAAATGGCGCCAATACCTGGTAGGCGCTAAATTTGTAGTCCAAACAGATCACCAGCCACTTCGGTCCTTGATGACACAGACAATCCATACACCAGAACAACAGAAATGGATCACTAAATTGATCGGGTATGACTTTGATATAGTTTATCGCCCGGGAAGAGATAATGGACCGGCTGATGCCCTGTCGCGGCTGCAGGACGGGCAATGCAATACTCTGCAGATGGTGTCAAGACCTCTCATAGCACTGCTCTCAGCCCTCCGGGAATATTACAAGCAACAACCAGCTGCATCAAAAATGATCAAATCCATCACTGACCGTCCAGAGGACTTTGAGCATTATACAGTGCGGGATGGGCTGGTGTTTTTTAAGCATCGCATCCTTATTCCCTCAGAAACAGCCCTGCAGGAGATCATCTTGCAGGAATATCACTGCTCACCAGTAGGGGGGCATGCGGGCATGCAGCACACAATGGTAAGGATAGCAGCTTCCTTCTACTGGCCGGGAATGAGGAATGATGTCCGCCGATTTGTTGCTAACTGTGTAGTCTGTCAGCAGATCAAGCCACTCAACACCGCCCCGGGTGGACTGCTTCAGCCGCTTCCAATTCCAGAACGCATATGGGAGTCAATTTCCATGGATTTTATCACTCATCTGCCCCCATCCAAGGGACGCACGGTGATCTTCGTGGTAGTAGACCGATTGTCCAAATATGCACATTTTTCTTCATTGGCTGACCACTTTACGGCCGTTGATCTCGTCATTGTGTTTGTCACGGACATCTGCCGTCTGCATGGACTTCCAAAAGATATCGTCTCCGATCGCGACCCTATTTTCATGAGTACATTTTGGCAAGAGCTTTTCCGCCTACAAGGAACTTCACTATCGATCGGCGGCGCATACCATCCCCAAACGGACGGCCAAATGGAAGTGGTTAATCGATGCTTGGAGGATTATCTCCGTAGCTTTGTTACCGACCACCCGCCTAATCGGGACAATTTACGCCATGGGCTGAGTGGCATTACAATACAGCTTGGCATTCCGCCATACAAATGACCCCTTTCGAAGCAGTTTATGGTCGGCCACCACCCACGCTACAAGATTATACGCAGGGAGCATCTCCAGTAGCCGCGGTTGATGAATTAATTGCCGAACGGTCCACTGTCCTCGCTGCTCTCAAGACAAACCTGCAACGCGCGCAACTACGAATGAAAAATCAGGCAGATGCACATCGCACCGATCGAGAATTCCAATTGGACGAGTGGGTCTTTGTAAAACTGCAGCCGTATCGTCAGACCACCGCAGCTCGTCGACCGTATCACAAACTAGCGAAACGCTACTATGGGCCCTTCCGGATCCTGGAACGCATAGGCAAAGTGGCTTATCGCCTACATCTCCCCGCCTCCTCTAGGATTCATAATGTATTTCACGTATCTCTCCTTAAGAAGTGCCAGGGTGATCCCAGTAGTCAGCCTGTGGAACTGCCGGTTGAAGCAATTGACTCCCATCCCCTGGAGTTTCCAACTCGATTCTTTGGGATTTCGACGGATTCTGCAGCAAGGAAGATCAGTGCCACAAGTGCTCGTCCAATGGCACTCTCACAGCGCCGAGGAAGCCACATGGGAACCTGTGGCAACTCTCCATCAGCAGTTTCCCGAATTTCACCTTGAGGACAAGGTGATTTTCGATGAGGGTGGAAATGTTACGGGCCTGGCTACCGGAGACCCGTACCGTATCTCGACTCAACCGGCACGCCAGGAGGAAACTCACACAGCGGTGCGCCGCAGCAATCGCCCCACCCGGACACCAGGGAAATATAGGGATTTTATTTGAATTGTTTGCTTAACTGCTATGCCCCATTTAGTTATGCACGTGGACCCTTATGTTCTGTTAATTGTTTATGTTATGCTCACCAGGGCTATTGTTAATTGTTTCTGTTATGCTCACTAGAGCTATTAGGCAGACTGAAAGTAACGAAAGAGAATAGAGAAACATTTACTCAACTCTCCTTTTCTCTCTCTCTCACGTCTTCTCCCTCTCTTCTCTGTGCCTTCCTCCTTCTGTCAATCTCCCAATTCCCCAATCCCCCTTCTGTTACCGCATCATATAATGATGGGGTTTTGATGTCAGTGTTAGCCAGGTGGATAACTATGAGACATATTCGCTTCTCACTGCAAATTGTAAGTATTGCATTTTTTGTTGTTGTCTAATATGTCGGGTTTAGATCTCCCTCGTGGTTGTTGGTATTGGATGCAGTTGTAACGATCAATTGCACAAGCAGCATTAGCAATGGGTGCATTCTTGGTTGCTGGCACTGGAATTGTGGATTTTCTCACATTTGATTTGATTAGGATTGGATAATATTTTGAACTAAATAAAGTTATTATTATTTTTATACTCAATAGATAGCTTAAGTAAAAATCTTCTAACTAATATTAACTGCTCATTATCATTGGCTAAATTATTTTTAAAAAATTGTATGATCAGAACGTATATAAAAACAGTTGAATTGATCAATTTTTAATTGTCATAACCATTCAAATTATATTGTGCTATTTTTCTTTAAAAATTTACAATTAATTGATGATATGGTTATAAATGGACCCATATTATTTGAAAAGGGGATGAAAGTCAAAAAAAAATTACAAAGTAAAATGCCCTCAAGCACTTGTATATTTTTGCAAAATACGGTGCAAAGTCCTCAACCTCTTTCTCTCACATCTACACAGTCTATCCAATATGTTATGTCTTTAAGAAAATTAATTGATTTAAATATCAAAGCATAAGATAAAAAGTTAGTTTCAAAAAGTTTAAATTGTTATTTACTATTATATTGTGCAAGATTTGAATAAAAAATTTAATAACTTGATCCAAATTTATTCAAATTATGATCAAAATTTCATATTATATACGTATCATCATTTTATTCAAATCATTTATAACAGACTAATAAAGGAGTTGACAACATAGCTAATTGATCTATTTTCCTTAATAAAATAATAAAATAAAATAAAATATTTTTGATATATATATAAAAACATAAGCCGTTGAATTTCAAATCTAACGACCCCAATAACGTCAGACGTACTGCGATGCGTATAGACGTCGTAATACCCCGCGTTTTGTTTATAAGCTGTGAATGGTGACATGGACTTGTATGATTGTCGATCCCTAGCGAGAAATATGGCAGGACCTCAAGGGGAATGAAGACTTTGTGGGTTCTCTTGGAGTGCGCCTCGGGCGAGCTTTTAGCATATGATATGAGCAGGCCAACTTGAAAGTGATGCCCTTAAGGGGACTTCCCATTCAATGGACTAGGGAGAATTGTGTAGGCCTTACCCTTCTGGATATAATAAAGTCTATTATTAGCTATTAGAAAATACTTTTTGTGGAAGATGATTTCTTCTTCTAAAAAATTGAAACTGCTCTCCTTCTGAGCATTGTTTGCCAATCGTGCTCTCTAGGATGACTCTTCTTAAGAGCCTTAGGAGCTTTGAATTCCTTTTGGACATAGAGTTTACTCTTTAAAAATAATTTTATTTATTTTTATTGTAGTTATACTTATCAAATTTTTTTAGTATAGAGATTTTTATAGGCTTAAATATTATTAGATTATAAGAGTATTAGACTCTGTCTTAATGTGCTTTTGTGGCTCTTTAGCTTAGGAGCTTTGGCCGTGTTTTTCACTTTGTCCTTGTTTCTTAAAAGCGTTAGGAGCTTTGGATTTCTTTTTGACATAGAGTTTACTCTTTGGAAGTACTTTTTCTCACTTTTGTTATAGTTGTACCTAGCATGTTTTTCTAATATAGAAGTTCTTGTAAACTTAAGTATTATCAAATTATGAGAGTATTAGACTTTACCTTAATGTGTTTTTGTGGCTCTTTGGACTTTGACCGTGTTTTTCACTTTAGCAGAAGCTCTCTTTTTATAGAATAGAATCATAAAAGTTCTTACAATTAAGCTATCCCAACACTCGATGGAAAGAATACCCTAACTTTTAATAGGTGCAATAAATGACGCCTTTGATTGGGCAATACAATGTCATGGATTCTTCCCCTTATGCCTCGACTATGGAATATTGTTGTCTACTACTTTGTCAAGACTCCTTTTTGTCGTCCATCATCTTTTTCAACTGCTTTTATAGTGTCCAATGGATCGAAGGTGACTAATAAGAACGGTTCAATGAGTCGAAAACTTGTAGGAAGTGGGACTAGCATTGGTGCTTCAATTTGGATATCAAAGATCGGCCCCATTTAAGCCATAGTCAAATTTGCATCTTTTGAGCCTATATTCACACCTACTTGCATATTAGGTTCCTTTGAAATCTTACGGTTTAATCTAATTGCCACATATTTAAAATTTACCTAATCATTGAACCTATTTTACATTATTTGATTATATCATTATGAGACTTCATAAATTAGCTTAATCGGCTTAAATTTATAAATTTAGTTACATAATTATTTTCCGATGTATAAAATGGAATTTCCAATGGCTTTAGCTACTTTCCGACCACGATTTCTTCCTTTTTTTAATTAATTTAAATTTAATCCCATAATAAAACTAATTAAACTCTGAAAATTCAAGTAGTTATACCAATTCTGTCTAATTTGGAGAAAATTATTAGACGTTAAAAGCTACGGATAAGGTTTTAGCGTCCAAGAAAGAATCCAAATCCTCCATTATTTGATCACGTCTGTGTTCATATCTTCTACCGCCGTTCATGCAGAAGAAAATCGCTCATCAGAAGTCAAAAATCGCAGCAGAACAACTACTTCACGCAAATATAAACAACAGAAGTCAAAAGAGCCCGATGAAGGCAGCGAAAATGTCGAGCTTAGCGTTCTAATACGTATTATTTTTAATTAACTTCTTATATTAATAAGTGAACCGATTCAACATATAGTTTTAAATTAATTATACATATTACATAATTATTAATATTAGATTTAACGTATGGTATAAATTTTACGTTATGTGATTCGGAAAACACGCTCCTGACATATTATATTATATATATATATTTTTTTTTTAATTTTATACTCCTCCGCGTGGTTAGTAATTCGAAAGTCCACGCCGCCCATTATTTTACCTCGCTTTTCAACGGAAGCTTCTGAATTTTTTATTATTATTTCATATTAAATCTTTTTTTCTAGTGGTTGATCAAAGCAATATATTAATCTGAGAAATTTTAAAATAGAATTTTAGATATTTTAACTTGAATTGTGAATGCGACCACTTAAAATAAAACATCAAATGTATGAATGTTGCTTTTTAATTTAACATTTGCCGTTTAATTTAGGGCTAATGTGCTCAGATTTGGGTTACCGTATGAATTAGGGAACTTTCGGATTTCTCAGATCAGGTAGAATTTGAACAGGTCCCGCCTCCGTATTTCTCAATACATACTCTACGCAGCACAAATAGCTAACGAGAGATCAGAGGATTAACTAGACTCGATCCCTAATTTGTCTATCGCTATTCAAGTTAATAATCTTTTCAGGGGAATAGAAAGATGCAAGTGTGAATGTAGGCGTGATGTGGAATGTACGGATGCTTGTATACAAGGGGTGCGAGTGATGATTAGAATAGGCTTGGACTCCTGTACACTTCGAATAGTGGTTCACTAAAATCGTCGAACAAGAGCAACAGTTTTGGAGGGAAAAGAACTTGTTCTTTCTCCTCGTGTTTTTGATTTGAAGCTTAACTTGAGATAGCCTTGGGATGCCTCTAGTGAATTTGGATGATTGAATTTTTCCTTTTTCAATGGTAGCAGAAGGTATTTGTAAAGTTTCGTGGATGAGGCTTTGAGCGCGGAAACCTATGACAGGTGTCCGGCTCAAATTCGCCGGCCGTTGAGCGCTAGCGGTGGTCAGCAGTATCAATTGTCATCTTGTTGTGGCGAGAAAACCGTTGTCGAGTGTGATCGGTACAAGTCTGGTCGCCTTTTGTTCGGATTGGCTAAGCCGCTATAGAGACAACAGGCGCTGCAGCTTACCAGAGTTGACTTCATCTGTCATTGGCTGACATTTTCTGGGCTGGTGTCTTTTGCGCTATTAATTTGCAACCGTTTTGAGGGAAGCACAAATGGATTGTGATTAGACGCGTGTCAGGTGACACCTAGTGGGCCTTAATGTGGCCTATCCGGCCCAAGATCTTTCTTGCAGAGCTGGACTTTGCCAGAGGCCTCTTGGGCCTCATCGCCTAATTGGGTCTTCTTGCCAATTGGGCCTTATTTCTACTAATCCATATTCATATTTGACCCATTAAGTACTAATCTACACAAATCATATGTAAAAAGTAAAATAAAAATCTAAAAAACAAATTTCTGACTTATAATATTACTCATGTGGTGATAATTATTTGGTGTATAAGCTTTTAATCTTTAGATACATGCTTAAGTGCTGTGAGAAGTATTTTGGAATCAAAAGATTGTTTTATTTAAGTGGAGATGCATAAGTTGCCCCCTTCTCTACGCCAAGGGGCATGCCTTTTTTTTTTAATAGATGCATTGTGCCTATCATGAAGACAGATTATGGGCCTTTCCATTCTTATTAACTTACTCAATGTGGTTACTCAGTGACCACTCAACCCTAATTACCATATTGATTTATCATCTTAGCTAAACATTTATGAGTTATGACAGTGATTTGTGAGTATAATAGAACTTTTTAATAATAAAATATTACTTTGCATAATTAACTAAATAGGATATTTTATTAGTTGCTGATATAGTACATCAGTAAGCATTGCCTTGTTGACTTCGTTTTATTTTTACAAAAATTTTAGCCATTTATTCAAAATAATAATTTGATTTTTTGACAATTTTTCTATCTTTGAAAATACAGTGCCTTGGCCAAACCAATTACTACAACTTGCTTTTTGGCAACCCCCTTTCTCTAACAAAGCATCTTCAAAGACTCAATATCTGATAACTTGTCTTTTTTGTAATGTAGTTCTTTGAGGCTCGTTGTCTAATAATATACCAAATATATATATATATATTTATAATGAGTGCTCCAAATACAGATATATATTTGTTAAGGTGTGATAAGCATCAATTGATTAATGTTCCCAAAATAAAGTGTTTAGTGATGATAAAATAATCTTTACATGCTAACAACTAATATTTTTCTTTCCAAAACAACGTTGATTATGTACCAAATTTTGATGCGATACCAATCATTTTAATAAGTAAATATTTATCATAACAGTTCAAATATTACAAAATATAAAATTTATGATAAAATAATACTATCTCAATGTATATAATTATTTATATGGTATGTGTCTGAAATTTTAAAAAATCGATGACGAGGCCAGGGTACCAACTTAAATAAAACCAATCCATAAAGCTTAGCAGAGATGATGCCAACGTAGCTAACATATTTTCTCCATCCAACAAACCCAACATTTGCATATATGGCAAAGCCAAATGTCTAATTATAGAGGCACCTAGGTTGAAGGAAAGAATATTCATGTGATGTCGCGGGAAGTAGCACGTGCTTGACTTTAAATTGTAGTGTTATGCGACACATCCTACCTATGCAGCATGTCAAGTCCTCCCATGTTCTAGATGAATATTAGGCAATAGGCGCCGAATGGCCACACTTGTTGCACCTTGAGAGACTACGAACATCTACAACTGTCACTTACAACCAATGCAAAAAACCGATCACAAGATGCCTACGAGGCCTAGACTTTTTTGTCTCGACCCCTGCCTATGAATACAAGTTTTCCCCCATTTGAGGGATACGATTTGAGAGAGCAAATCGACATTTATTACGATACAATTTTTATTGAATTCACACTAAGAAAGAGTCATCTTCTAATTTAAAATTGATTGTCCATCTTAAAAAATATATTATATTCTTTTTAAACCATCCATACAACATCGAGAATCCCTTAGCTCCAATGGGAAGTATCATGCAAGATCAATGTCATTAAAATGAATCATTATTCTATTAATATTATTTATTAACCGAATTTTCTTAACAATTTAGCCATTTCCAACAATTAAAAAATAGTCTTATGACTCGGGACAAAGAACTACACAACTCTTTAGTCATCATTTTTCGGCACAAACACGAACTAATTAAGGTGTTCTCGAAAAGTACAGTTTGAACACTTTCATTCTTTTTGTTTGTGGTGAGCAATACAAATGAATTAGTTATCCAAATCAAGCTTCCTTGCCGAGTTGTCTCTATCTCCAATTATAATACTCTTGGTTTATATATGTATAAATAATTAGCGTAAATTTTCTATATTTATTACAGTCATTTTCTATTTTTGAAGAGAAAAGCCATATCGAGTAATGTTCATCTTCATTTAACCATTTTTCTTTTTTTTTGGGGGGGGGGGGAAGGGGGTTTAGGGCCTTGACCACATAATGTCGTAATTGATCTGCACTTCTATTCCCTACTACGTACTACAGAATATCTCTTAATATATTTACATCAGAAATTGCAAAAATTATAAAAAAAATATATGATATTTTATAAGAAACAGATTAACATGCTGGCAGCGAATTATTAAATTAAGTAGCAGACTATTTATTGAATTATGACTTGATGATCTTCCCTACTTATACACCATTTGCAGAACTTTACACATATTATAAATGATTTTTTTTTAATTTAATATATGTTGACTTTAGCTTCTTGATTTACGTTATCTAGAAGGAAAAAAACATAGAACCTTGCATTTGTTTAATATGGGCAATATAGAAATTTAATACATATTTTGAATTTATTTAAGAAATAACCAAGATGACATAAAATAATGATATAATTAAAGTGATAAAGTGGTCAAATTTAATTATATATTTAGTTCCTAATATTACTAAGTATGTTAAAATTTTACAATGTATTGGATTTGATCTAAAATAAAATCGATCTGACCTAATAAAATATAAAACTCTCAGATTCCAAGCATATAGATAAATATTAAATAATCGAATTATTAGATCAAAAAAGTAAGAATATTAGAAGTTTGTCTGAATATCCGAGTCGTTGAATATCGAATAGCTAGATTGCTAAAAATACAAAAGTCCAATGCACTCAATGAGCTAGTAATAAATTAAATGTTGAAGAAATGTTATATAAATAGATAGATAAAATATCATATTAAATATGTAAATATAACTACTAAATAATAAATATTAAACTCTAAACAGATATAAGCTTATTTATCAACTAAGTCTCAAACTAGGGTAACAACTCAATAAATATATAACCATGTTAATTTTAAAAGGTCAGAATGATTGACATTAAAATTATAAATATACATCATTCTCTCAGTAAAAGGTAGCCGCAAAGCCAGAAGAGAACATATAAGTGTAGAGTACTAGTCTCGATATACTTATATCTTTTAATAATTATGGAGGCAGTTCTTTCTATTTAAATATTTTTCGACATTCTTTCATCTCCAATTTTTCAATTATCTTTTATTTTTATAGAAAATTTTTTGATTTGAGCGTTAAAAGTTAAATTGAAGAGCAACTTATGTGTCATTTGACCTCTTATTAATTGTGATAGTGTACAAAATTTAAATTAAAATATTCAAAAGTCTAACTCGATTTTATTCAAGCAATTATTTAGATGTCAAGAACACATTATAATAAAATATATAATTTTGTTCAAATTTAAATTTAGTTAATTTTTTTAAAAAAAATATATTTAACGGTAAAGAAACATATATATATTTTGAATAAATGCGTAAAATTTTCAAAGCTTTGCGTTAACTTTCCCATCTTAGCGAAAATACGTGTAGTTTGAAGGGCCCTCCTTGACAAGTTCCGCGTAAGCATTCCACGAATCACCACACGCAGTGTGAAATGTTTGACTTTTTTATTCAGAAAAGAAGAAACGGCTGACTTATTAAGCCACGTGAATTCCAGTTTACTCCGGAAAAAATTAAATTAAAAAAATTTGAGAATTAAAATTTTCAATGATAATTTTTCATTTTTATGTATTAAATATTCTGTTATGTCAATTTTTTTTTATTTGGAAATCTATAACATTAAGTTCTTATCATAGGAAAGATGCAATCTGAATATCAGGATCTATATCTTTTATAGATATAATTTATTTAATATTTAAAATTTAATTATTTATTTGAAATTAAATATTTATAATTTAATTATTTTTAAAATAATAATTTTAATATATTTTAAATTTTAAATTATGAAATTTTCTTTTAAACATAGCGATTAAGAGACGAATTCATTCCATATGCAACCCCGTGTCTAAGGAAAAAAGCCCGGAAACTTCAACAATAACAATCAGAACTAAAATTATGCCGTTAGTGTGGGGTACAGGTTAATTAAGGTCTAATAAATAAAATTTAATTTTTAAAAATATAATAAAATAGTATATTGTTATTATTTATTATTATATTAATATTTAAATATTTTAATTTTTTAAAAAATAAATAAAATACATATATAATATATTATTTTAATATATTAAGTCGATCATTTCGTATACGCGCAGGCACAGACGCTCCTTATTTAACTCGATCATTATTTCATTCAATCCCACCTCCTCCAGAATTCCTCCAAATTAGTTGTCAATGGCGGAAAATCAGAGACAGAGGATCCATCCGCTACCCGACGTCGAGGCCCCTCCACCTCCACCACCACCAGGGTCACCTCCACCCAGCGCGCCACTACTACCGGCAAACACCACAACATCCGAAAAGGGCTACCCGGCCGCACCGGCTCCGTACCCACCGCCAATTCAACGCACGATCCCACTAGCCTACTCAAGACCCCCAAAGAGAAGAAACTGCTTCTGCCGCTGCCTGTGCTTCCTTTTCTCCCTCCTCCTCCTCCTCCTTCTCATCATCGGAGTCATCGTCGGAATATTCTTCCTAGTATTCCACCCCAAGATCCCCAAGTACTCCATCAACAGCCTGAGGATCACCGACTTCAATCTCGGCAACGATGGGTCCCTCTCGGCCACCTTCGACGTCAACATCACCGCCTGGAATCCCAACAAGAAGATCGGTATCTACTACGAGGGCGGGAGCCACGTAACCGTGTGGTATGAGGACACGGAGCTCTGTCAGGGGTCGCTGCCATCATTCTACCAGGGCCACCGCAACACGACGGTGATGGACGTGGCGCTATCGGGGGAGACACAGAACGCTACCGCCCTCGTGTCTTCCGTCCAGGAGGAGCAGCAGCAGGAGGGGAGCATACCGTTGGTTATTAGAGGGAAGGTTCCGATTAAGATTAAGGTTGGGAAGCTTAAGTTAATGAAGATGAAGTTTAAAGTAAAGTGTGGATTGACTGTGGCCAGCTTGAGTGCCAGCGATGATGAGATTAGGATCAGCAGTAGTAGCTGTAAAATTAGGCCTCATTTTTAGTACTTTTTTTCATTAAATCGTTTAGTTTTGATCGTTTGTGAGACAGTTACTATCATTTTTTTCCATTTTTTTGTGTTCTTTTTTTTTTCCAAATAAAGGAGGACTTCTTGTGTGATATTTTCCTCCATGATATAGTAAATACAGACCTGTATACTCTTCGGCGATTATATAATATGATTACTATAGTTGGATTTTTTGATATTATTATGCATATGTTTTGAAATGCCGGAAAATCCAACGAAAATAAAAATAGTTGCACATTTGCGATTCAAACTAATTCAGCACCACTACTACTAGGATTTCGGGTCTGGCTTGTAGGCAAATTATGCAACTTCGTGAATGTGGTTGGCCATGGAGGAAGGACACCACCGGCGGCGTCACCGCCGTACGCCGCCGGTGTTGTCCTCCATATGCATAAACTTAGCCTGATTTGGTCCCCAAATCCACATGAAATGACGAAGTGTGGTAGGATGTTGGGTGGTGGAGTAATTAAGCGGCGGATTCGAGGTTGGCGAGGTTTTGGTGGCTATCGGCCCTGATGAATTACGGCCAAAGGGCGAAGTAAGTGGGAAAACGAAGGGAAAAAAGTGAAACGAAAATTATATGATCGATACGTGCTCTTAATTCATGGAACCATATGATTCTTTTAAGGAAAAAATTGCAGTGATAGAATCAAAAGATAATCCTGATGACGGAAGGGATTCTTACGTTACGCGTTTTCTCTTGTTTTTCTCCCTACCAAACTCTAACCGTCGCCGCCGTTTCGGCGGTGCGCCCCTAACCCCGCCGATGGAGGTGAGGACGGGTGGTACGGAAATTGTGGAGAAGACTTGAGATGCTGCTCGCTCTCGAAAAAGCTCAGATCGGTCGATGAAGGGGCGAGTAGTGACATGGAGATGAAGTTTGACGAAAATGCTGGGAAGATGCCCTCCATTCCAGATGCGCTAGCCAAGAAATAGATAGAAAGCCGACGTTCCTCGAGATGGCCATGAGAAAAGGCTTGGACCAAAGAGAAGATTTCGAAGGCATGGAGGACAGCAATGCAGATGAGAGGACATCGTACTCGACCGGCCCGGGAGGCGGCCAGCAATATATCTGTCAAAGAAACTGAAAGAGAGACTAGCGAAGGACTGAGAACATACGGTTGAGGTCAAGCTCTTTGGTAGATCACTGGGATAGAAATCACTGTGCGAAATGCTTCCCCAAAAAGTGATTGATCCGTAGCACAACTTCTTCCTCGACCGGATTAGTTACCTGGCGGATTAAAACAGAGAGCTCACCAAGGGGCTATGGGTGATCTTTCAGCACTATCTCACGGTAAGCCCTGGACTTCAGATTTTGATAGGGAAATTGCTAGAGACACCATTTGGGTTTACATTCCCAAATCTTCTGATGCATTACTTTAGAAAAGATGTCCAATGAGCGACTGAACAAGCCATAGGAAAGCAGGGAATGTAAGCATCATGGGGACGGTAGAGGAAACCCGGATGGCAGAGGTACAGACGATGAGTCGTCATTACGAAGCAATAAGCATCCAAAGGAATTGAAATTTGGGCCCTAGTTGCACTCCTCTAAGGGGAACAGAAGACCCAACCGAATATTTGAAACCAAGGGAGAGGCTATACATGAAACAGCAGGAGCAAAGGAGCAGGGCTGGATCCAGGTTCTCCTCCCTTGGGCAGATAGTCCATACTGAACAAGCCGAAAAGACCAGTACCAACAGGCCTGCAGGAAAGCCCCACGGCAAGCACCAGACGAGTTATACCACATAGCAGACCCAGATGCCTCCCCATTCGAATTCTGAAAGAGCAACAACAGGACCCATCTTCCAGCCTAGCCTTCTTGCTGGAGGGACTTGTAAGTGTGTTCTTTGGATTGCTAGAGAAGTTAGCATTGAAGTACTGTCGATTGAAGACCAGCTGGTTCATCTGCTCGTCAGAGATTTCAATGGCCAACTGGACTAGATGTGAACTATTATTTATGCAAGCCCCAAGTTCCACATTCGCAAAGAATTATGGAAATGAATGAAGGCATTTGCCAAATTCATTTCTCTCCCGCTGCGTATCATCGGGAAATTCAACGACGTCTTGACCCCAGGGGAAAAACAGGGGATGAAGCCGGCTACTTTGAGCGAGTGCATCCAGTTTCACCCCCATCTCAGGAAGAAGTGAAGAATTCACTCGACTCCACGAAGCCGCTCAAAGCCCCAGGCGTGAATGGTTTTCGGGCATTGTTCTTCGAGAAATCTTGGAGTATGGTCAAGGGCGACATGCACAAACTTGTTCCTACGCTTTTCATGGTGGAATTCTCACTAATTTCATCAACAATGCTCTCGAGGTTTTTACTCCGAAAATAAATTCTTCAGAAACACTCGGTCACTTTTGACCCATCTCTCTCTGCAGTGTCTCCTACAAAGACATCACATCACCCACGCTAGAGAGAAGAATGCTTGGTAGGAGCTCAAAATTCAAACTCTTATGCGGTCAAAAAGGCTCTGTCGAGTATCGTGCTGATGAATCACATCACCGCACTAAAGTCTAAATGGTTGATTAAGGACCTTGAAAAAAAATTGCAAATTGTCAGATAACCCACTATTTAAATATAATATAATTAATAACAAGATAAAAAAAAATTATAAACTTACAATTTTGCATGGATTTTCATATTTGGCTAGCCATATCATTAGACTTTTATGTGTTTTATAGATAAAATATTATTAAGTTTTAAAATTAGATTTATTTTTATTTGAGATATTATCTGATTAGAAAAATCTATAGAATGCATCTTGTATTAGTTTTTTTTTTTTTTTTACAATTATGATGTTTATAATACTTAATTTATAATTTAAATGATAAATGCTAAAACTCTAATTGGTTAATTTAATTGAGCGGTAGACAATTTCTAGTAACCCTGTTGAATAAGGGATGTGGGTGATTTTCCTATATCAATATAATTACAGCTCAAAGGAATCTGTAGCCCTTACTTTTTTACTCTTACCTGTTAAATTAAGATCCCAATGAATAAAAATTAATCGTAAAAATATTTTTAAAATATAAAAAAAGAGTAAATTTTTAATGCTATTCATTTGTAATGTACGTACTTAGATATTTCAATGTTTTATAAAAAATAATTAAAAACACTTCCATGCCGTATTGCTTATAAAGATTAAATGTCCTCAATTAGATCTTTGTTGATCCAATGATTGATGTGGCATTGTAGGGGTTGCGCATCAAAGCCACCCTTAGCACGGTTTTCCTACTTTTTTGTCATGGGTGTGGCTAATAATGGAAAGGTTATTTATGCAATTTAGTAATTATGAAAAGTTTTCAATTTTTGGAATCATTCTTACGCAATTTAATTGATCAAAATGCTAATTATATATAATAAATTTTGTCTTTGAAAAAATACGACAAAAAAAGAATAAAATATTCTCACTTGTAGTGATTGGGCCACCATAAATTAATATGAAATAATTTATTTTATAGTATAGCTTTCTAATAAAGAGGTAGCCATATTTCCATATTAGGTGCTAGTATGAATTTATACAAATATCGTCACATTTAGCTCTAATAGAAGACTTCGTTCCCATTTAAAATATTATTTAATTTAAGAGTAAGTGTCAGATGTATTTGATTTTTAGTTCTATCTGATATTATTTTTTTATAAAGTATATTATTTTAATAGATAAGTAAGTTTTTTAATAAAACGTGTCTTTTTAAGTATAAAATTATGTGAAATTAGGACCGAATATGTCACATTTTTTAAAAAAATAAACTAATTTTTAAATAATATCTAAATAAATATAAATCAATTAGTTTATCAAAAATATTAAAACAGTGTCCAAATGACAAGGCTGCAGGTTGTCCATATTTGGCACGTCACATCATTAAATTTAATCGTTATATTGCCCTTGCGTTAAGTCCTCAACTAACCCACCTAAAATTCAAATTCTAAAAGCCTATGTTTTTCAAAGTTATTATTTTTTTTTTTTTGGGTGGGTAACCGACCCACGTCATTCAAAGTGATATTAGAATATATATATTTTGGGTAATTTAGACTTGGCTAAATACGTATAAAACTAAGAATTATGTTTAATAAATAATTTTTAGTTGCCTTTAAAACACCCTCAATAATGAGCCATATAAAAAAAATAAATTAATTAATATCACATCACATAATACCTTTTTTTTTATTTGGATAAGTAAAGTATATTAAAAAGAAAAAATATATATAACACCTATAATCTAATTCAAGTATTATACCGACTTGGAGATAGAGTATAGTAATAGGGGCAGCCCCTAAACACCATGATACAAGTCATGAAACAAAAAAAATCAGTCACAAAAAAAATTAGAAATCAACCTAAAAAAGCTATAGCCAAGGAAAACAAAATAGGAGCACAACTAAATTTGCACCACACAAAATGACAATCACCACGACCCATAGGCAGTATGGTTCTTTCCCGTCTACACAGCAATGTCACCACGGCCCCATCAGCATATCGGCAAAAAGAACCATCTCGGTTGAAGGGCGATAAAACCTTAGGCTTCACTGTATCAGAAGCCAGTATACCTGCAAAACGATTTATAACAATTCTATCATTTCCAGCAAGCCTTCCACACATAATTGGCACAAGCAATAACCCGGTACCACATCTACATGGCAACCACTAGACACTTTTGGTACCAAGGTTCTTTACTGTTAACACAGTAAAGAACCTCTGCCCCAGTAGCAACTCGGCACAAGAAAGCATAACAGTTGAAAGTCGAAGAAGACTTGATCTACACACATGGTTTTAATGGCCTCGGTAAAAAAACGCATCACGTAATACCGTAAAACTATTAGGTGTTTGCACAATTTGTATAAAATTTTGGCACAATAAAAGTAATCTTACATGTTTGATTAAATTATTTGATTTTTATTTAATATTATTTTTTTAACAATAATATTTAAAATTGTATAATATATATATATATATATTAACTGTAAATTTAATAAATTAGATTTAAAATAGATGTATGTTTTTAATTTTTCTTTTACATATACTATTCTATTATTTAAAAGAGTTTTACTGTATTTATAATTACTATATATTGTTTTCAATTGCTAAAATATTGAAGGGATATCATTGCGTTGGAAACTGAAAGGTCGGCCAAAGAGAAAACAGAAATTAGAGCAAAAATCAAATATAAAATATTAAAAAAAAATTAATTGATTTCTTTTTTTTTCTGATTCAATGGATGCAATAATTTCCACTTGATTATAAATATTGCCCAGCGGACAATTTCATTTCGTCATTGTTGTTTGCCTTTGCCAAGAAAAATATCAGAGAAAAATATAAAATATAAATTATATATTAAAAAAAAAACTATGAAGTGCCTCTGCCTCGTTGCCATCCTTTCACTTGTTATATCCTCTCTTATTGGTATCTATTTTTCTCTCTTTATATATTATTTTTATTTGTATTTGACGGGTATAATTCTTAACGACTCATGAGAAAAGGCTATCAAATAATTTGGCACATAATAAAATAGAGATTCAGTTGGCTTATATAACTTAAAGTTAGTATGTGAACTCGTCTATTCTATTCGGACAATTTACTTCTTGATTAAAAACGAAACAGATTCCAATCGATCGAAATAGACAACTCCATTTTTTATCTGGTTCAACGAATTCGATTGTCAATTAAAAGCCGTCGACCAAACGGAATCTTTTTATTTATTCGAACGGTTTCTTAAACGGTTGGTAGGAAGAGTCAACGGCCTTTTATTTCTATATAAACCTCTCATTTTCAACAGAAAAAATGGACGATATTAAAAAAGAAGCTAATAAAAGAGAATCTTAAAATGTTTCAAATGCAACTGTCTCTCTCCCTCATTAAAACGCTTTCCAATAAATACACATTATTAAACTATTTTTATAAGTATTTTTATTTTATATCATCTCTTTTCTTTTCTTAAAAAAAGATTACTAATTTAAGTATCGAAAGATATACAGGGATATGAGTTTTGCGAATTATTTAACCGTATATTTATTGTATTACACAAGATTTAAATAAATAACGTACGAAAATCGGACCAGCGTCAAATCTATTAGATAGTTATTAGCTCCATAATCCTATAATAATTCAGATTAAAAAATGTATTGGTATTAATTTGATGTTTTTATTTATAATGATAATAATTATTTTAAAAAGTGGATGAGATTTAAACTTTTATTAAATATACATTTATATGAATTAAAAATTAATCACACTACCGCTATAGCTTTGTTGTCTCGGTTTTTGTTGAATTTTCAAGTAGGTATTGATTATAATAAAGGTATATTTGGATTATGAAATTAAAATTAAAATTTTAAAATTTTAATTAGATTTTTAATATATAAAATAAAAAAATGAGTAACTGAATATAAATAATAAATTTTTAATATATAAAATTTAATATAATATAATTTTATAAAATTTTATTTTAGATATGCATATTTTTAGATAATATTTTTTATTAGAATATTAATTTTTAAATTTTTATATAATATTTTTTTAATAATTTTATATATTTGGTTGTTTGGATTGGGCAGAGGTAGATTAACCATAATTCTATTTTTAATTATTTTTTTTTTAAAAAATTTAATTATATTATAATTATATATTATGTAATTGACAGATAATTTTAACATTAAAATTATAATTTTTGTATTATTTCAAAAATTACAATGAAGCAAACTATATTATTTTTTAATTATAAAAAATTAAAATATATAATTATAATTAAAATTTAATTTGATACCAAATAATAGAATTAAAATTATGGCTATAATTTATATTTTAATTTTTTAATTGTTGGTCCCAGTTGGGTTCCATGCCCTCGCCCATGAAAAACTAACCAATCCCATAATGCAAATTTGTAAAAATGGCCCTAAGACGAAGTGTCCAAGAGCCCACGTGAGATGGGAGTGTGGTGGAGCAGGTTGTGGGGCCCAAAGGCACCCGAAAAGACGCGAACCCACGTGAGCTTGTCTAGGTGGGAAGACAACGAAAAACCTTTCGGGTATGAATGGAAAAGAATTTAATGCGAGTTTGATTTAGGATCAGATTCAACCAAAAAAAGATGAAAAAGAGCTAACTAAGAGAAAGAAGAAGATCCAAGAGGAAGCAAAAAGATCCTTCTCCACACGCGAGGGCTCTTATAGGCCTCCCCGGGTTGTCAACCAGCCAACCAATCCTAGCCGGGTGGAAACCGCCTGGTCACGCGGTGGTCAATAACGTCAAAAGCCCGAAAGAGGATGGACACAGACGGCAAGAAACTGCTGACGACACTCCCTGGCTGTGTACTCGCCGATTTCCGGCAATCATTAAACAATGGGCAATTTACGACGCCAAGGGGAGAGCGTATAAGAACAGTCAGCCCTCACACCTTCGTGAGAAGAGGATCCGATCCCCGATTAACGAACGATCTTTTCTTCAACATTTGGATTATGAAATTAAAATTAAAATTTTAAAATTTTAATTTGATGTACTCTGAAATTCCCCTCTTGTTATTCGAATCGTGCACGAAGTAATTAGATAATATAAAGGATCACCTCACTTTTATTTAATCTATAGCGCTCTCTTTAAAAAATTCTCGTAATCAATATAAATAATAAATTTTTAGATATGCATATTTTTAGATAATATTTTTTATTAGAATATTAATTTTTAAATTTTTAGATAATAATTTTTTAATAATTTTATATATTAGGTTGTTTGGATTGGGCAGTGTTAGATTAACCATAATGCTATTTTTAATTATTTTTTAAAAATTTAATTATATTATAATTATATATTATGTAATTGACAGATAATTTTAACATTAAAATTATAATTTTATATTATTTCTTTGTTGTTTACAATGAAACAACCTAGAGACGGATCGGTCGGATTATTTTTTTAATTATAAAACGGAGAATATATAATTATAATTATAATTTAATTTGATACCAAATAATAGAATTAAAATTATGGCTATAATTTATATTTTAATTTTAATTTTAAGTGCAACTAAATGGGACCCAAAGGATTTTTAATTGCATTTTTTTGGGGATGGTTTATTTTGAAAAATATTTCATGAAACTAAATAGTTTTTGATGTCTTTTTTATTTCATTTTTCCTGAAAATATCTCAAATATATTATTTCAGAAAAAAAAAAACCCTCAGAATCCAATTGTTCAAAAAAAATAAATAGAAATTCATATGAGATATCAGATATTTTATTTTTAACAACTCGCCAGATCAAACTTTCAAAAAATGGATTTATTCTTAAAATTCAACTAACATGCACAATTTATATTTTGTAAGCAGTGTTATATAATCATCTTTCAAAAATTTTTAAGATACTATGACGTGTTATTTATCTGTTTTTTTATATTTTATGTATTTATTATTTTAACTCAGTAAATGTGATACCAGGTCGATCAAAATATTTTTAAAATATTTTTAAAAAATATACTCGAAACATTTTTTAAAGAATTTGTGTTGGAAAAAACATGTGATTTCGCCGATTTTTGATGGGTTTTGTTGCAGGGATGCATGAGGGTGCGGAGATGCTTGAAGAAGGGGTGTGTGCAGTGCCTTTCAAGGCGTCAAACTGTGCGCAGGACGTCTGTGTCAGCTTCTGCAAGAAGTACTACCACACCGACAAAGCCAACGGGCAGTGCAACGGCCCAAATTGTCTGTGCTTCCGTTTGTGTGCTGATCAGCCTGGCTCTACGCCCTCCGTCTGATCTAATCTTACAAAGTCCTGATGCACTACTCTTGATTTCATTTCTGTCTTCCCTGAATTTGAGTAGGAATTTTGTTTCCAAATTTTCCTTCTTTGATGAGCAATTGAAAATAAGGGTTTTGATGTGTGCAGTGTCACCACCATCATTATCCCGCTAAATTGGTTATTATAGAGAGATTTCGATTGAAATACTTGACAACTTTGACAAAATTGGATCTGGGTAGGTGTTAATATCAGTTTTTACCAACTGAATGACAGGCACTGATACTGAAAACAAGTAGATTTATATTTTTTGATTGAACTTTTCTGCAATTTTTGGTACATTCCTCGCTCAAGGTTTTCGATGGCAAGCCGGTTGGTTAAATTCATTGTGAGGAAACCAAATGGACACCCTTTTCATTTGAATTCAATCCCGAAAACAACCTCATCACAGTATGTGTCTTCAAGAGCTAGAGACCCAACATTTGAGAAGTTCATGGACCATTACAAGAACCTGCTAAAAGTAGTTGCTATTCAAGACCTCATCCTTGCAAACCCTTCTAAAACCCCTCCTTCAGTTTCACTTGATTTCTTGTCAAGGCTCTCCCAGAGGCTGCATCTCAATCGAGGTGCTCCCTCGTTCCTCCGTAAATTTCCCCACATTTTTGACATTTTCTATGACCCTTCCAAGTCCATGCCCTTTTGCAAATTATCTGAAAGGGCTGTTGAAATTTCCCAACTTGAGGCTGCAGCAATTTGTAACTCGTTGCCGCTTGTCGTGGAACACGTGGTTCGTATTTTATCTTTATCGGTGACAAAGTCGTTGCCCTTGAGGGCATTTTTCAAAGTGTGGAGGGAGCTGGGTCTTCCTGATGATTTTGAAGAGTCAGTGATATACCAAAATCCTCACTTGTTTGAACTTTGTGATGGGAATGAGCTCAATACACATACCTTGAAACTGGTTCCTAAATATCCTTGTGATCATTTCACGGCTGCAATTGAGAATTGGCGGGTTACAGAATGTTGCAGGGAGGATTCAAAGCTTGACCGGGCTGAACTTCGATATAGCTTTAAACAAGGGTTTCCTCCGGGGATGAGGCTGACGAGGAATTTCAAGGCAAAGGTAAAGGAATGGCAGAGATTGCCATATGTTGGGCCGTATGAAGAGATTGGCGAAAAGAAGAAGTTAAAGATTGGATCAGTAGGGCTGGAGAAGCGAGCAGTTGGAATTGTTCATGAGTTCATGAGTTTAACTGTGGAGAAGATGGTGGAGGTGGAGAAGATAAGCCATTTCAGGAAATGGTTTGGGATTGATCTAAATATAAGGGATATGTTTTTGGATCACCCTGGGATATTTTATTTGTCTACCAAAGGGAAGAGGCACACAGTTTTTCTACGGGAAGCTTATGAGAGGGGGCAGTTGATCAATCCAAATCCTGTTTATGATATTAGGAGGAAGCTTCTTGATTTAGTTATTTTGGGTCGCCATGGACTGTTACCCAGATCTTTTAATTCAGACCATAAGGATGTTGATCTACAATTAGAGGACAGCAAAGATAACAATGACAGTTCAATCTTGAAAAGCTTATCAATTGGAGGCACGGAAGGAAATCTCGATCTAAATAGCAAACAACAGATAAGGATTTACTGATGGAGTCATGGAGGCAATGGTGGCAGGCAGGGTTAGTCATGTGTTCATATTGCTAGTCACAGTATGCTTCAGAACATTGCTGGATTACAGTGAATGAACATGCTTCTGACTTAGTAATTTTAAAAAGTGTAATTATGCTTGTTGTGAATATGATTCTGTGTATGCTATGCAAACACATATTGTGCCGATGTTAGTCTCTATCTTCTTTTCCTTCTTCCTGTCTTTTTCCCCACATCTTCAGGCATCTGATCTGCCTGAACAATTTTAATCTTGAATCTAAAGAGCACATTTTACGTGGAGTTGTACAGGTTTAGCATATCAAATTGCATTTGTCAATGACTTAATATATTGTTGAACAACATTTATGGGGAATTTTATTTTTCCAAGGCATACTGTGAACAATGGCTTAATTTGTAAGATTGTGCATGGGCAGTCAGTTGATTCAATGCCATTATTCATTTGAAGACTAGTTTTATCTTAGATTTGTGAATTCTATAAGATAGTTTCTGTTGCAACTACTTTGCGTGGTTTGCACCTCGGGGTAACCTGAATGTTCTGATTCGTGTCATACCTACACCAAGTATTGCCAAAACAGAGAGGAAAGAAATCGAAAAAGAGAGAGAGTGTGTGAGAAAGAATCTCTGGGTTACTTATCCATGGACAACGAAGAACTGATGTTGTTGAACATGAATCTGAGAGATGGTGCCAAACGTCATATTTTATTCCTGTCTAACAAATATCTGTAGAGGAAAAGGGTTATTAGCTTTGTTTCTGATAGAGCTTTTTTATTTTCTTTGATCGTCCATAGGTACACAAAAAACCTTCAACGAAGTGCAATCAAGAATGTCTGTCCGCTATCCTTTATTCTGAGTGATGAGCTGGGTTTAGCCTGTGCTGGTGCAGCATGTAATTGGTGTGAAATAATTTGTTGCTTTTTCTCTAATACTGGAACTCTGGGCAGAGTGCTGGTCGTGCATAATGATATTACGGTTGGCCTAGCAGTGATATCGGTCCTTTCTGTAGGCTATACTGCTATTTTACATGTGGATACAGTGACATTTACTTAGTGGTGAATATCAATATTGCCATTATATGAGAGCATTTTTGTTTCTTGTTCATGGTTGCTGCAAAAATGGTAATTGAATCCTGAGGGATCATGAACCCTGTCCAGAGCAGATAAAGCTCATTCTTTGCTAACGGTTTGTGATAGAGTTCATCCTGGTATCATACAAACTGAAAGAGTGTGCCTGATTACTCAGGCCAAAACTCTTGCCCGTGCCCATGCACAATTAAATCTTGCCTGGTGTTTCTCGGGTCATGCTCATTTTCTCTTTTCTTCAAAACAAGCATAAAATCACATAGAAATTTCTGCTCATTTTCAATTCAAAAGTTTTTTGAATGATTCTAAATAATATAAAGAATAGAAAAAATGTAGTTAAGAAAAAAAAGTTTAACAAATCTAGCCGAGCAAGTCAATTTTTCTCTATGAATGTGTCTGGCCTGAAATTTTGATTACCCTAATAATTTGACCATATCAATCCTTGACCAAATCCCATGAAACTTGGGGCCGTTGGGCAGCCTGTTTCTTATGATCTCTTTTTTGTGAGTTTGGCCTTGGGATAAGCTTCCAGATTGTGAGACCTACCATTTAGCCGGCCTTCATTAGATTTGCCACAAGTTGTTGCGTGTGGCAGGTAACTTTTCCATTTCTTTTATTCTTTGTGATGAACTATTTGGTTATTGACCTGACTTGACATGGTTTGGTAACGTGAAGATGTCTATCAGTACTATAGTAATGCTATATAGACACTCTAAGACACTGATTCTAATGTGGCATCCATACCGTCCATCTATTCATATGTAGGTCCATTAGTGTAGATGAATAGAACCTCCATGTCTCTCGAGGGTTCTTTAAAATTTTTATCCATCTAGTACATATTCAACTGCCTTTAGCCTTAACCAAGCCACTGCTCCTGGTGTATTACTTCGTATGAACTGCTAAACTCTAAGCCCCCGTTAGCTAACGTCGTTGCATCTTTCTTTTGCTGGATCTAATTGTAGTTGGCAACATGTTCATTTCTTACCTTGCTCTTTATCTTGACATGCCAATTTGGCTGCATTAACTTATTTATACATGCCATTGTTTTTATTGCCCATCGTTCCTATCAATAAATAAGTGTAATTGCTCTTATAGCTGTATTAAACTTCTCTTTTTCCATCTATTTGGATCTAGGAAAATTTCTGGGGAAGCCTAATGTGTAAATTGCTATAGCTTGGAAAAATCTGGGGAATTTTCTTGGCCTTCTGTTTGCATTACTTCTCCATGCAGAGATTTTGGACTAGTGCCTCCATACACTGAACGAAACAGTTTGAGAATTACATCTCTATCTTGTCAAGACTCTTCAACAGAAGAAAACGTCCTCTTTGAGACAGCTTTTGCACATCAACCATTACCGAGAGCCTTGCATATGCAGTTCTTTCTGTTTTGGAGGTCAACTTACCAGTGCAAAGATGGCTTGCTATCATGCTTCCAATGATCGAAACAAATGGTTGGATTCCAATGATGAATTGGAAGCTGAGTGAAGTTCAGCCAAACACAATTATGAATAATCCAACTCTTATCCGTCAAAGTTGAATTCATGTTTCCGTTATTTTGCCATAAGAGGAGCTAAGTGATTTCCAAACTCATAAACAGGGACCCTTTTCTTATGCATTCTGAACTTATATGACAAGTCAAATTTGCCTAATGAAAAATCAATGAGCATGCAAACATATCTTAGGATCCAAAGTGAAAGAACCCCACTTCTTAGCAACAATGGAATCTTCTCAGTATCTTTCAGCAACATCTTCATGGGTTACTTGTGCAAACTCATCTACGGATTCAACCTTAGATAATTGCATTCCTTTGTTGGAATGTCCGTTATCAGCAAACAAATTTACCCAGTCCTCCTCCTTTGGACCAGCACCCGAATTCTTTCCCTTTCTTTCCTTCTGAGTACCTTGCTTTTGGGATTCCTCAGCTCTGCTGAACTGCTACATCATCCGCCCGTGAATCCTTAGCTTACGTTTCACAATGCTCTTTTGTTTGAATTTGTAGCCAATGCAAGAGGAAAAATCCTCACTCAAACTGCTTCGATGATCTTCATCTGAGTTGAATTTCATCCAGGAAAGGAGAACTGCATCATAGGGTTGGAATTCATCTGTAGATGCAGCATGGCTTTTATGCAATGAATTTCTCTCTTCTCTTCAAATGGTTTACTATCCAAGTGAAACGACCCTTCAACTTTTAGGCCATTTGTGCCCTTGTTTAGTAGAGCCCTTGGGATTTGAATTGTTCAGAGGATGTTAAAGCCCTTCTTCCTAGGAGCACAACTAGTAGTAGTATTATTATTATTTTTTCACTCTAATACATCGCATAATCTTCTTTTTGGTGAGTATATAATGTTGAGATATGAGTCACTCTCGTGTGAGCTCATATCCTATTAGTAGGACGACAGATTTGGCCAAACATAGAAAAAGTATTGTTATATTCGCCGCTCGCGACGATGTGACCTGAAGATAAAGAAAAAGCCCGGAGTGGTTACATTTTGTCGGACTAGAAGAATTTCCAAAGTGAAAATCTTTGGAGTAGAAATCTCCGGAGTGAAAATTTTCGGAGTAATGAAATTTGCTGGAGTAATTTTGCTGGCAGAGCTAGGCACGTGGACAAATTTAGCATGTGTCGAAAATCACTTACAAAACCCAGTGCAGGCAGCTGACTTTGCAGAGCAGGTAGTTGACTTTTTAGAATTTGTAGTTGACTTTACAGAGTAGATCAACTGTAAAGTTTAGGAAGACGACTTTGTAGAGTAGGTGGCAAGCTTTACAATGCATACGGCCGTCTTGCAAAGCGGGTACCATTTAATGCATTTGTATATATATATATATATGTACATTATTGTGTTTTAAGTATGAAGTAGAGAAATACAATGAACCGTCTTTTTGCTCTTGTTCTTTATTTTTAAAAATTTTTGTAACCAGAATTTTATACAATTAATTTTTTTATGGATTAAGTGTCCCGTGATTTTCTCCCTCATATTTAGAAGAGGGGTTCTATGTAAAAATACCGTGTCTTGATTCTCTTTCTTTTTGTTGTGTGTTATCGCTCTTTTCTCTCTATTTCTCAGTCTTACCGGCGTTATTTTTCTCCTACATATAACACAATAGTGTTTGAGTTTTGATAAATGTACAGAAAGCTCGAGTTGATGCTTACGGGTAGTAACAATTAGACGCTATTTTCTTCTTTCTGGTGTATTTTATTAGAAAAGGATCACGAAGAGTTTAAAATGCTAGCAATTTGAAAGTAGTTGCTAGGGAATACGCTTTTATAACCGGCTAATCATGTTAAGTGGCAATTGAAATAACATTTTGGAATATCCTTTCATCAAATGTAACGAGTGGTATTAGATATGCTTTTAAGTTATTTTTTAAATATTTTTTTATAACATAACATTATATCCATCCATTTAGATAGATTAATAAACATATATAAAAGTAGATAAATAGATAAATATCTTATTACCTAATGATATTTTAAAACGATTAAATACTATTGTCAAATATTTTTCTAATACCCCAAGTCAGGAATTCCTGGAAGGCCCGAAAAATGTAGTAGAAAAGAAACAGCAATATCCCAGAAAGCTTCATCAACATCTCTGGCGTGCAATATCACACAAGTTGGTTTTCCAGACCTGAAAAATACCTTAAGGAATGTACAGTAACATTTATGATAATAGAAAAACCTTAAAATAAGTAGATATGTATCAGTTCACAAGCATCTGGATCGGGTTTAGGAGCCTAAGAAGCTGTCGACTCGGGTGTTTGTAGCCCTTGACAAAAACTTCATGCAAATGGGTGGATTGACACGAGCCAAGGCAAGCAGCGAACTGGGTAGAGTCCATATGCCGTCCCCGCAAATCAACCCCGAGGCAACGGCAGGTCCAAATGCATCGGCCTCCGCCTTATTCATCTTGCGCCACACAAACAATATCAAGCTCCCGACACACATATCTATCGTAAAGTAGCCTCCGATATAGAACGGTATGGCCATTGCCATTGGGAGTGGGATGAACCTTGCCCATTTCTTTCCCACAGCATCTCTAATGCCATTGACAACCATGGATCCGGCAAAGAACACATAGCACAATGTGAGGCAGTGCTTTGGCAAAGCTGAGAATCCCTCCACCCCTAAGATTGCCATGTTTCTATACACAAGAGCATAGGGAGCTGGGTATTGTGAACCAGTTTCCCCAATATCAGTGAAGGCTTTGTAGAATAGCCAGAAGACACACGGAGACACAACACAACCCATTGCAGTTCCTATAACTTGGCTCACGAACATGGACCGTGGTGAAGCCAGCGTCATGTATCCCGTCTTGAAATCCTGCGTGAGGTCAGAAGCAGTCGAGACGATATTCATCATGACCCCACAAGCTGCTAGGCCTGCGAGGACCCCACCATGAGATGCCCCAGCCCAAGCTCCAATAGTGAAGATTGCCAACTTCCCGTAGGTAGAAGCCAACGACCAATCAGTAAGCCCACACCCATATGCATTGCAGAATGCGAGCACCGGTGCAATGATGTATATGACCACAATATAGTACCATTTGAGGGGGTGGAAAATGTGTGGAAGTGTTATAGTAGAGACAATTGCAATGGCCACGTACCCCGTAATTGCGACCCATGTCGGGATTCGGTCTTTGAGGAAAATTGAAGTTCTTCGTTGGTCGTCGTATGATAAAGATGGAGGGTTTTCGGAAATGGTATGTCTATCAGTAGGAAGAATAGCACCAGAATCCTTGTTACGAAGGTTGCCATGCAAACCAATAAAGGTGTGGCCTAAGACTTTGATGAAGTTGTAGAGGCCATCCCCGAGGATCATTGCTATTGCTATAAAGATCTGTAAGAGCAAATCGTTATTCCCATCATTTTTACGAATTAAACTGTGATTTTATTATAATAATTATTATTTTGGAGCGTATGAGTTGGAACGAAGTGGTTATACCCTATATCCTTGCAGACCCTTAAGGCTGCTGGATGGAGACTTGAGTCAAACCAATCACCCTTCCTATTTTCTATGAGAGGCCACATGATACCCCAAGATAAAATCGAACCAAGTAGCAAAGATATGTTAATTATGTAAGGGCATATCATTCCCACACCTACATAAGTTGCCGAGAAATCAAAGTAAAACCTGCATTTTCAACATGAGGAGAGAGCAAAACAAAGAGGTTAGCCACATGCAGGACTAGAATAAGTAATAAGCTTGTTTGATAATAGAAAAGTCATGTTAATATTGTACCCGGGGGGATATGGAGGGGTGCTTTTCATATACACACCTGTTTTCATAAGCTTTGAGACCGAAAGTTGGGAAATTTACGAAGCCACACCCATCCCCTGCTGTGAAAAACCACTGAAAAAATCCCCACAAGAAGCTGAAGGAGAAGAATTTGCCCAGTGCTCTCACTTGCTTCCTGGAATTAAGGGATGTTAATGAAGAAACGACAGTGAAACTGGACTGTCTGGCCTACGTGGTGAGGATAGTGAAAGGAGTGATTATGCAAAGCCTTACTTCGCCAATTTAGCACCCTGTGGAGTGTGGAAGCTGTTGATAAGGTGGGCAGTAGCCGTGCCGCTTGGATAAATGAGTTTGAAGTCGATGATCATTATCTGTACAATTTTATCAATGATGGATATGTGAGTGAGAAATTGCTAGCTATAATCAACAGGACAAAAAGTTACTATCTATTCTTTCAAATGCGTTAGGGCACATCTATTCACAACAATGAATCAGTCAAGGGTACATAGAAGGAAAAATCAGAGAGAGCTATATAGGATATAACTGATAGCATAAGAGTGACGACAGATATAACAAATATGCAATGCCTTAAATGTGCCTGCCTCAGAAACCAGCACCCAGCACTGCCTACTTAAGAAAAAAAGGTGGTTGCATGCCTCATCATGGGATGGGGTCCATCAGTTTTCAGGAACCCGAAAGTATGACTCACCAACAATAAAACCTCTGGGATTCTATTGCTGGTGAGTAGTTTCAGCTATACTGCAAATTGTCCTTTCTCTCTATAACATTTTTGATACGTGCAATTATGGAAATGTGCCCATGAGAATAATTATACCATTCGCCACAACCATCAAAGAAAAGTTACCTATAGCGATAGTCCATGCTTTCAAGAAGCAAGTATAACAATTGAGATAGGAGGGTTGGGGAATGGGGACAGATAAACATACCAAAAGCCAAGGAAAAAGAAAATGTACCTTTCGAAGTGGGACAACTGAAAAGAGACCAAGGAAGCTCACAACAAATAAAAATCCAATCATCCAATGCAATGATGGGTTCTTTATGTCCTGTGGATCATTTGCTGCGCTTGATTTTTAGCAATTGTTTCACTCATGCCAAAGAGGTAACTGCCAAAACCTCCTGTTGCACAAATTTAATGTTAAAAAATGTGTCGCCAATAAACAAACCAAAATCTAGTCCATTTTACGATCCTAGTATTTAATATAGACAAGCCTCCTAGTAATATATCACCATTCATTAGCTTGTATATAACATCAAATCATCCATTGTGTTGAAGTAATGTCCACTGACACAAACCAATGTAAAAATTATAAAATATAGAAGGAACAAAACCTTAATTCCCAAATAATTTCAATACCCAACTAGTGTGCAATTTAAACAAATGACAAGACAAGAAATACCGTGATGTGTGTTGGGTACAGCTAAAATAGGGTTGACCCAACCTAGATAACTACAGGACCCACAAATTGTATGCTCGTTGAAGACTATTAAGCAATCGAGCTGCTCAATCCAGAACAAAATTGAATCAAGAATCAATCCAAATACACAACTTGCTGACCAACCGAGCATCCAAATGGCTAGAAATACTAAAGACCGAGGCGATTAATGGCCTAATAAAAGAATAAATTTGGTATTATATGATAGGAATAATAGCGCATGCAAGATAGAGAAATCGAGAGGAAACAACAATGACACACACAACAGGGAGGAAGAGAATCAAACACACAGTATTTTTACATGGAAACTCTCTTCTGAATAAAAGAGAGAAAAACCACGGGACATTTAGTCCACAAATCTTGCTATGAAAAACCATTGATACACAAACCTTCGAAAAACGGATAACAAGAGTAAGACACAGCTCCTTGTTTCTTCTGTGTCACTTCTCTTCCACGCACTCTTCGCCATTCAGCACTCTGCATACACATATAAAAAGGCACTAGGAGACCACCTACTTTGCAAAGCAGTTGTGTGCACTACAGAGCCTGCCATCTGCTCTGCAAAATTGTCTTCCTACCGAGAGCAGTTGACTTGTTCTACAAAGTTGGCTACCAACTCTAAAAGTCAACTTTCTTTTCTACAAAGTTGTCTACGCAGACTTTGCAGATGACCAGCTTTTTCAGTCAAGTGGTCCTCGGCCATGAGCTAATGTTCTTGGCCTTCAGTGTCCTTGACCTTCACTTAGTGTCCTCGGCCATCAATTAGAGTCCTCGGCCATCAGTCAGTGTCTTTGGCTGTTAGTTAGAATCCTCGACCTTCAATTAGAGTTCTCGATTATCAGTATTTGACTTGCCTTGTGACTTTACCACTCCGGCAATTTTTCATCTCTCCGGCTTTGTGAAGGAAGTTCCACTGCGAAATTCCACTCCAGAATTCCATTCTGGAAATTTTCACTCCAAAATTCCACTCCAGAAATTTCCACTCCGGAATTCCACTCCAGTCGAGTGTTTATAATCAGGCTTTATCGCTGTGTGCGCTTGACAAGAGTAACCCATATTCTAACATTATATCCTTACAAATGGTTATATAAATTGAGAGATAATTAGCTATATTAAATAGGCAATAATAGCAAATAAATAATAAACATTAAGTGTTAGACGGTTTATGAAACTTATCAGCGGTTGGAACTCAACCAATGTAACGCTCCAATTAAATAGCTATGTCAATTTTAGAAAAACGAGCTGATTGGTATCAAGGCTATAAACATACAAGCTTCCTTCAATCGAGGGGAGGCAGATCCAGGAGGAAAAGTGATGCATGCATCGTGATCGTGGCTGGCGAAGTCATCGTCGGTGTCGACTAGAGTGACCGAAGAGGGGAGTTTTGGCGGAGGAATCGGTAGACGGAGGCGGATTAGGGTGAGGAAAGGGAAGAGGAAAACAGAACGAGAGAGAGAGAGAGAGAAGAACAGACGAGAGAGAGAGAGAATCGAGAGAGAGAGAGATAGAGAGAGAGAGTTGAGAGACGAAACTAATTTCCTTCCTCTTCATTACGGCGTATCTTACAATTATAAGGGAACGGGTACTAAAGAAACGGGGAACGGGAAAATGAAAAACGGGCAAGGAGCATGGGAAACAACCAAAGGAAATAAACATAGAAAATGGATCCGTCACTTAGGTCAATATGCATGCGGGCGATGGTCCTCCAGTTGGAGGGTGTACGGACGAGCACGTAACATTGCCGTTAAGCAAATTAACCTTGTCCTCAAGGTTAAGTAACTCGAGTCCCAGTCCCGATCCCGGTGCAACAACGTTGTTCTTGCGTGAAGGATAGAGCGGCCGAAGTCGATATATTTCTTTGTGTCAACAACGTTCACATCCTCATACACAACTTTCCCCTAGCTCACGAATGCATCAACTTAAGATGGGTGTTGTTAACTACCGACACACGAGGCTCCCAAGATTCCCCACTGTCAGCTTCTAGTTGTCCAAAAGCCTTAGACTTAACTCTCGAATAACATGGCCCAATGTCTTGGTGATTGGAATATAGTCGGAGTTTGTGAGAATGCATCCAATCCTTGACGGCATGGGGCTTAACACCTTTAAAAACCGGTGGCTTCATTTGACCCAAGAAATGAAAGAAGGCAAAGCGGGCCCCAGAACCTCAATTGATTGCATGATCTTTCCGAGTGATGTTACCGTTAGGCCTCTCGGGCACACGCCACTGCCGTCCAACCTTTTATACTTGCAAACAGTGCCCTGGTCAGCCATGGTAGAACGGCGACTAAACCGGATTCCATGAGATGGAATTTCAACACCGGATTGTAATATGTAGGCCTCCCTGTCAGAAGGATAAATGCTTCCCAATTTTGGCAGAAGTGGGTGAATTCCAGTGCCCAGACTGGTGCTCTTGATAGAATGACAGGTGCCCTTGAGATGCCGCCTTCCAGGATAAAATTCTTTTATGGCCACTAAGTCCTGAATCTTCATTTGGGAAACTATATGCTTTACTTAGCCACAAGGCAAACCAGGCACCTCCAGGAGACTCAAAGGAACCGAAAATAGATGGCCATCCAAACTGGTGGAGTAAAAATGGTAAGAAAACCAATCCTGTGACAGAACCCAAGTACATGCTACTGTATATCGAGGCAAGGGCTCTGCTTCTTTCAGATACAAGAATCCACTTAGAAATGATGTTGTTCATAGCAGGCATAGCAACACCCTCACCCATCCCCATAACGACTCGCATTATAAGCAAACAGGGCAGATTAATCCTTGCATCAATAGGTGCTAAAACTGTAGCCACAGAACCCAGCTCTGGCATCAAAGGTGATGCTTCTGCCCGCACGTTGCCATCCCCAGTTCTCACGTCCACTGACCACCCAATCACCCCAAAACCCAATACAAGCTTTCCACCAATCTTGTCTGCCCATAAGCTGCCAACTATTTGAGTAAGAAGGTAGCTCCAGAAGGAAAAAATTTGAATCAGACCCACAATTGCACTCTTCCAATTGAACTCTTGTGACTTTGGAAGTATTGCAGTGCTCCTGTTCACCCGATCCATGTGGCACAACAGAAATGATGTAAAGCAAAGCAGTGCAATGACCCATCGTGTTGGTAACTGCTCCCACCATTTTGGAGGGCCATGTTCCTCTCTGCATATAGACTTCCGGCAATGTGTATATCGTTCAGTTGATAGCAAATACCATGCTGCCCCCAGGACATGACCCGCTAACATGTATTAACAAATAGATTATTACACAGCCCTGCCAGCCCATGCAGTCTTTGTGACTACCCCCGTAGCTTGTACAATTTGAGAATTCAATGGGAAAATCTGATACAATCTGAGAACATTTTGAAGCAAAACTATCAATGCAAGAGCATTATTATTGTGATCAGTGTGTGGATTTCTTGTCGCTGGAATGATGAACCAAATGACAATCTGATACTCAGCACAGGCTTCATGGGAACTCCTCACGTCAACCTCTATAACATAGAATGCAGCAGCAGAGGTCGACCTGCAGGTTTGCTCCCTGCAGCTCCCATTCCGATCTCCCTTTTCATCGTATTGAATTTTCATCTGCTTCCACAGTAGTTCTAAGACAGTACCCCTAAACCAGCATCTTTGAAAATCATTGTCGTTGGGCATCATCTCACTCTCCTCATCAACCTCCAAAACCTGGCCATCCCAGCATTTGCTAAACAACACATATTTGAAGGTAAACAATCTCCTGTTAGACATATAGTAGTTGAAACTGTTTCTAGTTCTCCCAGTTCCTCGTACAGCATTTTCATCAGCATCAAAAGTATTACAATAAAAATTGGTAGCTGAAACTAACTGGATAGCATTCAGCCCATTCTCAATCTTTGATTTCATAGCATCAACCCTTCTTGGAATAGGACAAGCATCCTGTATTTTTGCTGCTGGATCATGTGAAATGGTACAAGAATTGGATACTTGTCCATGACCAAATACCTTGGAAGTCGGACCCCGGTGGGCATGAGAAGACCGATGTGGATCTCGCCGCTGAATTTCTCTCGCCATACCGCATCCTGGGCTGGGTATAATGCTTCACGGCACTTGATGTCATACGCTGGACATGCCCATACAGATCAAATAGGTGCCTTGCAAGCCTCGAAGCCGGTAGATTAATGATTTCAGCAACAATTTGTGGTTAGGAGGAAGCGCACTTTGGAATTCATCCATTTCCACTGATTCTTGAAGTTTCTCCTCAGTGGAAATTCCACTGATATTAGCCCCTGGTCCACCAGTAAATGAACCACCAGTTGGAGGCCCATGATCCTCAATGCCACTCCTGCTTCTTTCATTCTTGAAGTGAAAAGGGGTGATAAGTTGCATCAGAGTCAGATGTCTGCCAGGAGAGTTCGGCTTGATCATGAGTTGGCCGTGAAGGACCCCCTGGTTGGACTGACAACCCATGGAATTTGTAATATCTCTCAAATGTCGCGTGTTAGAAGTACCCACTGTTGAGGGTAGCAGGTGTTCATCGTCCAACACAGGTTGATGAGCTGTTTTTCGAAAAGCGGTTGTTGGAAATTTGTCCTCATTGGAGCAAAAACACGTAAATGGAATGAGACTCGACCACCTTCATCCTCCCAATCTAGGTCTATCGGTTTTGATTTCTTGAGTGGTGTAAAGTAATTTGGCGATTTGACGATTTGCCAGGGCCTAGCGATTTGAAATCGCCGGATGCGATCGAAGTTGAAAATGAAGTCTGAAGTTGCGACAATGAGGAAGCTGTCGGTTGAGAAGTGGTATGGAGTCTGCGGTCGCGATTTGAAGCGGTGGTGGAGGAAGCTTTTACGAGATGTGGTGATAGTTTGCTCTTCGAATTGGAAATCAGGTGACACATGTGGATCTGGTTTCTCGATTCAAATCAGAGTCGGCAAAGGCTCAGTGATGGAGGCTCGAAGCACTTCAGTTGTGGGAACCACAACCGATGGTAAGTTTGAAATTGCAGAGGAATTAACGAAGGTGGAAGCCGAATACGATGAGGAAGTTGAAGACGACGGGAAAGCAGGGACGATTATTTGAGGAACTGGTGGTGGTACAGAACACACAGTGGGGGAAATTTTCGGTTGGTGAGAGTGACGATACGAAACAATTTGTGTGACTGGTAGAACGGTTGGGAGAGAAGTAGAAGAAATCACAGAAGGTGAAGAGGTCACTGACCGTTCAGTGTTACGCTCGAGTCGGTAGAGTGACTGGTTGATTTTGGTGCGTGACGAGCAGATTTGTGCTGCTGCTGAAGCCAGGGTGGACAGTTGGGTGGCCATTCGGTCGGTAGCTCGTCGGAGATCCTTCAGCGCATTGGCCCATTCGGCCATAGCCTCTTCGCGTGCAGCGAAAGCTCGTCCGTCGTTGGCCTCCGCTTTTGTCTCAGTGAGAGCACCAAATGATGCATGCATCGTGATCGTGGCTGGCGAAGTCATCGTCGGTGTCGACTGGAGTGACCGAAGAGGGGAGTTCTGGCGGATGAATCGGTAGACGGAGGCGGATTAGGGTGAGGAAAGGGAAGAGGAAAACAAAACGAGAGAGAGAGAGAGAGGAACAGACGAGAGAGAGAGAGTTGAGAGACGAAACTAATTTCCTTCCTCTTCATTACGGCGTACCTTACAATTATAAGGGAACGGGTACTAAAGAAACGGGGAACGGGAAAATGAAAAACGGGCAAGGGGCATGGGAAACAACCAAAGGAAATAAACATAGAAAATGGGATCCGTCACTTCCGGTTCGAGTACTGTGCCGGCGATGGTCCTCCAGATTTGGAGCGTGTACGGACGAGTACATAACAAAAAGCACAAGTAGAGAGCCCTAGTCTTAATTCACTGATATTCTTCCACCACCATGGAGCTAAGTCTTCCAATCTTAATACTCTCTCCGTACAAATTTCACATTTTCAATCCCTTCTTATCTTTCATTTTAGTAAAAAAATTTCTAACTTAAATATTTGAGGATATATCAGAGAACGGGTTTCGTATCCTCTCGCCTCTTATTAATTATTATGGTGCACAAGATCCGGATTAGGAGGTTCGAGGGCCCATCCCAACATATTCGGATGTTATCCTTAGTTCGGATACGCATCAATATGCTATTGTTCTGTTCTCTTTAAGAACCCCAAAATTCAAGATGCTAAAATTATACAAGGTATTTTGTTATGCTGGATTGAATTTAATACCCAGAAAGCGGAGTTACTGGAATTCTAAATGTGACGAAAATTTGCAATTTTGCTGAACTATAAAAGTCACAGAATAATCAAAGTATTACTAAAATTTTCAAACTTTATTTTACAAGTCTGAAATGTGAACGGAGCTCCATGCTAACTGTATAGCAGGTGGTCCTCCTCCAAATATGAGGTTAACGCAAAGTCCAACTCAATTGTCACGCCAGTAAAGTAAAGAGGCCAATATTAAATTCGGCACAACATTTAAAACAAGGGTCCCCATTGACTACAAATAAAATATTACTTAATAATTAACTATTAAAAAATGTACAATCCACACGTAAATCCATTTCGCATATCAATGTCAACTACATCTTTCATTATGTCAAACAATTTATCGAATATGAGAAATATCTATATAATATTTATGAAGATCGAATAAATAAGGCAAATCTTATTTAATATTATCTAAAACAGGAATTCATTTAATCATGGAATACAACTTTTTAGCATAATTATAAAATAAGCAAATAATAGTTAATTGATCCAGAAAAAAAAAAAAAAAAAAATCATAGCTAGTGTCACACCAAATTAATTGCGGCCAAACATTAATAAATAAAGTCTATAAGCCTGAGGAGAGAACAGTCGCATGCTTTGTGCCAAAAAAGATCAGTAATCAGAGATTCCGTTTCCACTGAAATCACGAATCGAAGAATGATCTACAACTTTTAATTCCCACATAAATGGTACCTCAATACAGGAAACATTATCAAATTTGGGTAAAAAGGATAGAAATTGTGAAAAAAAAAAAGAAAAAAAAATCACAATAAAATTAACATAAAGGCTTCGACTAGGCTGTATTGTTTGTAAGTATGAGATCCACAAATTATAAGTTCTTAGAGAACTATCAAGCAACTAGTTGCTTGACTCAAAACAAAAGTGCCTTATTACTCTGCTTAGACATATAACCTATCAACTGATAACAATCCGAATTAGGAGGTTTCAGGGTCCAATTCAATACAATCAGATAACAATTCAAATTTCATGTGCCAATCAGAACTATTAAAATGGTGGAATTTGAGAAAAGAAAGTTGAAATATTAATAACGTGCTTAATTTTTTTAGATGTCCAGACCTTCATTTATAAAAGTCGAAAAATTTCAAAGAAACAGAACAAATATTGAGTGTGTAAAAAAACGAAGAATAATTGGTATTGAAAATTTAAATTTCAGCATCTTAATCAGTAAGTTTGGGAAAACAATAGTTCTATATTATTCACCATAATTTGATTATGATAACTAGTATGCGCCTAGTATTTTCGCGATTCCTTGGGATAAAAAAATAAAAAAATCCAATTCGAGTTCCCGTCAAAAGGCGCGGTACTCGTGAATGGAGGAACAGAATCTCGATTATCAAAGGAACCTTTCATTTTTTTTTTATATTAGATTTCTTAAAAAATCATTGTTTTTTTTTTTTCCCCGAGTTGCGGCAAGGAATTTCTGTTTCCTTTTTTCAGGTTTTTGATAGGATCGTCTCTATCGTTTTGACAAAAATAAAAATAAAATGGCGAAGAACCCTAGCCAACAACCACGGATATTCAAGAAGCGTGATGTATATTTGTGCCGAAATAAAATCGCACGTGTTCCAGTACTTCACTGACTGTTGCAATTGAATAAATCTCAAACATCCAAGCATGATTAAATGCAATATAATAAGTACCACTAAGTTTGAACGAATTAAAATATGAAGATGATTGGAGGCGGTGGGAAGAAGGAGAAGAGACGTTAATATACCGCTAAAGGCGATGCCGGAGGCAGCGACGACGCAGGTCTGTATAACGGTGTTCTCCTGGCGAGTGAACGGCTGCCTGAGCAATCCAGATTTCTCCAAAAGCTTCGTCCACGTCTTGACGAAGAAAAAGCCCAATAGACCAGCGGCGACGTTGAGCGAGGGGATGATTCCGGTGGTCAGGTTCAACTTCATGACTATAAATGTGAAGAGGATGACGAGCACAAAGCTGACGAAAAAGGCTCGGAAGGTCAACTGCTTCTGCCACGGCGGCAGCTCTTTGCTCTCAAAGATCCTCTCCACGGACTGATCCAACAACTCGTTCTCTCCTCCTCCTCCTCCGTTGTGTCCATCTGCGGCAGAGGAGACACCGCCGTTCTCTCTCTTATCTTGGTGGTCACCGCCGCTTTCCATCTTCTCCTCGTCCGCTGCGTTCGTGAGAAAGTGAGACAGATAATGACGGCCCCTCGCTCCGTCGGCAATGGAGGCTTGAATCTTGTCCCCCCTGCTTCCCGCTACCGAATGCCAATTTATCCTGGCCCGCCCCGTCCGTCTGTATAGGGTTCACCGTTGATATTGAAAACCGTGATTAGGCATTAATTGATTTTTCCTTTTTTTTTCTGGTTTTGAGTATTTATTTAATTATTTTTAGCTTCCCATTGCATATTCTTTCCACGGCTTCACTAATTATCTGGTTGGAAGCCAGCTTAGATAATTACATCGCACTGGGACTGCCTGTCGAGGTTGGGTTCTGGTCCAGAGCAGTCAACCCCGTTTTTAGGGGAAGAAACGGGCTCCGTTTTGGCATGACGTTACGTACAACGTTTTGGATTTTCAAGGCAGTCCAATTTTCATTTCCCACTTAATATTTTAAATAATTTTTTTTAAAAGAAAAACTTTCTTGGTTATAAGTTAAATTATTTTTTAAAAAAATAAAATCGGATATCTTAAATTTCCCACCGTATTTAAATATATATTTTTAATTTTTAAATTTTTGTTTGAAAGTAAGTTATTATACAAACATTATACCAAGCTTATTACTATTTTTAATATGATGTGATGTCTGCTGGAATTTCAAAATGAATTTTTATTTTCATTTTTTTTATTTTTCAAAGTTTTATTTTTTTATTTTATTTACTTAATATTTATTATAAATACATAAATAATCTATTGAGTCGATCATCAGACATTCAATATTTGATCTACTCTAAAATTATATTTCATAAAAATATTAAAATATAATATTTATATGAAAAGATATAAATCATAATATTTAAAATAAATAATGTTAATATAAACAAGTTGTTATTTATAGATTTTTCTGTTTTTATTTAAAAAATTTAAACAGTTTTAATGGTTTTCATCGTAAAATTTAATAATATAAAATGTTCCGCAGTTAAAACTCTTCGTACTCCGCGAATATCCAAACTCAGAACATTAAATATCGGGAACATTCAACAGAATCACGGAATCTTTAGATGGAAATTTTGACAACTGGGTGGGACCCGCTCACGTGAATCTCCAAAACCGCCCATTATTATTGTTATTATTACGAGCAAAAAATTTCATTGTTTAATAATATATATATATTTTTTTTATTCTTTTAGCCTTCTTAATCTAAATGGCTTATTTGAAACTTAAAATTCTAGACTTAATTTTTAATATTATATTTGGTACTTAAGTAAATGTAAAATTTAAATTTAATAAAAATAAAATATATATAATATGATAATTTTTTTATTTTAAAAATATAGCATAATAAATTATTATTTATGAATTAATAATATCTATCAATAAGTATTATATCGGGCCATATTTTATTGCTTAGGGTTAGGTAGATGCAATGGAGACATAATTTTATTTTTTAATTTGTTATTTAAAAATATTATATCTAAAAATTTTAACAGTAAATAATTAAATAAAATATATTATATAAAAAAAATACATATCATAAATTAAAATGCAAGATATCTTTATTGAAAGGATTAAAATTCTTGTTAGTATCAATAATTTTTTAAAATATAAAAATTTAATATCATAATACATAAAATTCCAGACTATGAAAATTAGAGTTTGGGTAAGGCCAACAATTTGTTTTATTTTTTATATATGGGTTAGAAACATGATCAAAATTTTAATTTATTTTTCTCTTATAATTAAAATTATTTATAAAATTTATATTTTATCTAATTTTAATTTTTAAAAAATAATATTAGACTTAAATTTTATATTTTAATTTGGGTTCCGTAATTGACATGTAATATTGAGTTTTTTAGCCAAATAATAATTATAGACTGCTATTAAAAAATTACATAAATAGAATATCAATAATAATAATTTATATTGATAAACATTAGCATACCTGAATCAATAATTATGGACTTTAAAAAAGTGTGATAATTTCCTCTGATGATGGCAGTATTATCTCCTTTTTATTTCTGTAAATTCTTCAAATAATCATAATTTCTCCCTTTCCTCTCAACAATTACGACACAACCAAAATGGAAGTGGCACACTTTCTATTGAGATTAGATGGGCGCACTTCCCATTAGACGACACGCTTAAGTAGAAAACAAATTTTCCTATTAAATTTAAAAAATATTAAATTAACCAGTTGTATAAAATTGTAAATTTACTAATTTTAGTAGATATTAAATATATACCAGCTCATGTGACATAATTTCTCACAATGAAAAGTTTGAATTTATTGGCCAACCTATAAATTCGGCCACAGGGCGTGACTCTTTAAAATGATCTGGATATGAGAAATTTCATACGATATTTGGTTGTTATATATACATATTTTTAATGCAACTTAGTATTAAAAGGCATGTACTAATTTTTAAAATGCATACTAAATTCAATTACTTAGTTATATGTATTTTAATAATAAGTTAATATTATAAAATTATATAATGTTTTTGATTTATATTGAGTCATTTATTTGTATAGGTGAATTAGAAGACTTTTTGTAGTAATTAAAATCTAGTTGTTTTGAATCGATGATCCTTAGACTATTTTGATTTAGAAATTAAAATCAACAGAAAATATCTAAAAAGATAACATATTTTAATAAAATAAAATATGCAGAAATAAAATATTGTCTTTTAATATTCTAAATGGATAGTCTTTATATAAAATAATTATTAATTATGTGATGACTTTTACAAAAACTTGATATTAAGCTTTGTTGCGTCTTGGGTTCACGGTTGCTGTACGGATTAGGGGGTCTCCGGGTTCTCAACCACATTGTAGCGTCAGGATGAGAGTTCGGTCTCCATATCTCCTAATATGGACCTGCATAATATAAACAACAAACGAAATGTCAAAGATCCGGCGGGATTCTTCCACCATGGTCACTCTAACACTCAAGTCAGTAAATTTTCGTAATAAACGAAGATGACGCACGCGCTAGGGGGTGCACAGATGAATGCTGATGAAACGTAAGTGATGTGTGTGTTTCAATGTGGGAGATGTAATGAGCAGGTAGTGGAAGGCTTGACTTCCTTAACGCACCACAGTGAGTGACTAACTTTTTACTGCCTGAACCGGCTTGGGGATTGTGATTTTGAGAGAAATGGGCTGGTTTGTGGCCACAAGACTTGAGTCGTATCTCAATTCGATTGCTTTTTCTCTTCGTTATTTGGGAAAAGGAAGAATGAACTCTTATTCTCTGCGGGGGAAAGAGGCTCTTATAGGCTCCTCCCGAGTGAACTTTGGGCGCAAGAATTCCAGTTGCTAGAGTTCTCTCGGCCATTTGGAGTCTTTATTCTTGACCGGTCGGCCATGTCGATTGTCGCTTTCTTTGTGGCCTCTAATCTGTCGCCACGCCTGATCTCCCTTGAGTTGGGATTAGTTACTGCGAGCGGCGGTCGCCGAGCCGTTGTCGCAGCAGATTGCCGCTCTCCCATTGGTTTGGTTTTTCTCTCTTGTGCTTTCCTCGGTAGCTCATTAATGCGCTATAGACGCCTGCCGTTTCTTCCGCCAATCGGGCGCCACGTAAGTGCCTCTGCGCAGATTAGGTTGGCTTGAGATGCTCGTGGGCCTTAAAACGGGACCCAACAAGCTTAAATGAAATTATATATTTACAAAAATATGAATCGGGCCAGACATTATAAAATATAATTCGTTTAATTTTTTAAACATAATTATTTATTATATTCATGTATTTACCACATCAACGAAATTTAAAATTTGTCATACAATTCACCTTTGATCGAGTTTGATTGGTCCCAAAAGCACAAAGGCATCAACTTAGGAAACCTCGTATAAACTATGCATATGGGTGAGAATATACGAATTGGTCCCATTTACTGTAACAGAGGGCTTGGTAAGCCCGACGATCAGAATTTGCTTGAGAGCCCATTAACTAAGGATCCAACCTTTTGAGGACTATTACAGCTGGGCCTTAGGTAAGCCCAATATAGACTGCAGATTGGCCAGACCAGCTTAAATAAGAAATAGCTTAGATTTTTGGGATTTTATAGTAGCCAGAATAATTTTTATATTTTTGGGATACTCCTCAAGCTTACAGTGAAAAAATGGAGTAATACAGAAAGAGAAATAATTTAGGCAAAAAAGAAGTAACTGTAAGAAAGAAATGAAGTGATTTATACAAATTTTTTTGGTCTACTAATTCAGGCTACTAAGGATCCATTGACTAATTCCCTATTTGAAAGCAAGTCTTTTGCTCAAAAATCAAATATTAAAAATGTTATTGCACAGCTCTACCCTCCACAATTCCTATTAAAAATAGCATGCTTGACAAGTTAAATACACTTACGGTACGTTTAATTATTAGAATGAAATAATATAAAAATATAATTATTATTTTCAAATAACATAATAATATGGGAATAGAGTTAGAAATTTCTATTCCCATATTTGGTTATTGAAATAGAATAAGTTAATAATTAGTATTTTAATATTTTACATGTAAAAGTAATATGAGAAATATGATAAAAATTTATAGTAGTAATAATAATAATAATAATAATAATAATAATAATATAAAAATAACTATTTCTTCCATGTAAAAAATAAGATGGGAATAAAAAATATCTAAGAAATGTGGTATTTTTTATTTTTTAAGTTAAAAAAAATAAATAATTTTTTAAAAATATTTATTTTATATTAAAATAATAAAATAAAAATAAAATTTTTATTCTTATCTATCAAACATGTATTTAATATAACGAGGTGAGGTGCATGTATTTAATATAATGAGGTGAGGGGTGGAGGGAGAAGTTGTGAACCTGTACTGGGTGGGGGCGGCGCGGCTGGAGGCGGCAGATGCAGAGTGACTATGCGTGAAATGGCAGGTGGCATAAGCAGGTGATCTTCATTTACGAAATAAATATTTCGCTCATTTTTTTAGCTTTTTTTTTTGTTTTACAAAAATTATATTTAAAAAACTAAAAAATTAGCGAAACACTCATTTCACAAATTAGAAATCCCCGGTCTAGCGATAGTGCATGGTACGGTTGGGCCAAATAGATAGCGCGACGCATTTGAAGGGATCCAAGGTGTCCTTCTCTCGTGGCGACCGCCCTTTCTTCATCCAACCGCTTCGGATGTAAAATCGACATGTACCACGCGTTTTAAATGGATAATATAACGTGGACTGTTCAATTTTAAATTTAATCATCCAAAATACGTAACTGTCGAATTTTACATCCGACGGTTCAGATGAGAGAGATCGTCGCCTTCTCCACGGCATGACGCCCTCAATCCGCATTTGAAGTCACGAGTGAGGGATCACTTCGGTGAGATAACACCAATTAAATTTTCACAACTAATTGAAAAGTCAAATGATTTGTTGAAAATCTAAAATATATATATTTAATATTTTTATAAGCTCTTCTTACAATATTAATATTTATAAAAACTAATCTAATAATAAAATTTTATAAAATAGCATTATATTATACTAATCATTTGATTTTAAGCTCAGTTCCATACACTTCAAAAACATGCATTTTAATCTTTTCGATTATACTTAACTAATAAAAAACTAAGTTCTCAATTATAAGGGCCAATCAACCCTTCCCATTTTTTTAAAGTGCGCCCCAACCACTAGCCAAAAGGTCCTACGCCACATTGATACGGCGCAAGGCTTGTGTCTCACGGCATTGACCGTTTGGCTTAAATCTAATTGATAAAAACTATGTAAACTTTTTTTATTTGTAAATTAAAAATATATATACTTGACCGTCGAATTTAATCTAGACGGCTGAAACCGTACAACACAGACTCTGCACTTTCCGTAGCAAAGACATGATAAGGATGGCCCAACCACATGCTAGGTAGAGGCGAACGTTATAAGGGTGGCCCACCTTGTTAGCACTTTCCATAGCAAAAAGTCTAAGCCTATAAAGTTGATATTTGAAATTGGTGTCCTTAGATTTTATCTTGTAATTTGTTATTTGAGTCAATTTTATTTTTGTTCAAATCGCATTAAATTAATCACGTTGAAGCTCAATTTTAAGCACGTGAATACAAGAGATGTCAAGATTATTACATAAATAATGGTTATTAAGTTTGGCATAATTAATGATTATTAGCCGAAATTACTAAGTTAAATATATAATTTCATGGTATTTTAAAATTTTAACATTAATTGACTTGCTCTGACTTACATTTTAAAAGATACAGAGTTACTAAATCGACGTGGTAGTTTTGATAAAAATAAATATTATTTGATTTTTATTACGTAACATTAAACCATAAATATTTTCCTAACTCCTAAATTACGCGTATTTGCAAGCATATTTTTTTTACTTTAAATACATCACGTTCGTTTTGGAGGGAAATAATTTTTTACCTCCCTATTCTGCCATTTTCTTTAGTTGTATATATACGGTTATAAATATTTAATATCTTATTAAAATAATTAGATATTATAATTTTATATTATTTATTATTTTTATTAGATAAATTATTTTTTATGAGTTTGATTTTTGATAAAAAAATATCTATAAAATTAAAAGATTCATTTTCTTATTATCTTATTAAATAATAAAATTATCCATCATATATATGATAATAATAATATGTATATGAATAATGTGGGGTAGTTTTACTTTGAATTGAAACAAGTTTCATTAACTTTTCCCTTTCTTAATTTCAAGGTGGCCTTTTAGAAAAATACAGATAATTCACTATACATAAATTATGCAAATTTTGTCAAGGAACAGAGATAAAAATGAAGAAATAACTCAATTTAAAAAATTTTAAGAAAAATTATTTTTTAAAAAATTGAATATATTTGATGCGTACCTGGATTCGATTTCGAACAGATTTGAATTCACATAATCGCTTGGATCCGATACCGTTCACCAAATCTGGACCCTACATACTATTACAATAAACAAGAGGTCAGGTGTTGGTGGGATGTTATCCCACCGAAAATACTCTGATACTCAAGTCAGCAATAAACCTTTAAATTATAAGAATGTAATACAAATGTAAGTTGAGATAGAAAGCGAGATTGAGGTTGGTGGGAGTATTCGCCTTTAGATATAAGAGACGTTCCCATGACTCGTTGAAAGTATGATTTCCCATCTCAATGTTTGCGAGGAACAAGTGGGAAGTTATATCCTAAAAGCCTGAAAGTTTAAAAGGACGGATCTCGGGTAGTGGGTGAAGTATTTAAAATCTGAAGGCTTGGAGTGGGATTATCATAGTAAGCGATTGCTTGCTTAGGAATGAGTGTTAGTATACTCAATGATTTCTCCGTAGTAGTATTGTGTTGTCTTTCGTTTGTCTCTGTGTTCGTGTTCCCTCAGAGTTGAGACTCTGTTAGGTTATATAGATGGTGGAGAGGGCAACATTCATTGGCCAAGAAGGCGCGATCTCTGTATCGTGTTGGGCGGCCTTCCTTAAGTAAGAAGGTTTGACTTAGGATCGTTTCCTTTCTGAGTGGGTGACGGCTCTCCAGATTATTTACCTTCCTTCTATACTTTTGTTATCGTTAGAATCCATTGTAGGTAGGAAGAGAGAATCTGGCGCCTTTCTAATGGAAAATAGCGTTGAATCATTGATATAGTTTAAGTGCCTTTCAGGTGCCAACAAGTAAATCGGAAGAAAGTGGTCTGATTATTACAACAAATGTCATTCCCAGGTTGGAAATGGGAAGACATTGTTATGGATTTTGTAACCGGACTGCCAAAGACGCTAAGGAAACATGACGCTATTTGGGTGATTGTCGATCGGCTAACAAAGTCACTCCCAGGCAATGAGTGACTTACTCCCGCGATAAATCGCCCAATCAGATGTAAATGAGGTTTTCAGACTTCATGGCGTGCTTGTTTCTATTGTATCAAATAGAGACCCTTGCTTTGTTTCAAAGTTCTGAAAAAGTCTACACAAAGAGTGGGATTTAATGAAATTAAGACGCTTTTCATCCCCAAACTGACGGCCAGTCAGAACGGACTATCCAGATCCTTGAAGATATGTTAAGGGCCTCGGTTTTAGAGATGAAAGGGGCTTGGGACAATTCATTAACTCTAGTAGAGTTTGCTTATAATAATGCTTATTAGGCCAAAGACTGCATGACTCCTTTCAAGTGTTGAGAAAATGTAAGTCGCCGATTCACTGGGAGAAATACGGAGATAAAAGGATTTTGGGTCCAGACATTATTAAAGAGACGACAGAAAAGATAAAGTTATTACATAAAAATCTCAGAGTAGTCAGGAGCAGGCAAAAGAGCTATGCAGACCGGAGGAGATCCGCATTAGAATTTAAAAAATGCGATTTTGTATTCCTAAAGGTATCGCCATCCAAAGGGAAATATAGATTCGGGGTAAAAGGGAAACTGAAGCCACGATTTATTGGTCTTTTTAAAATTCTAGAAAGGATCGGAGAAATAGCTTATAGACTTACACTATCTCCAAACTTGGCAGAAGTACATGACGTGTTCCACGTATAAATGCTTCGGAAGTATGTCCATGATCCTACTCATGTAATTGAGTATGAACCTTTGACAATAGATAAGGACTTGTCCTATGTAGAGGAACCAGTGAAGATCTTGGATCGAAGGGAACAGAGGCTACCCACCAAATCAATCATTCTAATAAAGGTGCTCTGGAAGAATCACACACCCGAAGAGGCAACTTGGGAACGAGAGGAAGAGATTCAAAATAAATACCCCTATTTATTTTCTCGAGGCTAGTAATTTTATTTAAAATTTTGAGGACGAAATTTCTATAAGTGGGGGAGATTGTAACGACCCAGACTTTAAAAGCATAGAAACCCCAGTCGTCGAGTCTTAAGATGAAATCAAATTCGGACCTTATTTAATGAAAAACCACTCCGAATTTCTACGATAATCTAGTCCGAATTTCCTTGAAAAAGGAGTCCGAAATATCCCTTGAAAAGAGGTCCGAATTTCCTGGATGAAAATCAAGTCTGGCCAGGTAAGGTCGAAGTAGCCTTGAGGGCCGGAGTGTATTTGTGGTTGGTAAAGTCGAAGTTGTTGATCCGGTCAACGCCAGTTAGTTGACCGGAATTCGTAAATAATGAAACCGAATACGATGAAATAATAATTAATAAGGAAATCCTTATAATAAGGAAACTAAGCAAAGAGAAATAACCAGTAAGAAAATTTTGAAATAAGGAAACCGAGTATAAGGAAATAATAAATAATAAGGAAACTTTAAATTTGAAAACCCTGCGAATTTTCTCCGAAGGTTTCCAAACCCTAACGGGGGCTACCAGGCCCAAGGGCTTATAAATAAGACTTTAGAGAATGGAAAAAATGGGCACTCGAAAGGGCTTGACCAAAAGTTCAATGCAAAATAAAGAGATTCAGGCAATAGTACTCACCCTGTTTTTAAAGTTCATGATTATTATGCATGTTTGCAATACGAGTAAATCTGATATTTTTATGAAAGTATGTTTTAGAATGTATGAATGTTGATTCTGCTCCTTTATCTGATATTTTGATCGACTTATGTTTCTGTGCATACGATGTTTGTTCTATTGTTCGAATTAAGGAAGAATCGTTCGCATGTTTAAAAAGAAGTCCCGTCATTCATGATGTTCGGTTTTGTCCTGCTTGGAAACATGATTATTTGTCAACTGATATGAACTTCGATAAATGCATGTTTAAGGTAAAGAACTTCGACCTTAAGATGGAACAAGAACTCCTGTAAATGAACTCTGGTTTCTGTCGAAAAGATGTCTGGTTTTAAGAAAAAGAGTTCCGGCATTTTTAGAAAGTTACTCCATCCCTTTTGGAAAAAGAACTCCAGATTTTTGAGCGTCGAATTTTAAAAGAAACAGAACTCCGGCTGTTAGAGTTTCGGCTTTTAAAAGAAAAAGAACTCAAGATTTTAGAGCGTCGAATTTTAAACAAAACTCCTGCTTTTAGAGCTTAGGCTTGTAAAAGAAAAAGAAGTCCGGATTTTAGAGCGTCATATTTTAAAGAAACAGAGTTCCGGCTTTTAGGGCTTCGACTTTTAAATGAAAAAGAACTCCGGATATTAAAGAAAAGTCACTCCGGTTTTAGCACTCCGGATATTAAAAAAGAGTTACTCCGGTTTTAGAGTTTCGAATTTTAAAAAAAGAATCACTGATTTTAAAGAAAGAAGCACTCCGGTTTTAGAGCTCGGATTTTTAAGAAAGAATCACTCCAGTTTTAAAGAAAGAAATGCCTGATTTTAGAACTCCGAATTTTAAAAAGCAGTTAATCGATTATTTTTTAGAGCTAAGCCCTTTTGAGAAAGAACTCGCCTTTGAAGAAGAACTCCACCTTTTTAGCAAAATATGCCGCCGAGAGCTCCGATTTTCGAACTCCGTCTTTTTAATAAAACGACTTTGGCTTTAAGATGATTAAAAAAAAAAGTACTCCGTCCTCTTTAGAAAAAGAGCTCCAGACTTTGATGAAAAAGCACTCCGTTTATTTAAGAAAAAGTACTCCATTCTTTTAAGAAAGAACTTCGGCCTTAACGTCCTTAAGAAGCACTCCGTCCTTTTGTTTGAAAATGAACTCTGGCCTTGACAAAAGAGAACTTGGCTTTTTACTCCAACTTTTACTCCTTTTGATAACAACTCATGATACAAGAACTCCGGCCTTTAATGTTCGACTTTGGCAATGAACTCCAACTTTGTAAAGAACTTCGGCTTTGACAAAAGAACGCTAGGTTTTAAGAAGTCCGCCCTCTCGTATGAAAAAGAACTCCGCCTATTTTTAATGAACATGAAAAATGCATGTAATACAGATAGCAAGTGGACTCTATGACTTCCGACATCCGAACTATGATGAATGGCCATGAAAAGATATCAATCATGAATCGAGTCTCCCTTAAATTTACTGTTAAAGATGGATGAAGGATATCAAAGTGACACTCGAGGATTGCCTCCTGGGCCACGGGAGGGGAATTTCTGATGGCATAAGAACTATGGACTACGGCCCCGTATGTCAGGTTAAAGGCATCACCTCCCGCCCCGGGGAGCATAATGAGGGGATACGGCCTTAGGTTGTGGGGTTACACATAACACGTCCTCGATGTTGTCCGCTCCCGTCCGGTCCCTAAAGATCCCTAAAGATGATAAGAATCTTCAATGATTGTATTAGTTTCCAAGACAAGACAATAAGAAAGGAACTTTCGAACTAAAGATATGATGATTCCGAATTTCTGTTTTATCCGCTTATATATATGATTTAAGGTTGCGAAGATTTTGATTACTCACTCGTTGTTTTCAACGGATGAAGAAAGACTCATGGAGGACGAAATTGAGTAGAATCTCATGGCGTAGCCAAATAGTCCGAGTACTGACACTAAATGAAGGGCTTGTTTAATTTCTCTAATGTTTTTGGATCAGAAATTTGATTTTAACTTATCAATATTAGATGTTTCGGTATTATGAATAAAAGTTATAATTTTTAGTAAAGATCTCAGGGCAATTAGGTCCAAATATTAAAGTAGCCGGACAATTTTGAAATCAAATCGGTGGGCCAACTTTATATAGTCCGCCTCACGAGATCCTGTGTATGAGTGAAAAGAAAAATTTTATATCAATTTATTATTTTATTTTAAGGCAAGAATTATGGGCTGATGACGGCTTTATGAAGTAAAATAAGGCCGGGCTGTCACAATAGGGAACGAGGGAACCTTTATTTTAAAAATTTTAAAAAATATTGTTTTAAAATTTAGATATTAATAAATATAGTTATAATGGGCTGACCCACGAATTGAACCTGCTGATAGGAAAAGAGTCCAAAAGGTGACATGCCCATGGCGTGGCTTCGGAAGCTCAAGATCAAAGTGGCAATGCGGTCGGCCTAGTAGGGTTGGCCCAAAACTCTCCAACGAAAAAGGGCTATTAGGGAAACCCCGCAAAAGCCCATCCAACTCATTAACCGTCAAATGACGCACCATCCCACGAATACACGGGCAACACTTACCAAAATTATAGATGTAACTTAGCAAATATTCTACCCCAGGTCACGCAACACCTAAGATGGCAGTTACAATTCAATAAATCGTTGCAAAAAGGTAGTCACCATGTGATGATCCCCATAATTGTCCAAACAAAGGAAAGAATGATCGCAGACAGCCGTAATTACCATAACAAGCACCCACGATTGTTGGGATAGTTCAGCAAATCGATGCTGGCAACTGTCGTCAATCGTGATATTTAAGAAAGGCTGAAAAAGTTCCAACGCTATAAATACCCCTTCGTCCAAAAGGCAGAAGCAAAAAAAAAAAAAATTGGAAGAAGAGACAAAGAAAAAGAGAGATATTGAAACACTATTCTAAGCAATCATATCCAAAGCAGCTAAAGCCTTATCTGACTAGCCTACCATTGCCTTCTAGGCATTCACTCACCCTGAAGACTTTCAAAACCACTTCTCGTCGAGCGCATCTCTAATAAGCCACTTTTCGCTGAACGCATCTCTAGTAAGTCGCTCTTTGACAAAGGCACCTGTCGGAGCACCACCCTCTTACCAACATTTAATCTCTACGCCCATCCATTAGCATCCTTCATCATTCTCATTTACGTTAAAAGATTATTAATTTGAGTGTTGAAAAATAAATCGAGAAGTGAATTTCATCATCATCTGACTTATTGTTTGTTTGTTGTGTTGTAAATGGCTTAAATTATTAGAGACGGATACTGAATTCACTTTAACTCAATCCATCAGAAAATATTAAGTTACTTTCAAAACAATCCAAAGTCAGGTTATACCAAATAGTATATTTTTATATAGATAATTAAAATTTTAATAATTAATTAATTTTTTAATTTTTTAAAAATAATTAAATTATAATAATTTATTTAAAATTATATTATTTAAATTGGAGAATACTTTAACCGTCACTTCCCTACGACAATAATTTAGCCGTCACTTCACAACGACAGCGCACTTGATCAACTACTGCAGTAGGCAGATTATTTTCCTTCTATCAAACTCCAGTCTTACAGACGGCTACCCTTTAACTTGGATGGAGTAGATGCCATAGCTTTGGCAATTTCTCTCAGCGCAAATTTCTGAATCTTTCCCGTCGACGTCTTCGGCAGCTCATCCTTAAAAACCACCGTCTTCGGCACCATATAGTGCGGCAACTTCGAACGACAGTACTCAATTACCTGTTCCTCCGTTGGCTTCTTCTCCCAATCCTCCTTCAAGCTCACGAAAGCACACGGCGTCTCCCCCCAGTACTCGTCCGGCCGAGCCACCACTGCAGCCTCGTTCACCGCCGGGTTCATGTATATCACCGATTCAACCTCTACGCTGCTGATATTTTCGCCGCCACTTATGATTACGTCCTTGGATCTGTCCTTAATCTCCAGATATCCATCCGAATGCATCACACCAACGTCCCCTGTTCTGAACCACCCATCAGTCCCCATCACCTTCGACGTTGCTTCTGGGTCTTTCAGGTACCCAAGCATCAGACTTCCTCCTCGGAGGACTATTTCACCGAGCGATGATCCATCGGGCTTTACCCTCTTTCCTGTTGGATCAATCACTTCGACGGCGGTTAAACACACTGTTCTGACTCCTTGTCTTGCTTTTAGTCTGGCTCTCTCGCTCGCCGGGAGACGATTCCAATGCTGTTTCCACGCGCAGGAAACGACTAATCCGCCGGTTTCGGTCAATCCGTATCCATGGCTGATGAGAAATCCGAGGGCCTCTGTTCTTAGGAGGACGACGGCTGGCGGAGGTGCGCCGGCTGTGAGGATGCGGACGGGATTTTTTAGGGGTTGGGTGTTTGGGGTGTTGGAGAGCATGTTGAGGACGACGGGGGCGCCGCACATGTGAGTAACGTTGTGGCGGTCGATGGCTGCGTAGATGGTGGCTGAGGTGAACTTACGGAGGCAGATATTGGTGCCTCCGACTGCGGCCATCCCCCACGTGAAGCTCCACCCGTTTGAGTGGAACATCGGGAGGGTCCAAAGGTAGACTGGCTGGTTGGGTAGGGACCAGTCGATTATGGAATCAACGGCCATAAGGAAGCTCCCACGGTGGCACTGGACCACCCCTTTGGGGGAAGCAGTGGTGCCGGAGGTGTAGTTCAGAACAATCGGGTCCCACTCGCTGTGGGGCCGGATCCACTCGAAATTCGGATCGCCTTTTATCACCAGATTTTCGTACTCGTCAATGAAGGGATCTCTATTCAACGATTGAACCGACGAATCAACATCATCTCGGATGAGGATTAGCAAGGGTCGAGCGGTGGTGGGAGGGAAGAATGAAACGGCTTCGAGGACGAGAGATCGAGACTCGTAGTCGACGAAGACGAGTTTGGACTCCGCGTGTTGTAGCAGGACGGAGACTGTGCGGGCGTCGAGGCGGATGTTGATATTGTTGAGGACGGCACCGGCCATGGGCACGGCGAAGTGGAGCTCGTACATGGCAGGGATGTTGGGGGCGACGACGGAGACCACTTGACCGCGCTTGATGCCGAGGGAGGAAATGGCAGAGGCGGCCTGGATGCATCGGCGGTGGGTTTGCGACCAGGTGTAAGTGGTGGAACCGTAGACTATGGAGAGGCAGTCGCCGTATACCGTGGCGGCTCGTTCGAGGACCGATATGGGCGTGAGTGGGGCTGAGTTTGCTGGCCCTGCCTTCAGCTGATCCATTAGGCTCTGTGATCGCTCTCGCTCTCCCAACCGTCGAAATATTAGAAGATGAGGTTGCCACCCACTCAAAAGTCAGTGATAATTTATAATAGGAATAATTTGAATATATATTTTAATTTCTAAATAATAACATATCTTTTACTTATTTAATTCTCCAAATTTATATAAAATACATATCCATACGCAATATCAAGTTTTTTTTTCATATTTTAATTATTTATTTTAATTTAAATAATTATAATTTAATAATTAAATTTTTTATATTAAAAAAATAATTAAACTATAAATATTTATTTAAATATTAACCTATTATATTAAAAGTTAAATGGACCCTATTTCTTCAAGGGGAGCCTCCCAAATCCTAGCAAAGAATGCCGTATAAGGTTTGTTGGATCACAAATTAAATTAAATATTTTAGATTTTAACGATTATTTACCCTATTTAACTGTACTATATGAATTTTTAACTTAGCCAAAACTTTTGATTTTCAATATTATATTTAATATTTCCTTATCATATTCTTTTTTAGTTATCATCTCTCTACGATGAGCATCTTCTATATTAGTTTACGTGATCCAATTGTTTCAAATGATTTTCTTTCTTTTTTTCCTTTCTCCACTTGGCGTTATCTTGACCTTTTCTCATACTTGGAGTAAGCGTCATAAAATACTCGTTTGAATCTTATCATATTGGATATATACATCTCCATTATAGCAATAAGATGGGCTTGGACTACAAGATCTCAAAGTATATATATATATCAACTTATTTTTTTCGGATAAATGGTTCCACACTCTGCTATTTATTTATTTTTACTACTACAAAACCTATATTTTTTATTTTATTAATTGTACGTTATTTAGCTTTTAAAATCTATCTTGAATTTAACCTTACAAATGGTACGATCTCTTGTATTATCCTCCCCCAAAAAAAAAAAAATTGTCATCGGTGTAAAAAAGGATTTGGTAAGGAACATCGTTCACATTTACCAAAATTAGTTGCGCAGTTGAGACCAAGGCGCCCCTCAAGGTCAGGATCATGAGAATAGACAGACATTTAACATCTTAGTAACAAACAAAAAATTAGAAGAAAATTTGTGGTGACAAATGACCTTCTTGTCATGGAGGGCCCGATGGTGTTGTGAACAAATCACGTGAACAACAAGGAAGAGGAAAAGTTTTATAGGATTTGTTGTTTTATATTAACAAAATAAAGGGTATACTTATGATCGGAATGGTAGAAATGGGCTACCTAACATGAAAACCTATGGACTCGACGTTAGGCTCAAGGGCTGGTCAATACTTCCGTTAACTCAAACAGTGCTTCAACCGAATGGACTGTCCAAGTTGGACATGGCCCGATCTAGGTGGCCCATATTGTCCTTCCCACGCGCCGAAGATCACTTGCCTTAATCAGTTAGCACCCCGAATATTACTCCAAATTATTATCTCTTTAGGAATGACAGCTCCCAACTTAACAAATTTCTCATAACGGTAACTCCAATATTCGCCGATCACAATATCTCCTCAATGAAGGAAAGAATCCCTTTTGATTGATTACAATTGGCTTAATCAACGTTCGAGATTCCCGTGCCAACCTACCAAATTTGCGACCAGCCTGGGTGTCCAAATAAGGCTGAGTTGACTCAGAGGCTATAAAAAGCCCTCGAGGTAGATTCCAAGGACACACCCACATTTGCGCTAATACTAACTCTTAGACACTTGCATTCACACTCACACAAGCCCTCAAACGCCACTTCTAAGAGCTCTCAAGAGTCCACTTTTTGCTGCAGAGCCTCCTGAGAATTACCTTGCAATTCTCACCTCCTCAACATCAAAGTTGTTCCCCACGAGCACACTACTACAAAAGTCTTTTCACACTGAGCGTCACCTCCAAGTTAGATTCAAAAGGCCCACTTTCTTACATTATCATTCATACCTCGTTCTCCCTACATCTTTTATCTTATAAGATTAATTATTGATTTGAACGTCAGAGAATAAATTAAAAAATAAGTCTTACTAATTTTCTAACCTATTATTTTTGAATTGTAGTGTGAATGATCCAGGCCAACCGGTACTGGAGGTTGAACCTGTTTTAATTTGACTCGAAAATCAAGCGGCATATTAATCCGTCAGTAACCCAGATACATGATGCATCAACTTCTAAATAGAAATATTTGTACTTATACTTCTACTTATAAGTAGAAATATTTCGTTCTGCATTTGAAACGTACTTTTAAAACATAGTGTGGCCTAGACACCATCATAATTATTCATTACCAAAGTCGACAATATCTTGGGAAGAATTGACAATTTCTTAGAATTTAATAATATTATCACATCCCAAATTTTGATCATATAATTGACATTTAACCAATTATAAATTAACAAATTTATCATTTAATAATATTTGGATATAAATTTTACGTTGATATCTTGACTGACTGTAAAAAATTAAATTAAATTATATACATGATCCAAATAAGTGTTACGTCTCTTGTGGCTCTAACACTGACCAAATGTGATATCGGACCTTATGTGAAGAGCTAATACCTGTCATCAATAATAGGAGTAATATAATTTGCTGAAATAAATTTTACTATTGCCAAACTATTCATTAACTGATATCTATGAGTTTACAATCTGATCATGATGTAAATCATATTAACATGGTATCGAAATAGACCAACATACATCTTATGACTTACAAACTGCTATCCAATTATCATTCATGCATTAATTATTATTTAAAGCGCATCATCATATATATCAACTACTATTTGAAAGACCATATTACAGCATAAAATAATCTAAAATTGTCCGAAAACTAAATTTAATACATTAACTATTATCCAACAGCCATATTACAACATTTAACATTCTAAAACTACATTGAACATTTCATAATCTCATATTAAAGACTCTCCAACATAGTCACTCGCAATTTCTATTCATCCAATAAGTATCCGTATATCTCATCTGGAGGAGTTAGTAAAATAGAGTAAGGAGTAAATCAAAAGTTTAGCAATGTATATAATTAATCAAATGATCATATTTAATTTACATTTAAAATATATCGGAAGGATAAATATATCATATTTTAATAATATGCTATAAAATTTTGTATCACTCATATGATCAACTTACGTAAGATTTTTAAATTTATTTTATCATATTCTTGTTTATTTCTTTTCACCAAAACATACTAAAATCAGATTTTCTTAAGAATTAAGGGCTAGTAGGTCTTACTGACTAAAAAAATGAATAATTAAAACTCGAGTTATATTTATTTTTATACGATTAAAGATCGTATACTACTATTTAAAATCCGTAAGTGGACTATCATACATATAACCTGATAGATGAGGTCTAATGTCGCTTCTTATATATGGATGATAGATTTAAACCTTAATATACCATTATAATATACTAATGCATGCCGCAATACACTGTCTGCTGAATTATAACCATACCCAAATACAAATTCTAAGAAAAATTCTACAAATTTCTTCTTTCTTCTTAATTTTATCAATTTAAGAGAAAATAATTATAATTTTTGACATAATTATAAAATTTTGCACATAATTCAATAATTCTTAAATATATAATACTTAAATTCTGCATAAAAACTTAGTTATGATAAACTTTAAAGCATGAAATGTAAATTTAACATGATAATTTAGAAAAATTTAATATAATCTAGAAATTTGCAAACATGCAAAACATCCTATTGAATTTCAGAACAGGTAGTGTATAATTTAATATGTAGGAACTTATATTCAATACTTTCGTATGGCCTAAGCCTTTAATTAATAATAATCTTAAATAATTAAATTAATATAATTAAAATTAAGATTAAAAAAATAAAAAATTAAATTAAAGAGTTAAAATTAGATTGAGTCATATTAGGTGAAGGGTGCCTAAAGGATGCTTGAGTCATGTCTAAGCACCAAAACCTGTTGGGTCAGGATCTAAGGTAGGCCTAATCGGTGCACAAGCAGTCAATTGACATAGTGTTCACACTCAAGGTATGCTCGAGTCGTGCTTAAGCGTAGTGAACTAGTAGCTCAGCGCTTGACACACGCCTGAGTCGACGCTCGATCATACTACAGTATAAATATAGCACTTGAACAGTTTTTTATCTGTTTTTTCCAGAGCTTTCTAAGGTTAGAAAGAGAAGTTACTAAGGAGAAGAGAGAGAGGAAGAGAGGGGAATTCAAGGAACTTAAATTTTAGTTGATTCTAGTGAGATTTTGGGTAAATTGAAGTGAAGGTAAGTTTACTCTAAGCTCATCTTTCATTTGTCGCTATTCTTTGTCAAATGCCATAAGTATTATTATTCTAATACTCATTCAAATTATAATTTTAAAATTAATATGTTTATATTGAGCATGCATATGAATTTTTCATGATATTTTAATAAGATTTTATAAGAACTCATACCTAAATTTAAGTATAATGTATTTGTATTTTAAATATTGCAAATAATATTCATGCATGGTCTAAATTTCTGGTTTACTACTCCTACATGTTTAATTTCATGGATAAACTCCTACATGATCAAATTTTATGAAATGTTATGTATGAAATTAAAGAATGATTGAAGAAAAACTCTACAATTAAATGAAGAAATATAAATATCTTTTTCAAAAGTGAAAAAATTATGAATTAAGAAGAAAAGTGTAAAATTTTTTTAAGAAATTATATTGGACCATGGTTATGATTCAACGGGTTGTATATTATGATATGTTTTAATATATTATAGTGGCATATAAATCTCTAAACTTATAACCATGGGTTGAGAAGTGTCTTCTGGCCCTATCTATAGAATTTGTTGCGTGCCGGATTTTTGATTGTTGTACGGATTATGGAGACTTCTAATCTTCCACTGTCGGTTGATTTGGATCAGGTCCGATTTCTATCGCTGATAATTTAAAACCTACACAATATAAAATACAAACAAGAGATCAAAGGTCGACAGGATGTTCTCCAACAGAAGACACTCCGACGCTCAAGTCAAGTATCTTCCACCATGAACATAGAGATGCAGGAGTGAATATAAAGATGTGGTGGAGAATGTGATGATGTAAGAATGTAGGATTCGTTGAGCGACTACAGAATGCTAGGCTTCGTGTATTGCATTGCAGGGAGTGGTGCACTAAGGTTTCTCGATAGAGGATTTTTGGGTCGGTGACCTTAGATTCCTTCTGGGATGAGGAATTTGATCGGGAGATCAAGAGTTTTGATTTGGAATTGGATCTTTTACCTATTGAGGGAAAAATATTTATAGGCTCCATGGTGAAGAACCTTGGGCACGAGAACCTCCAACATGTTACAAGTTGGGATTTGTCGGCCACTGACCGCTGGCAGCAGCATGCGGCATCAGTTGCCACCTTGTAGTGGTGTGGAAACCATCGTCGGGCATTGACCATGCTTGGTCGGATGCTCGTGCGCGGATTGGTTGAGCAGCTTGGGAGGATGGCCTGCGCCGTGGCTTGCAGCGTTGACCTTCTTCTTATTCACCAGCATTCTCTCGGCAGGCTCTTGCCGCCTGTAGTTGCCTCAATAGGTTGAAACAATGCGCTGATTGGCTGTTGTTCTAAGATGTTGCATAGGCTATACGCTTGGACCCGCTGGGTTTTACGTTGGGGTTTTGGGCCATACTGTTCGACTGGGCTGACATTCCTTCGACTAGGTCTCACTGCTCTTGGCTCATCTCCAAGTAGGACCTAACAGAATTATATGTAGACGACCCATCTTCAGGGTGTTAAATTAAAGTATTTGGTCTTTTGTTGTGTGAGAGTATACACAACCTGAGTTTTGATTAACCGCTCAATTAGTTGATAAAATTTACTGGCTCTAGTCCATAAGAAAAATAAAAATTAAGTATGTTTTGATGATACAAATTAAATAAGAAATCTGAAAAATATAAAACATGAATTTTCTACATAAATATTATGAAAATGTTATATCATTATATTCGATTATATTTTATAGTTCATTTGTTATATTTTAATGTAAAGTATAAATATTTATTGATATATTATAGTGTCTTGTTGAGCTATTGGATTATACATTGCTATTTTCTTACCCCTCAAATAAAGTACATGAGTTTTTACCAAATGGATAGTATTGAAGTTGATGAGTATAATTGCTATTGGCCTAATAGGAAAGTCCATTAAGGATTCGACCCATAATTGAATAAAGTCTTAATTCCTATATAACCCAAAGTGAGTAGATGAGTCCGTCGATTTTATCTGGGTAGTTCACTTCATGTATGATGACGATACCAATTCTAACCGACCAAAAAAGATAACTTTCTTCTCTTATCTAAATAGCTTAATGATTCGGCTACCAGTTTAAAATCGTCGGCCGAACGGTGTCCTCTCATTCATTCAAATGGTTCCATGGACAGTTGGTAGAAAGATCAATTGCCTTTTAATTATATATATATATATCCTTCATTTTCAATCGGAAGAGGGAGGATGAACAACTAAAAGCGCAAAAAGCTAACAAGGGATAATTCTAAGATACTTCAAGTACATTTTCTCTCTCTCATTAAGATGCTTCATATTAAACGCATTTCATAAAATTATTTTATAAATATTCTCACTTTACATCCTCTCTTTTCTTTCAATAAAGAAATATTACTAATTTGAGTATCGGATGATATATCGGGGAGTGATCCCCGTCAATCTTTTGATCATCTATTTATTGTGTTATACAGGATTTAGATTCAAAACGTATGGAGACCGAAGCCTCTTCTAATCGTTCAAACTAGGCAAACGGATTCTTGACTCCCTAATCCGTATAATAATCTAGATTCATGGTCGTATCATAAGTATAGGTTGATATGAATAGTTTAAATTGTTATATTTATAATTATAATATTATTTTGAATAATATTTAATATTGTTTTATATTTTCGGGCTGTTGCTAATGTTATAATTTTAGTTTCGAACTGTTGCATCATCGGATCCTGGACTCTGTACGGATGATGACCCAAATTTTGAGCAACACAAATGTAGATTTTAAGTAGGAGAAAGAGAGAGAGACAGCGACACGTAACATTTTTTCGTGAAAAATTCTCTTCTAAATGAGAGAAAAAAATTGTGGGACTCTAAGTTCGAGAACGATTCCACTATTCAGGTGTTTGAGTACAAAAGGTGGAGAACAAAATGTATGATAACTCCCAAGGATTACTCTTATAAACACAAGTGTTCTTTCAATTGGTAGTGTGTGTAACCTGCTTTTTCTCTCTCTTTGAATGTAAATGCAAGTGTAGAAAAATCGATCATTTGTTAGGTATATAATGAATACTTATATAGTGGTTTGAGTCTTCCTACGTGGAGTACTCATGTGGAGTTGGTCTGTGCAGGGGAGCCTGCTACCAACTTTACAAATCCATTTTACCGTGTTAGAGATGTTGCGTGCATGCGGGCTGTAAGACATCATTTCTGCAGTGATCACACTTGCTCGACAAACCATCATTTCCTGTGAAGATTGCGTGTTGTGAAGATCGTGCGTCTTTGCAAAAGTCAATAATTTGAGTTGGCATTCTTGGTTGTCCTGAGCTTTCTTTCTACACTCGTGCCGTTAAAGATTTCACAGAATCCGCATCCTTGACGAAGGCTTTGGCCCTCATTAAGTCTGAGGACGTTTGGTGACAAATGTGTTCGGGTTTTAACTGAAAGCTTGGTCAGCAATAAGTCTTTGAGTTTTCAGGGCCATATTCTCAATGCAATGTCCTTGAAATTTTTTTGGAGACTTTGGTCTCTTTTTGAATATTCGAGTCTCTCAAGTTAAGTCAGCCTCTTGGACCAATTCAACTCTCTGGAATTCTCGAGCCGTGAACCTAAATCCTCGGGCCTCTTGAGCTAATTTAGCTTCTTGGGCCAAATCAGCCTCGTTAGCCTTTTGGAATGCGAGCATAATTTTCGAACCTTCTATCTGGGCCCTAGGTACTACTACCCATCACGGACAATGATTTGTGATGTACTTAGCCTTTAGACAACGTTTTGATGTCTAATATTTTGTATTATGGTGTTCGGTATTAGTTAATGTGATGTGTTAAGTTTGGATAGCTTTAGAACGTGTTGGATGATGTAATAAATTGATAAATTTTATTCCGGACAATAGGTTATAATTTAGTTTAAGGATTGCCGATTGTTCGATGAGTAAATGTTTGTCTCCGTGTTATATTTATAATTTGTCGGCATGTGTGTTGGCTGTCCAGTAATAGTGTTTATGATTTATTTTTTCACATTTGTATACTCTGACTATATATTGAGTAGGCATCACTCCTTACGTAGGGTCCAACATTATGATTGGTCGGTGTCGAAGCCACATGTGGCGTGACACTTAATTTGGATCTTATGTATGAAATTGTGACAATTTAATTGTGATCAGTTAAGGTGTCAACGTGGAGTTCACATCTGAAAGTTAATTAGAGAATTAATTAGTTAAATAATAATATTTTGAATTAGAATTTAATTTTGGATCAGAATTGTGGACTTGATAATATTAAAATGGTATAGAGAAATTGTAAAGGGATGTCTCAGTCGGTCTAAAGATTTAATTTGGTTGACTTCAGTTTAAGAATTTAATTTGATTAATATTTTTTGTGATAGGATTAAGAGATGGTACCATATGAAAGTAATGTTGGACTAAGATCTTGCTTGGATCATGAAGAGGAGTATTTAAATATTATGGTGAAGATGATGGACGTCATGGAGTCAATAGTTTAGGATCAACCAAACCTAGATCCTATCGCAGCTCCAGTGAACTCGGGAACTACTACTTATGATGGGTTTACTAATAAAAGGGTCCTATAGTTTTGGAGTGATCCAGATTTGACAAAGGTAAAAATTTGGATTCGAATGATCAAAAAGGTATTTGTGGTGTTCCGATACCCTGAAGAGGATAAGGTGACATTTGTTGCCTATAAGCTTAATGGTGAAGCTGACCATTGGTGGTCAATGAGGAAAAGAGCCATGGCTTTGGAAGACAATGAGATAGTATGGGACACGTTTGCTGAAATTTTTATGGACAAGTACTTTCTGATGAGTCTTTGGGAGTAGAAGGAGGATGAATTTGCATGGTGAGGCAAGGGAACCGAACCATGGTTGAATATAAAACTAAATTCATAGAATTGTCTCGTTATACTCCTCATATGTACACAATGAAGCAAGAAAGGTTAGGAAATTTAAGCAATGTTTGAAAGATGAGATTCCAAGGTAGCTGGCCACACTAAAGTTGAGGACGTATGGAGATGTTTTCAATCAAGCTCTATTGTTCGAGAAGTAAGTTGAAAGTGAGAAGTTCTATGAGAAAAAGTTGGCTAGTCATGGTGGTCAAAGTTTCGGCCAAGATTTGAGATCAGGAGGAGCTCACAAGAAGGCCATGATGGTGGAAAAAATGAAAGAAATGAGCTGAAATTTAGGGAGTATTGGGCCCACAATCAGCAATGCTCGTGTGCCCCATTATGAAAAATCGCATTGAGAGGTCCTACTTCAAAGTTTTGGGAGTTTGTTTCAACTGTAAGCAACCCAGTCTCATCCTACGATGTCAATGGCGAAGAAGCTCAATGTTTCGAGATGAGCTTTTGCTGTCACAGTGCAAGATGGGGAGACATTGCCGAACATCGTGGAAGGAAATCTCACCACTTTTAACACCCCGACTCATATACTTTTGAATTCCGGGTCTACATATTTATTTGTATCACCAAAATTTGTGCGTTATTTGATGTCACTTTCGAGGATTTTGGAGTTTGCATTAATTGTGTCGACACCTACGGGATTATCTATAGTTACAAATATTGTGTACCCGAGATGTATAATTTGGGTTAGTGAGTTGCAGTTGGTCATAAACTTGATTTATTAGATATATATAACTTTGATATAATTTTAGATATGGATTGGTTAGTAAGTTATTATAATAGTGTTGATTGTTTTAATAAGAGGGTACATTTTACTATTTCAGGATGTGAACCGTTTTATTTTTAATGTGTGATGTATAAGAAATTTTCTTACTTGATTTCGGCTTTACATACTCATCATTTGATAGAAGGTGGTTGTCAAGCCTATTTGGCTTATATGAGCACAATTGGAAATCATAGTTTCCTAGCAAGTTATTCATTTCACCGACTAAAATTTAAAATAATGTCGACAATGTAGGCTTGAAAATAAGTAATAATTCGAATTATAAGAGTCAAAATATTACAACTAAAGGCGACTTTGAATATCAACAAGATTTGACCTCGTAATAGTCATAAGAAGGAGAATTCATACTAAATTAGAGTGATTAAAATCATAAGTTAACCGTACTGTTAGATTGAAGTAAGGTCAAACTCAAACATTGACATTATAAATCGCCATAATTTGAATATGATATGATCTTAATAAACTAAAATTGATATCATAACTACTATTTTAAACAATATAACACAAAAATTAATTTTTAAAATCCTAAAACTACTTCAGAATAATTTCATTTCAATCCAAAATGCCTGTAAATTTATTCTAAACCCTGTAATCCGAAAGACTAATAAAAATCAAAATAAATGTGAATTAATTGTTCAATAACTTATAATTTTCATAAGTAAATATGTATATATTAAAGATATGTTAAAATGTGACATAATCAAATGTCCTAAAAATCGTTAACATACTTCATAAACTCATCATGTGTAATTTAAAACTGATATTTAATTTTTTTTCTTTAAATTATACAATATCTAAAATTTTTTTAAATCATGCCAAAAATTTAGGGGATTAATGATCAATGATGGCCTTAACAATAAAATGATGAATATTGTAACTCGAGTTATATATATTTCTGTATAGCTAAAGGTTACATGCTAACATATGAGATTCGTAGATGGATTATCATATGTATAATTTTATAGAGGGACCGAACGCCGTTTTTAATCATAGATATAGGTTTGAATTTCAATTTCCACTAATAATATTCTATGATATGTTATAATACATTCTATCAATTCTCTCTAATTGAATCAAAAATTATATTCAAATACAAATATAATCTTTATATTTTTTCATACTAAGTAAAACATTCTTATCATCAAATTTATAAACAGATTTTATTCTATTTCTTCCAAATATAAAACATGCAATCTATTATAAATCATGTAGAATTTTTAGTATGCATTTTAAAAATATATAGGAAGTATAATTTATAATTTATAAATATATAAAAGTGGCTATTGTCAAAATTCCAAAAAAGTTATCAAGTTTTATATAATTTCACTACTTTTTCAATAAATAAAAGCATGCAGAACTAAATGAATAAAGATTATTAACATGCAGTATGGTTTATGTAGAAATTTTGAACATTTAAGAAATATATATAAATATTAAAGACATGTAAGAGTAACAAATAATATTTAGGAACATATCAGAATATTATTATAGAAAATTAATATTTATACATGATATGTATAAATTAAATACATATATTTTATAAAATTTTATAAAATAGTAGTAAAGTCATATGTACGTAAAGTATAAATTTTTTAATTAAAAAATATCACATGTATGAATATTTAAAATTATAAATACTTATATAGATTAAAAAAGAACAGCAATAAGAAAAAAAAAAGGTTTATATACACTTGTCTTAAGTTCAACAGGGCATGCCCTCTTTGCTTAATAAAGGATTAAGTTCAAACTGCTTTAGGTTATATATGCTCGTTTGGACGAGCACTGGTTGGGGGCTCATTCCAGTGAACAAGTGTCAGCACCCCTAAGGGAGAAACCGGAGGAAATGACAGCCCACCAGGAAAAATCTCATTCATATGACAACCTCAGTATTTGGGAGGATCTGAGTGATAGGGCCTACTCCCGGAAGAAAGTTCAACCCAGTCTCGGAGCGCAAGACGAAAGCCCAGAGTGATGATTCATTCGCCATCCTCAAGATGACCGGCGACCTTTTGGCAACAAGGAAGACTAGCAGTAACGGCAGGCTTTTTGCCATTCTGTCGTTAGGTCAAGAAGTGCAAGACAGGAAGGGCTCCGAGAATATTTGGTCCTCTGCTCGTGAAAGGCCTTGCTGGAACAAGAGGACTGACTCGCTGGCTTGGTAAGGCCAATCTTACAGTAACGGTTCCCATCAATTATATGCAGAGTAGCAGATCACGCAGAATCTATCCTCACGATGGAGGCTCGACATGCTTGGCCCACTACCCATCATTCGGCCAAGCACCTTAGAAATCCGGGGTACCCAAAGCTGTATTGGCCAACAATAGAACCCGAGCCACCTGCCATCAAACCACCTAGCACTATAGTAAGGAACTACCCGACCAATCTATGGAGGACCACGTCCCATGGAGTATAGGGGCCGTAGGTGTCATGAATCCGGTCCAAATAGGTTAATTTAAATAATTAGTTATAATTTTATATTATTCTTATAAATCTCAAACTCGAGTACGATAATCTAATTATATGGGACCAGATACATTAAAACCCACATATGATCTCATCGGATAATCGTTCGGATAATATAATACAACTTGCTCTACAATAATCATAAAGGATGTGACAATTCACCCTAATCATATTAAATATATAACATAATATTCTTACTACTCTCAAAATATAATCACGAGATTATACCCAATTGAACCTAAAATCTAATCAGAAATCAAATACCAACATGGATATCATTCACATTTACCAAACTAGGTGCACAGTTAAAGCCAACCATAGACTCACGTATGATAGAGACGCCCCTCAAGGTCAGGATCATGAGAATAGACTGACATTTATCATTACAGTCACATACAAAAAATTAGATAAAAATTTGTAGTGACATATGACCTTTTTGTCATAGAGGGTCTGTCAGTGTTCTGAACAAATCATGTGAACAACGAGAAGGACGACGAGTTGTATGGGATACATTGTTTTATATTAGCAAAACAAACGGTACACTTCTACTTACAAGTAGAAATATTTGCTTCTTCACTTGAAGCGTACTCTTAAAAAAACGTGTGGCCAAGACACAGTGACAATTATCCATTGCCAAAGTGGACAATATCTTGGAAAAGAATTAACAATATTTTAAAATTTAATAATATAGTCTAGGTAGATGCATACCAACGCACTTATATAACAAAATAGCAATGGTTTTTTATCAATTGATGTGCCCTTTTAGAGATGGGCAACACCCACCTCAGCCGCCTAGCTTTGGCAAAAATCTCATCCTAGGTTGTTTTCTTAGGGTAGCATATGTTACATTTTTGGTTCCGATGTCCGATAATTAAATTTTTTGTCCACACTTAGCTTAAATTTAATTTTTATTCTTTTTTAATTAAAATTCAGCTAATCATCCCACCAACTAAAATTTAAAATAATATCTGGGATATAAACTAAAAGTAATTTCAAATATCGATAAAATATGACCTTGTAATAAACATAATTAAAAGAATTAATACTAAATCAGAGTAATTAAAATCATGACTAAACTATACTGCTAAATTGAAGCAAGGTCAAGCTCAAATATTGACATTTTACATTACCATAAGCCGAATATGATATGATTTTAATAAACTTAAATTGACATCATAACTACTGTTCAAAATAATATAATACAAATACTTATTTTTAAAATCCTAAAACTATTTCAGAATAATTTCCTTTCAATTCAAAACACTTTAAATTTATTTCGCACCCTCTAATATGAAATATTAATAAAAATCAAAGTATAGGTAAACTAATTATTCAATAAAGATATATAATTTTTATAAGTAAATATATATATATTAAAAATATATTAAAATATGACATAATCGAATATCCTTAAAACTGTTAATGTATTTCATAAACTCATCATGTATAATTTAAAACTAATATTCAATTTTTTCTTTAAATTGTATAATATTTGAAATAAGTTTAAATCATGCCAAAAACTTAGGGAATAAAAGATCAATGATAACCTAACCAATAAAAGGATGAATATTGTAACTCGATTTATGTATATTTCTATATACCTAAATGTTAAATGCTATTATAAGAGATTTGTAGACGAGTCATCATACGTATAACTTTATAAATGGGCTGAACGCCATTTTTAACCATAGATGATGGGTTTGAATTTTGTTTTTTACTAATAATATTCAGTGACATATTTAATATATTTTATTATATATTCAGTTAATTCTCCACAATTGAATTAAAAATTATATAAATATATTCTTTATACTTTCTCATATCGAATAAAATATCATTATTATCAAATTTATATAGAGATTTTATTTTATTTCTTCCAAGTATATGGCATGTAATTCATTATAAATCATGCAAAATTTTTAGTATGCATTTTTAAAATATGTAGGAAGTACAATATATAATTTATAACTATGTAAAAGTGGCTATTGTAGAAATTTCAAAAAAGTTATCCAATTTTATATAATTTTACTACTTGTTCACTAAATAAAAGCATGCAAAACTAAATGAATAAAGATTATCAATATACAGTATATGTAGAAATTTAGAGCATTTAAGGAATATATATAAATATTAAAGACATATAAGAGTAGTAAATAATATTTAGGAACACATAAGAATATTATTATTGAAAATCAATATTTATACATGATATGTATAAATTGAAGATATATATTTTGTAAATTTTATGGAGTGGCAGTAAGGTCGCATGTATGTAGAATTTAAATTTTTTAATTAAAATATATTACATATATGAGTATTTAAAATAATAAATACTGATATAGAATAGAAAAATAATAATAATACGAAAAATGAAGGTTTGTATATACTTATCTTATGTTTAAAATCACCAAATATCTCATAAATTTTACCTGATTTCTCATTCTCTAGTTTTATCCCTCTATCATCGTCTCTTCCCTTCTCTTTTTTATTTCTTTTCTTTATCTAAAATTCATAGAAAATGACTAAAAAAATTTCTTAATGGGCCTTTTATAAAAAAAAAAACAGCACATGTACGTTTATCAAGCATGTATCATGTACTAAGACATAAACCATGCATTATATAGATATCAATTTAGGTGTACATCATATGTCTATATTTTATCTAAAACACGTACATGTATCCCTCAAGATGTTTATTAAGTATGATCAATTTAGCTAAATTACGCACGAGCATCCTAAGTGTGTCTTTTAGGTGTAATTTTACTGTCCAAAATACACGTATATATCGATCAGATGCCAAATTATACTTCACTTAATTTATTTTATTTTCACTAGAAAGTAAATTTTGATCTAAAATATTAAATAACATTTATATTTTTATTAATTTTAATTAATTAATAATTATTAATAGTATAATTCAAGATTGATACATTACATTATAGCTCCTCTATTGGCCCTAATCTTATTCCTATGTGGGGCACCATAATTGACTATCATCACCACCCGCAACTGTCTTTACAAAAGCTACCTTTAATTGGCTCCAATAGTACTCCTATTTAATGGCTTGGGTTGAAATATCTGACTGGGCTATACATTATTTTAGATTAGACTGCCAATTTGAATTTTTTTTTATTAAATCTTAAAAATTCAAACTTAGCCTATTTCATTGAATCTAAATAATTATTTTATTTTTATTGTATTTTTTTGGCTCATGTAACTTCCAACAGGAATACATTTTTCAGAGAAAACTCGTTTAAAATAATATAAAGGTCAGACAAAAAAGACTAGACTAACTAAATAGATAATTGAGAAGCCTATCTTTTTAAATAAGAAGTTAAATTTAATTTTGATTGGTATTGTTATTGATGGCATAAGAGAAAGAATTCGTTCGGGAATTCGGCCTACAAAATATGGAGGCCCAATAGTCCATATGGCCGAAGTCAGTGGATATACACGATGGCCCCGTCTGAGTGGTTTGCCCCATGAAGAAAGATTGAACCAGTGCTAATGGTCGAATCGGTTCTCCTCTTTTATCTAGATTGAACTGTCTTGGGTGTCGGTTGGAACCGCTAGTTGAGTGATATTTTATCCATCCGACTGTTTCTTAGATGATTGACAGGAAAAATTAACCGTCCCATAATTTCTATAAAATCCTCTCCTTTCCAACAGAAAAATGGATAACTTTCAACTAAACTAAAGACAAATTCTAATATGCTAAAAGCGTACAACTCTCTCACCAAGACCCTTTCGAGAAAGCGTAAACTAAAAATAAAATTATTTTAACAAGTATTTTCACTTGTGTATTTCTATTTTCTTTCTTCAAAGAAAAATATTGACTTAAATGTCAAAAGATATATCAAAAAGTGAGTCCCATTAATCATTTGATCGTACTCTATTGTATTATACATGATTCAGATTAAAATCATATAGAGACTGGACTTGCTTCAGACTCGACGGATAGTTCTGGACTCTCTAATCTATATTATAATTCAAATTTGATGATATATTAATTTTTTTAATAACTATTATTTAATATTTATTAAATAATTATAATTAATAGGATCAAATTAATCCATCTTCTAAAAAATACAGGAAATGGATTTACAGAAGTGTCGTCATGTGGGGGAATTACTCAAATACCCCTGACTGTCTAAAACTACCAAACGCCATCAATAATGCGGCCAGAACTATGAGAGCAGCCTCTCCTGCGGTATTAATTTTCAAGAATACCCCTACGTGGATGAACTTATTGAGGGCACGCAGTGGGGGATCCTACTTCGTAGATCAAATATTTTATCATATTTTTTTATTTTATAAAATTTATATTCAAAAAAATATTTAAAAATAGGGTAAAATATTTGCGGAGCAGAAACCCCAATTTCTTAAAGGCACATTGTTATGGTTAAAATTACATAAATCCTACGAACATTTCTGAAATTTTAGCCTCTAATTTAGTTACAATATTCTTTTATTAGTTTCTTTCATTGGCTCATTGTTTGATTAAAATGATCAATTATTGATTATAAACTTAACATTTGATTTATTTTTTGATACGTATTTAGATTCAAATTATTTTAAGGATTAGGAGGCTACTAAATCTTTCACGGTGGGTCAAATTGAGACAAATTTAATCTCTATTTTCGACAACTTACGTCTTATATAATATAATTGAAAATAAAAGATCGGAAGATTAGTGGACTTTATTTTCTAATATATCCCTAGGGATGAAGGGTATTTATAAGGTTGGTGTTGATTCTGCGTGTCTTGAGCACATTATTAGATGGTCATACTTTATCTTTATTTTTTTAAATTTGTTCCATTTTTTAATAGTAGTAGTCATATCAATAACAATATTATCAATAAATAGTGATTTTTTTAAAATTAAGTAGTTAGACCAATTAAAAATTGATTAATTCAGTTGTCATTATATATATCTTGGTCATGAGATTAATTGGAGGCAATTAATGTATAAATATCAAATTGATAATAATGAGCAATTGATATTTGTTAGTTTAAAGACCCTCATTTGAGTAACTACAAAATATATAAATCGCTCAATTAAATTAAATACTTGGTTGGATATTTGGGTATAATAATCATACAAGTTTTCAACTTAGATTGGTTTGTATTTCATTTAATAGTCACTTAGCTGTCCATCTGATCCTGATTTATTATGACTAAAATTAGGTCAAGATCGGACTCCATATTTTTTGAGTTTGGTCTAATGGCTGGTTCATACCGTTGGGATATGTGATACTTCTGTGTGGAAAGTATTGTTGCGTGAGATATGGCCTGATTACATACACTTGGCTGATGTGATAGAAATTTCAGAATGAGATTTTCGGAGTTGGAATTCCGGAATGAACATTTCAGAGTAGTTTACAAGGCCGGAGTGATAAAATTTGTCGGGGTATTTTTGGTAGTAAAGTTGGGACAGGTGGATAAATTTGGCATATGTCGAAAATTACTTATAAAGTCTAGTGCAGACAGTAGAAAAGATAGTTGACTTTTTAGATTTGGTAGTCGATTTTGTAGAGTAGGTAAATTGCAAAGTTCAGAGTAAAAAGACAACTTTGCAGAGTATGTTGTATGCTTTGTAGTGCACATGATTGTCTTACAGAGTAGGTACTGTCCGGTACATTTGTATATATATATATTGCTGCGTTTTAAGATAAGAGACACAAAAAAAATAAAGGATTTGTGTTTTATTCTTATTATCTATTTTTTAAAGGTTTGCGTAATTAGAATTTCTGCAACCAAAATTTTCTATAGTGAGATTTGTATATTATATATTTTATAATTTTTTCTATCTTATTTAAAATAAGACTTTTACATAAAAATATTGTATCTTGATTTTCTTCCTCCCAATTATGTGTTATTATATGTGTTGTTATTATTTTCATTCAATTCTTCTACCTTGCCAGCGTTACTTTTCCCCAACACATACTTTGTGCCTTTTGTGCTTATCATGCAATAGCTCGCTGCGATAATTAATCAGATCAATCCACTTAATAGACCCACCATGAATAAACCATTCAATTCATAAAATAAAGCTCTGTTTCAAACCATTGTGAAGGTATATCAAATGGAGGTTAATTCTACCCAAATATGTTTATCGTCCAAATCCTTCGGTGAAATCTGTCTCACCGTTTCCACCACATTCTCCGGCATCTGAATCCTCTGGTGACACTGTATCCTCTGGTTAAATCTGTTTCAAATCCATTTCGAACATATTTTTAGGCCATCTGAATCCTTCTGCCGGCAACACCACATACCGGCGGCATCTGTTTCCGTAAATAGTTCACCAGTGGAGCAAATATTTGTCGATCTACTCCTCCATCACCTCCTCGTGCTCTCATCATTGTTCTCTTTCCCAAAATCGCTGCCACCATCGCCACCCAGTGTTCCTAAAACATTATCACCGCTACCGCTGCAAAATTTTTCTTTGAGGAAGAAGACGACGCAAAACGAACGCGTTTTGCATCCTCGGTTTATCTGACAAGATAAAACACTGCGTTTCAGTTATTCTATAAATCTCGATGCATCACTGGATCGATCTCTGATCAGTCGCTCTTCATTTGGAAATCCCTCTAAACGCGTCGTTTTGTTAGACCAAGGTTGCCAGCCTTTGCCTGCCGAGGGCCCCATTCCGCAGCCCATTATCCGTCTCCACGGCCCAGTCTCCATTCTTTGTTGAACGGGCTTTTCGGCCCAATTCCCACCAATGACCATCTTTCTAAACTCATTCAAGTTAATTTAAATGGTACTAATGATAAATTGCGACTTTATGTCACCGGTGAGCACCAACCGCCATTAAAAGCAAAAAATGAAATAGAATATAAGTTTATTGATTGATTTGAAATTTGGGACAATATAAATCACAAAAATTACCATATAATTTGCTAATACTTTTATTCTTTCTATCAATATGCTATTCAGGCACTTTAAATCTACTAAATATGTATAAAATTTCTCACAATACTGTTATTCTTTTGCATATTTTATCCATTTAGTATTAAATTTTGTGGGATCTATATAATAATAGACAAGAACCACATCAATCTATTAATGGCTTTAATTCTCAACTGAATTACCTATAGAATCGATTGGCACTAATGGAATCTCAATATAAATATTCAACTAAACTCAATAAGTTTGTTAGGTATCGTAATAGCCTTCATCTGATTCAAATTCTCATAGCACTTCATGATGAGTTGGAATCCACTTGAATCTCATTATTGCACCATCATATTCTTGCTTCTCTCTAGATAATGTTGTGGTTGAACGTATTTTTAAGGAACATGATTTCATATCAAGCAAATATAACAAACATATATGGTTCTTGCATCACCATTCTATCAGTTTCTAACTTTGAACGTTAATGTCCAGATTAATCTAATAGCACTTGCAATTATTTTTATGCATGAAATCATAATAAAAACAATTGTTATAAGAAAATTAATATTAATATCAGAAAACATGAATCAGTTTTCTTTCGTAGTGTTGCTGTATCTGAGGTGGATCTCACAACATTAAACCCTATTTCTTAGCCTTTTGCTCTCTCTTTTAATAACTTTAAAGCAATTATTAATTATATTCTATCACATACAGGTTCCCTTGCAACCGTTGCCTTCTTTGCCACCTAAAGTACTGCTAATGTGATGATTGATTTTATATGATACAATCACATAACTTCTAGATACTTTTAGTTTTTCACAAAATCTCTTGTGTCCCATGCACCCGTTATTTATACTGTTAATGGATTATGTATGTATGCTAGTTATATTGGATTCATCTCTACACTTTTACTTTCTATTTTTGACACATATATTGTAATTTTTCCTTATATTTCTTATTATCAGTAGGTTAATTGTATCATGTGGGTTTAGAATGTTATTTTTTTTCTCATAGTTGTGATGTGTAATATCCTGGATAAGTCAACTCATTGAGATAGGCTGTAAGGTTGGATACCTCTTTGAACTAAACACAATTCATATTTTATCATCTTCCGTTATATTGGCACTCTCTATTTTAGACCTCCTAAATCAATTTAGCTATGGCATGCTTGTCTTGGACATCCATCCTTCACCAAAATTCAGTTTTCATCATTTTCTGATTGTTTAGGGTCTGTTAAAAATAAAACTTTTGATTGTATGCAATGCTACATTGCTAAATACAAGGTATTGTTGTTTAATAATAGTGACTCTATTTTATTTGATCCTTTTGTTCTTGTTTATTCTTATATGTGGGATCTAGCACCTATTTGCACTCTGGAGAGATTTAAATATTTTGTAATCTTTGTAGATTATTTCTCTCGTTATATATGGATTTATTTTATACATATTCACTCTTCACTATCACAAATCTATTAGGATTTTCTATCATAATCTTCACTTAGTTTACAAAACATATATAAATATTTCTATTTGATAATATTAAAAAAATACTATGAGTTATACTTCATTAACACTTTCAAATTTCATAATACTATTTTACAAAAGTATTGTCCTTCTACTTCATCAAAATAGCTGTGTTGAAGAAAAACATAGTTATATTTTTAATACCGTTATATTACTTCTTATCTCTAGAGTTCTTTCTACAGATTTTGAGAAAAAAGTTGTCCTTAGGCTATCTACATTATCAGCCATCTTCTATCCTTCGTCATTATAAAATAAACCTCTTATGAGTGTCTTTTTTTGGATAAAAACCCAACTAGCCTTCTTTGAGTTTTTATATGAGCTTGTTTTGTCCTTCTCCAACCGCATGAACAAAATAAACTTGACCCTAGTGTGCATTTGTGTTGTTTTCTCGAATATGACATTAAACATAAGGGATATTGATCATATAATCCAATATTTTATTATACTTCTTGTCATATTTTTAGAAAACATAAGATGTTTAATAATTTATCAAATCTTCTTCTATCTTCATAAGTTCACACAATATCTTTACTAAACCAACCATTGATTTATTTCTTGAATCTACTATTGATACAAATGCCACTCCTAATCATCCTTTTCCATTGACCAAAAACCTTCTTATTGGTACTCCCAATGAAGCTGACCAATTGGATGATCATTCACAACAAGATGTTCTCTCTCCTACCAATGCAGCAATTCATTGCTTTATGAGGGTTCATGAGCCTTTTGCTTATTTATGTGATTATTATTTTTATTTTTCTCATACATCCTTGCATGAAATCAACACTTATAAGTAAGATAATTTCAATCCACATTGACAGCAAGCAATGACCGAAGATGAAAGTTGGCGCCATTTTTTACTTCTCTATGATTTCTACTTGTGATAATAATATAGGTACCCAGAAATTTAAGAATATTTTGAGCAACAAATTTAAAATAAAGGATTTTGGTACTTTAACTATTTTTTTGGCCTTGAGGTAAGGATTGAATGGTTACTCTTGCTCAAATAAAATGAAACATTACAATATTTTAATTTAGACTATTTGGACTTGTGTGATCAATATCGGTTTTTAATTAATAAAATTAATGTACATATAAAGTATTTTGAAACTGATAGTTTACACAAGAGCCAAGATTGACTTTATAAAGAGTATGGATGTAACAGATTTATGATATTTTTTAAAAGATATTTTAATAATTTTTTTAATGATAATATACTTTATATCTAGTATCACATTGTTTTTAGTTAATTAGAACTCACTCCAAATATATATATATATATATAAACACACACATATAAAACAAATTTGCAATGGGTTCTTATTAACAAAAACCAGTATATATCGTTTGATTATAACTTGAAGAATTTATTAAACTAGTGTGCTAAATTATATAGGATTTATAGTCTAGCATCATTTGGAAAATTATAATTTTTTTTTTGCCTCAAGTTCCACCCAAGGCCCCCCAGTCAACACTTAAAACTCCCTTGATTTCAGCCGCCAACTCCAACAGATATTGCGGTGGTGCTCTCTTGGTAATTAAGTGACCATTAGAGGGTAATTAAACAAATTGAGAGCCCACCACACCCCATATTTTTTAACCTAGCTGATTTCCTATTTAAGCACCCTTGCAGCCTCTCTCCGTGTCGTTCTTATTGATAATTAAATTCGGGCAGTCTACTTGCAGTAGAGATTTGTATTTGAGTCATGTTGTGACCGAGTTAAAAGTTTTCAGATAATATTATCATATTGAGTATTACTGTTAAATTTATTACTTTTATAACTATTATTATTGATTAATTTGGGATTTATTATTGATGATATTATTCTTATTGTTAGATATTATTACTTGCTGAGCGTTTTACCAATTTTATACATTTTCTTAGCTCCAAATTAGTATAGGATGGATAGAATTGGCTGATGATTAAGTTTAGTAGAGCTGGCCGATGATCTAGTTTGGCTTAGTTGCTTGCATGATTAGGAATTGGGAGATTAGATATATTATGTTAGAGTTGATGATTATTTACTTTTTTAGGCATTACTAGTTTTGAGAGGTTATTTTCGGGTTCGTGTTCTCATTATTAAAGATAATGTATGATAAACTTTATTATTTTATCATTATTTTTATAAGAAGTATTTATGATTATTATTGATATTTATTTATAATATTATTTATGATGATAATTTACATAATTTTAAAATTCAGTGTGATGGTTTTAATTCGTGGTCATTGAATGGGTTTGAGTTGCTACACGAAATATACTTCTAATATCTTGTTATATTCTGGTTTAATTGATAATAAGATTGCTTCAACGTCCTAATAACCCAATGTTTGTCTTGCTTCATATGAGGGTACTCTCTTACCAATGCAATGAGGTATCAACAACTGGTTGGTAGCCTTGTCCCATCTTGACATTGTTATGCAACTCATATAATAGTTAATTTATGTTAGCCCTTCATTTTACACATTATATTACTATTATTTAGATCCTTTGATACATGAAAGAGTCATTATTTTATGGACTTTATTTATCTGCACATTCATCCCTATAACTATAAGCTTTTTTAATGCTAATTGGGTTGATAATCTTACTGATCAACATTCTACTATCAACTATTATTTTTTCTTAGATATATATCTTATTTTATAATATAGTAAAAAATAACCTATCATTACTCATTCTAGTAGTGAAGCCAAATACCATACCTTGGGAAACACTATTGTTGAATTATTATAGCTCTAGTTGCTCTCAAAAGATATATACGTTTATATATATTAATGTAGCTATTTTAAATTGTAACAATCAAAATGTTATTCAAATAGTTCACAATAATATTTTCTATTAGCATACCAAACATATTGAAAGTAATTATTATTTTATCTGTAAACTTATCAAATAAAGAAGCATGCAATTGCGATATATATCATCCACTAATTAACTCGTTAATGTTAATGTCTTATTCTATCACCCAGTTTCACAATTTAATTTTTAAGCTTAAGATGATTTTTATACGATCACATTGAGTTCCAGTGGAGATATTAACATAATATTAAAATATGTTCTAAGATTATTTTTTTACTTATATCACGAATATTTTGATAATATTTTTTATTATTTTATTATTATTTATGTATATGTTATCTATAAATATTTATTTATACCACTGAATAAACTATTTAATTTATATTATAAAGCTTTGTTCATATTATTATAAAGGTATATTCTAAGATAGGTTACTTCTCTAATTCTTACATTTAAAATAAAAAGGCAAAGAGGTTATATTATTGATTGTTGCTCGTCCAATCCTAAATCATTTGCCCGAAAATGGCGTAAAGTGATAAATTTAGGAAACATATGGAACTTTATTGTTTGAACAACGTAGCGGCGCAGGCGGAAGGAGGCGGAGAGAGAGAGAGAGAGAGAGAGAGAGAGGGAGAGAGAATGCGGGGGCGTGGAGCAGTGGACTCAAAGAGGAAGAAGCCGTCGTGGTTGACGCAGGCGGTGAGTGCGGTGTTCTCCTTCGTTCGGTTGGCGGAGTTTGAGATACTGTTCATCCTCTTCTTTGTCATTGCTTTCCTCATCTTTAAAGATCTCGTAAGTTGAACATCCTTACCACCTTCCTTCATTTTTTTTCTATCTCTGTTAACTTAAATGATATCGATTTCCTTCAATCCGTCTTCGCCAATTCTTCATCCATCGTCGAGAAAGAAAAATTCACTTCTGCCATTAATTATTCAAAAAAAAAGTTGTTAGGGTACTGTGAGGTTGTTTGTTGTGGGAATCTTAGTGAAAGGCTTTCTTTTAATACTATTTCAATGACTTATGGGCCTCCCTTTCCCTCTAGTTTGCTTGAGTCGTTGCTTTTAACCCATGAATTATCAAGTCCAGCAGTTTATCTTGATGATTGGTTTAATGCTTTTTTTTTTAATTTAATTTACAAAGAAATGTATCGATATTTATCCTTCTAATTTGGAGACGACAGAATGAAACTGTGAATGGAAAGAAGGGGAATTGGATTGGTGTTTGACGGATATCTTTAGATGCACCTGGTGGATTTTCTTTGTGAATGAGAAGTTATTTTTATCAATTACTTAGATTTTCAGAGGAATACCCATCGGAGTTCCAGGTGAAGCATCGTGTCTACAAATTCAATATTATAGCTAACAATTCTAGAGATTGGGGAATCTATGTAGAGCTCCTGAACTATCTTCTGTGCCACGGATTCAAATTCAACAGCTATAGTCAGAATGAGAATTAGGCTCCCTTCATACAATAGAGTAGACGCTGTAGAAGCCACTGCAGTGGTCTGCAACAAATTTTGATTGCTCTTCCTGTTAGTAATTGTATGCCCTACATGCTAATTGTATTCAATATAACAGGTGACTACTCATATATAGGTTCTTGTTCAGTTATATTAAAAGTCAACTTATATTTATCATGTTTTGATATTTTATTTGTATAATAAAGTCCTTAGATTGGAGCAATGCATTAATAATTATGATGAGATCATAATTATCAGTTTTTATTACTTATAAGCTTTGATCTTAAATATTCCTAATTGTAGGAAAACTAAGATGGGATGTTAGTGATATGGATAAATTGGTTCATATCATTAATACTTGATGAAGGGATTGATTGAGTTCATGGTCACCTGTATGGTTGACACTATGGTAAATATATAGGTGCTCATTAGAGAATAAGTCCATTGAATTGACTTGAGTGAGGCTTCTTGTATGAAAGTCTTGCTCGTCAACAAGAAGTCCTCATATAATAGTTATGTAAATGATTTATAGGCTTGAGACACTTTAATATCTCATATATAAATTATTATACTTTGATACTACTAATATATGTCCAACGATTGGATAAATGGAGATATTTATTGGAAATAGTAAGAAGCATATGGAGATATAAGAGTGATTAATAAAGGATCTATCACTCTTTTCAAAAGAGGATCTGTTTCCATATAATTATTTGAAATAATAATTTATTAATTTCTTGACTAGGTAGTTTGTATTTTAGAAAGGAGTTTCTAATTAAATGAATCATATATTTAAATATCATGTATGCATATGAATATTATTGACCTTTTTCATATCCTTGAGTTGTTTAGAACATATGATGATGGAAGGATTAAATTTATACAATAATTATTATGAAAAAGTTCTTTAAATTATATTATTTACTTGATATCGTGTTGTTATGATATACTATTACTTGTCACTCATGATCTGTATAAATTCTTAATTGATTAATAGTTAATTAATTTAAGGAGAATGGAAAGAGTTTAATTCAATTATGATTAATAATGTTTAATTTGTCAAATAAGATTTAATATTATTTCTACTGCCAGTTTGGTGCAAAATTAATGGGCCACACATATTGTAGTATGATATTTGTTGTTCTAAAAGGAAATATTATATATTAAATGTTAACTATATTTAAGTCACTTTACTAAATGAAATTAATTAAAATTAACTAAATCTCAATTTTGGAAAGTTATGAGGGGAGCCAAAAGGCTCCTCTATTAATCTGTGGGGGAGCATTGGCTCCCTCCCTCCCATTTAAATGCAAGGGGAGCCAACGGCTCCCATACATGTTCAGAAAGGTCTCTTGTCCTTCTCCATTTATCTTGGGGAGCCTAAGAGGTTCCGTTCCCTTTTTTATTTCTCTTATATGAAGGAGAGATGTTCATTTGGAAAATTCGCAATAATGATTAAAGTGTTCCTTTTTAGGTGTGTTAAAAAATAATCATCAAGTGAGTGCTAGGCCACATACTTGATTATTTTAGTTTGTGCAACAAATATGTCAACAAATCAATGATACTAGTATGGATACCTTTTATATTTTGACTGGATGATTAAATGATATATCATCTAAAGGATGAGCGGAATATTTCCTATTAATTTTATTTCTTATGTAAATGTTTTCTTACCATTTTTCTGATTAAAAAGTTGATTTTGGTTATTGAAATCATGATTTTTCTTTTACTAAGCTTTGGTCGTGATTTCCTTTCACCTGCTTGCTGCTCCTGCAAACCACTCACACCAGTGAATCTAGCCCATTACTTGCCCTCTCAACTTAATTCCGGAAGTACTGGTGCCATTACAGTTTGGGAGAATGGACAATTGAAGAACAATTGATCCCTGCTTTCAGAGCCATCTCTTCACAGCTCATAGTTCTTGTCAGCAAGAATTAATCTTCATCAAGGAATGTTCAATTTTTTTCCAAATGCAAGTGTATCATGAAGCCTCTAAATCGTTCTTTACAAGGAACACGGGCAGATATGAGAAGAATCTCCGCTAGGTTGTTGAACTTTCCACTCACATGCACTACCATTTATCCAAACTGCACTATTAGTCTCTGATCTTCAGTGGACACTTTTTCCCCATGAAACAGCCTGCTTACTCTGAATTGCCCATATACTCCTGTTAATAACTGGGGTGCACCCATTTGATCCACAGACTATTTTTTTTTGGTAATAGCCCAAAAATACTTAAACATGGCTGCTTTGTACCATTCTTTCTACTTGACAAGCCTTCCATCCCTTTTGCAAACTTCCTACCTGGTCACCAAACTTCGTTCTTATTTAGAGCAATTCATTGACAACAGAAATAATCTGCTCACGGTTTTATTTTTCTATTACTCCTTGTGATGACAGGAAGAATTGTGCCCAATAGAAGTTCAAAGAAAACAGAATAGGTTTCATAAACTGTAATCTCCCAGTAGAGAGGATAGATATTTTGTGGTGACCCAGATTCAGTCAATGATTGTGGATCCTAACCATCACATTGACTTCCAAAATTATATGAGTTATCATCATAAATAATCTTATAAATAAAATATCAATAACAATCATAAATACTTTTCACAAAAATAATAGTAAGACAATAAAATCTATCATACATCACCATCAATCATGGGGATACAATGGTGAGAACAATCTTTCAAAACCAGTAATATTTACAGAAATAAATAATCATCGATTTCAACATAATCTGTAGTTAAAAAAATGAATGGGGAACCCAAATGCCTAACAATAATAATAATTAATAACACATAATGATCAATAATTATCTCGAATAAATAATATTAGGATATATAAAAGCAATAACAATATAAAGCTCGACAATGAGTTCTATATGAGGTTCTAAAACTTGTTTAATTACGACTTAAGAGCATATACGAAGAGTATCAAATCTGAAAAGTTTCACTAAATCTGAACATCATGAATATAATAAGGGTTCCACCAAATCCTAATATCAATAATAACATAGATCCCATCAAACCTATATCAACGAAGGTCTTAACTAACAATTATTCTCCCACCACCAACGGCTGAGTAATATCTATGAGGTTCCGATACTCGCAAGTTTAATAAGTGACCAACTTTATAGTCTAATGATATATTGCCACACATAGTATACTAGTTCAAATTCAAATCATCCGATCAATATTCTTGTTATATTCTCAAGGCAAGTTTAGAATATGCCACTCTAATATTCTCATGGTCCAACTGGGATCTTTATCCAATCGGGATACAGAATACTCTATATTCAAATAATTAATTTTCTTATTACCCTCTTAGGGTAAATTTAGAATATCTTATGCTCGTATTCCGTGATATAAACTGGGGTCCATGCCTAATCAGGGTATAAAATACTCTATCTCAACCATATGTCAAATCCAGCATCCCTCATTATGATATACATGATTATCTCAACGCATGTTGTTCACATAATTATAAATATCACTCCAAAAATATAGTCCTCAATCCACCAAATATAGAATAGATGTCAAATGACCGTAGACATACTATGGTTCCACAATTTTCATATTCTTTGGTACCATAATATTTTTATATAATTTCTTCTACCTAACCGTAGAGTAAACAATGGAGTAGAATAGTAAGGGATACAAACATCCACCGAATAAATATCCATCGAATCAAAAAAAAAGGCTAATCATAGATGTTTGCACAAGAGTACCTTTTCACTTCTCTATATGGCCAACTCCTACTCTATGAAAACCAACTCTAGGTTATCTAATCTTGATTATTCTTAAATACCATTGTGATGCATTTGCATTATGTAAAACATCTAACTTTTCTACACTTGGCCTACCATTTGGCTACTAGGAAGAAATGACCTTACACATCCAATCTCTTATATTATAAGCCTAGATTGTCAAAGTCCTTAGGATTTTTCACCCGATCATGTTCTAACATAACAAAATAAGCTAAAACTCTTAATTATAGTTTGAATGACTCAAAGCCATCCATCTAAAATTCTACTACAAGGAGGATGTTATTTTTCTATACTTAGTCTACTAATTAGTGGGTATATCATAGCTCTACCAATACTATCATGCAAATTATGTACAATGGTGTAGAGATGCCATACTTAGCCCCTACACTACTTGGCCAATTAGCTTATTCTTCATAGATCTAACCAATTGGATGTATAAAATATATAATTTGTCTTTTCTTCATATTCTAGAGGCATACGACCATTTAGATCAAATATAGCCCTAGATTATTTACTCACATTTATAGCCAAATTACCATTTTTTCCATACTTGTCACTAAGGTATAGGCTATAAGGAAATTGTATCAATTCTCTAGATCTACAAACATAATTTACTCAAATAATTAGAGAACGCATAGATCTTCCACATACCATATTATAAGTATGCCAACTAATATTCTAGCTCACCAATTGTCATGTTAGGCCCATGACCAAGGAGAGTATTAATGATAGATCTACCCTCATATCATACTTTAGACCTTGGTAGACATGTAGACCTATGACATATCATAAAATAGGCTTGTAAAATAATATATTAACTTCCTAATTAGCATGCTTAAGTCACGGTTAAAGATGGTTTTCACCAATTTTATTGTTCTACTCTCACATGATACTTTAAAATATTCTTACAAGGCTACGGTCAAATGGAAAATTACCCTACTCTTTCACCTACTAGAATATTTCTATATGGATTTCATCTTTTCATACCTTAAACATATGGACCTACCAATTTAACTTAATATCCATTTGGTCATCATGAAGGCCAAATTATCACATTAATAGAAACTTTAAAAATCATATTAGAATGCATAAAAATCAAATTTGGACATGAAGTGAGAATCGAATCACAAAGACATCATTTTTATTCAATTGGATGAATTTTCTCAGGGGGCTGAGTTGACGTTTTCAAAAATAAATAAAAGATATCCCATTTAACATATTAGAGTCAACTTTAATCGGTGGAAAATATCCAATTAGGAGAAATAGAAAGATTGTCAAAGAATGGCAAAATTTTCACCTGCCTTGGCTTTTCTTTTTCAAAAATCAAAGTAAGCATGAACGACCTCCGAGATCTCCCAACTGTGACCTCCTCTTCACTTTGAAAGTATGGTTGTTCTTCTTCCTCTTCTTCAAATAGTGGCTTGGCTCAAGGGATGGATAAAGGAGTAATGGTCTTTAGCATCCGAGGCTTAAGAACACATGGGCTTCTCACATTTCTTTCTTCTCCATGGAAAACTCTCATATTTATTGCTTCTTAGCATGAAATATTCTTCTTCTATTCTCCAAGGTGGTGGCACAAGTGAGATAATTGCAAGATTAAGGAGGCTCCTAGGTTAAGTGAAGTGGAGACTAGGTTTTCCAAGCACTTGATTTTTCTTACCTTTTCCTTTTCTTTCTCCTTTCTTCGCACGGCTGAGAAGGGGAATGACTGTCATCTCTCCCTTGTTTTTCCTCTTGAAGTGGCTAAAAATTATAAGGGGATTAGGGTTTTCTCCTCCTAAGGGGTGGCTTGCAATGATAATAGGGAAGGAAGGAATTTTGGTGGTTTTATGTACTTCCATTGGAGGGGGCCACCTACAAGAAAACTTTGCTAACAATTGATACTTTCTAACTTTAAAAATGCAGCTAATTTAGAGAGAGGGGTTGCTGATTGAAGAGATAAAACGGGTGCACCTCATCTGAGAGAATTAGGGCAAAACTAGAGTTTCATTTAGTTTCCAAAGGGGGCTGGTCAATAGGGCTGATTGAAGAGATAAAGGGGGTGCACCTCATGTGAGAGAATTAGGGCAAAACTAGGGTGTTCATTTAGTTTTCAAAGGGGGTGGCCAAAAGGGCTAGTTCAGCTAATCAAGGATCCTTTCCAACTTTAAAATATGTATCTAAACACAAGGGAGGTGGCTGAATTTACAAACAAAGGTCACGCCCCAAGCTAAGGTGGAATTAATGTTAAATTAGGGTTTTGGCTCCTAGAGTTTTTCTTTTCTTGGTTTTCACATTTCAGCACATTAATTTAATTAATATTCAATAGATAATTACATCAAAATATATTTAATATATTTATAATGAATTTTAATTAGTAAAATTATACATTGAAAATAATATCTACTATTATTGAAGAAATTATTAAAATACTCTCTAGTCAACTTCTCAAATTTAAATTGTCTAGGGTCTTCATAAAGTTTGTCTAGGCTTCCATACAAATTCTTTGTTTCAAAATATATCATTTATACTATTATTTTTATAATTAATGATCTCTACTGATTAAAAGTTCAACTGTTTCAAAAAGAAAAACACTGGGGTGTTATTTATTTTGCTCTCCAACGTCTCACTTTATTTAACGCCTTATCAGTAAGTCACTAATACTACTTTGGGCAGGGTCTAGAATCTGATCTAGGCTACCCTAGGTACTTAAAAGATAGCTACCTTTTCACAACCCAAGGCTGCCAAATTATTCTGCTTCACTGGCTTACCAACTCCACCAAAGAATACATTACTCTTCTCCCATTAGCAGCTTATTCAAAGAGATCCAGCTTCTTTTTAATGAGATGTAATATGGAATAAATTATCGTCAAATATTTAGTATCTCCCCCTGATGATATTTCCAATTTTATAGCAAAATCACTGTATGTCATAATAGGATGACATATTGTGATGCATCAATTGATGTTCAAAATATCAGCTTATATAACCAATACATGTAAGTCTATAATTCGGCAAAAACCTTTTGTTTTTAATATATCTGATACCGATGTGGTTGTGATTGATACCGATACTGTTTTTTATCCATGTTCATGATCATAAGCGTTAGTGTTCTTGAAAGATTCTTCATCCATTGAGTGAAGTGACAAGGGGTCATGGGTCTCCTTGTCTCAAACCTCTGCATCCTTAAAATAACACACGCAAACTGTCATTAACAACTAAAAATTCAGTTGAGGTTACCCATGCCATCGCCAAGTTTTGAAAATGTTTCATTCAACATCTGCTTTAGAATGCTCAATTTGCCATAAATGTAGGATGGCCTTATATCAATCCTGAGCATACAGCTGGAGGAGATATGCTTCCAAGTAATTCCTTAGGGGAGTTTATAGATCAATAATAAACTATCCGATATTGATCTTCCTTTCCAAAATGAAGACCAAGTGGGGTCTACTAGTAATGGAATGATCTCCTGGAGCCTCAAAATCTTGGTAATGATCCTATGAAGGGCATCACAACAGGCTATAGGTCCCATCAATGACTTTGGAGGCTGTTTTGGTTTTGTTGACTAGATTGATTGAAGTGGCATACCAAACTGAACTAAACAATTTCCCACTAAGTAATCAAATGCCAGATTAGGAACACAAAAGATAAACATCGATCCAACTTCTTTGGTTGTGGATCGTTCAACTTTCTTTGGAGGGGAAGCCTTAGTTCCATCAGGAAAACCCAAAATATTGAAAGGCTAGACTACGTGATTTCTTTGTCTTCATTCAACTCTATTGTTGGTTGTGTCATTTGCTAAGTTCAATAGTGCAAGATCATGTCTTATGGTTTTCTTCATACTTTTCTTTGGTCTTCCTCTAATAATAGTGATCCTCTTCTAAGCTTTCTCATCTCCTTCTAGGCATATTGGGTGGCCTTCCTACACGACCAAACCATGATAAACTTATGTCGCATTTTTTTTTCTTATATGGGTTTCATCTCAACTTTCTTCCTTAAAACATCATTTCAAATTATATCTCATCTTTTATGACCAGACGTCCAGCTCAACATTTTTATCTCTCTTACAGCCATCATCTCTGTTGCTTCATCAGTCTTTCATTTCTAAAGAATCCTAGAATAGCAGCAGTGACGTCATATCCCACAACACCCCAAGCTTTCTGAAAGAAGGAAGAGTATCCATCTGGCCCTGCAGCTTTGTTTTGGGGAATTAAGAAAACTTTCTTGATGTCTTTAGTAGTCGCATCCTTATTCAGAAACTGAATCATTACATTTTTTAAAATAGGTAACAAATCCATCAATTGATCTGTGCCCCGGTTAATCATTGCATTCCAGAATCAGAAAGAGTTGATTTGGTAGAAGGCTTCACTACTGTGTCAAAGGCCACAAACACAGAAATATAAACAAACAAAGAATAGATTTTGTCAATAATGACATATTAATGATTTATTTCAATATCAGCAAGACCAAATTCATTTTATTTTCTTGTTTCTATGTTACTGTAATATATGAACAATTACACTAAATATATACAAACCATTGCAATTAGAAGAATATGGGTAAAGCTAGGTGCACTCCTATGTTATATTTGACTTGAATGAAGGGGTCTGATCCAAACTTGACATAGACCATTTATTGGCTGAAGTCCTGAAATATTTTAGCAAGCTGTGATGAAACTGTATGTTCAGAGAGTGATTCAGGCTTGTATCGAGAACTTGGATATCCTATTCTTCCGTGGGTTATTTCATCTGTGTTATGAACATCTGTATATAGTACTTGAAGGCTAAAGGGGAAAAAAGAGAGGATGAGTTTTTAGCATTTTCTTTCTAACTTTAAACGTATATTATATGTGCAGGACTCTTGGCTTTTCTCCCCTTTTTGGGGTGCTCTGTTTTGACACCTACTTTGGGGAAATCGCAAGTTGTAGGATGACCTTCTGTTTGTTAGGTTGGCTTGTATCCACTAGGCCACCCCATAGGCAGCTTACCCATTTATTTTTTTTTTTTTGGGGGACCTTTTTTATTGTAACAGTAACAGTTACTGTGCAAATATGTAGCGTAATCTTTCATCAATTTTCACATATCTGTTTCTTGGTCCCACTTGTTTGAAGATTTTTTTAGATTTAGCAAACATAAATTCTTTAGACAGAAGAGGTTCAATGACTAACATGTACGGGGAGATATACTATTTTTTAACATCCATGAAACAACATCTATCTTGACTACTCAAGCTTATGTTGCCCATAAACTTGAAAAACCAAATACTTAAGCTGCACAATAAACTTGCTGTATGGTTAGAGTCACTGAACATAGTATTAATATGAACCAACTGTTCTTGGTAGTTTGCAAGTTTTCTCTTATCTATGGAGAAATATTCAATGGGTTGCCTTGGCGAATAGTATCGTTGTAACCTTGTGTTCATGAGTTTGAGTCATAAAAATGGCCTTTTATACAATGTAAGGTAATACTGCGTATACTAGATTGATGTGGTCTAACCCTTCCTTGGACCCCGTGTATAGATATAGCTTCATGCATTGGGCTGTTCCTTTTTTAAAAATAGATTCAAACCAATGATTACTGCAGCAATATGAGAAGATGCCTTGGAAGTATTCCATCTTTGCTATATTCTGGATTTCTTTTTTCTGTTCGGAGAGCAGCTAAAGCATTTTGGATAATTACAAACCATCAGTCCTGCAGGATGGGTGTTTCTATGATTCTCTTTTAAACATTAGGCGGGTAAATGGAGGGTTTTCGAGCAATTAATTGAGGCTATTGTCAGTGAAGATGGATATGAAGACCAATATTTCACCCATGTCATGAATATGAGCTTAACATTGTATATAATGTTTAGTATTTTGTTTATCATATACCCTGCATAAATTGTTGAACATATGTGAGTGAAGGACTCGGATATAGTAGTGCAGAAATTCCTTTCTAAGTAAACATACTATTATCATTAACATCTCTGTTCAGTTTTTTTTTTTTTTTTTTTTGGGAGGAGGGGGTGTGGGACTGGTAGGTGGAGCACCAAAAAAAGAATGAGAATGAGGAAGAACCGAGGAAATGAAGGCTGCACCAAAAAAAGAATTAGAATGAGAAGGAACCAAGGAAATGAAGGCTGACCTCCGCATGCTGAGCATATCACCTAACAACCCATCTTACTATCTTCAATGAATCAATTTTTAATCTGATTCACTGTGCTTATCTAGTCTGATCTTATTCTGAAATTTAAGAGATTATGAATAGTGCTTGAATTAAGTATCAGTGGTGTTTTCTTGTGCTGAATATTTTGGTGTGGAAGGTGTTGAAAATGAGTTGGCTGTTTGATACACTTGAATTATTGATAACTGTTGCTATATTTTATTTTTTACTACCGTGACTTAAAATTTGTTGAAATGCTGAATGAATCTACTTGTAAGTACAAAGGGAACAGCCAAAAGAATACCAAACAACTCAAATACACGTCCAGCTATTACAAGAACAAATATTATGCTGATCAGAATGTACTGAATTGGAGCTGGTGCTCCTTAATCTGTATTGTAACTGCTTTGTGAAAGGAACAAATCGTTCCGAATTACTAATTATTTTCGACCCCTCAATAAATTTGCGGAATGGAAATCATAGAATATATAATATATGTAAAATTTATTCTAATTTAGATGTGGATAGTAAATAATGAAATCAGTAATAATAATAAAGACGCGATTTTTTATTACGAAAGGAAATCTCAATAACCATGGCTATCTAGTAAAATCCTGTGGGTTTCAACGGTCTTGTGATTTCTATCAAGGAACTATTTGGATTTGTCTGTGGTAATGAAACCGGACGCCTTCCGGTTTTCAAGTTCATCTTCCCTCACGAACATCTTGAATTGTTGTATACTACTGGATCCCAATTTTCATGCCATTGTTGTCGCCAATGAAGGTTAACAGGTGGGAAGAGGTGTAAAGGGTAAAGTTTCGCTTGAATTGCTGTACACCTTGGCGAGGAAGCACAATTGTAGATGTTTGGTTTTCTTAAGAGGAGCAATGTAAAAGCATGAAAGATTTGATTTTGCTCTGAAACGGCCTTCAAAGACTCAAGATAAATGAAATAAGACAGCTATATAGAGGGAATCTCGAAAACCTAGGTAAAAAATATGACCATTGGTGAAATGCGTGTCGCGACGCCCAAGTGTGGTAGCGCACGGCGGGCGCGCTTAGGGTTTCATAGGCTACATTCCTCGGCACTCGAGCGGGGCTCGAGCAAGCTACGAGCTCGAGGTCTACTAGATTTGGCGCTTGAGTGCAGGTCGGGCGAGTAGCAGGCACATGCTTACCGGAAATGGGGCTCGAGCACTAGGCGGGCGAGCCGCGGGCGCTAGGTTACTGGAAACGGGGCTCGAACACTTATTGGGAACGTAGTGGGCGCCAATGTGCTGGAAATGAGGCTCGAGCACATGCAGATGTGTAGCAGGAGAAGCCACTTGGGAAAAGTGTTCGGGCGTGGTTCAAGCACACAGCAGGCATGGAATTGGGTAGGGCACTCCAGTAAATGGTAAGTGATACATTCTGATGCAGATTTTTAGTAGAATACAACCAATGCCAACAACAAACCAAACAAGGTCACGAAATATGCCAACATATAAATGAGTCTAATACTTTTCTTCCCCTGGTTAATCCTAACATTCTAGCATTCCTCTCTTACCATATATGATGAACAGCTGCAGCTATGAAAGCTCTTTTGGGATTACTTGTCAGGCTTCTTCCTCTTACTGCTTTTGTGAACCAGTTGACCCAAATGTTTCCACTCCTTGCTGAGCTATTCAGTTTGATGACAGTAGTCAGTACTTTTGACGAAAATTCACAGAAACTTATAGATGAAATCTGTCCTGTTTATTGCATGGGACACAAGTATCAGCCTGAGTTGCTCACCATTTCACCAGTAAATCCTTGGCTAGCAGCTTGTATCTCATGGCCAGCTTCTATAAATGAGTGCTTTGACTTCTTAGGGATATTGCTTTCCCCCCAAACTTGGATAAACCAGTGAACCTGTTGACATGCTCAATCAGATGCTTATATGCACTGGTAAGGCTGAAAATTCTAGCGGTAAAAAACTTTCAAAGAACGGATGGACACTCCAAAACTCATATGCACTGCTAAAGAGATTTCCACATCCATGAGCCACACTGCTTTGACTTAACTGTGCAGTTGAACCTAGAGAAAGCTTTGCCCTGCTTTTCTTCCTTATATATAGAAACAACAATTAGGGCATGATCAAAGATTCCTGGTTTACAAAATTTAGCTTCTGAATTTCCATACTGGATCAACCAAATCCATTCCCCAGTGTCCTCTCTGATTTTTTGCTGATTCTAGTGTGCTTATCTTAATTGTTTGAAATGTCAAATGCAAGCCCTTATTAGGCAAATCATCTAAATTTGATTGCATGAAGCACCATCCAGAGCATCTACTTTACATTGGATTACCTGGTCATAATCCCTTACATAAGGTACATACGTCAGTGGCAATTTAATGCCAAAGCACCTGAATTCGAGCATTAGTTGCATAGTAATAGTTGTCTATTCACACCCAGTTCTCAGCACAAGCTTTAACATTGTGCTAAAATTGTTTAGCTTTGATCTTTGTTTCTACTAAACCCAATCAGTTCAGCTTACACTTGGGAATCATATACCTTATTTTCTTGTTGTTCATGAGACTTACTCAAGATTCTAATATTCCAGAGAGCCATATACATGGTTAAGTGAGAGGAAAGTCCTGCTCCCCCGAGTTACCCCCAGTATTAATGCTATCTAAAAATGGAAAATATTGATTATTCAACCTCTGTATTGTTATCATCTCTGCCATCGGTAGCTTTTTCTGCCTCATTTCCTTTCTTATTGCTCACCAATGTCCATTCTTCTCCCTGAGTTTCTCCAATTTGTTGCCATTTTCCCTTTTCATTATAGCTGCACCTCTTCTTTGGTCTTCTAGAACATGGAAACAGTCAACAGTCCAATATCCCTGCTTGCAACAATGAGCATAACTTAGGGGCTTCCAATCATACACCACAGATGGGTTGATTGTTTCTCAATTTGGGCATTTAATCACAGCATCTGAATCTTGTTCTTAATTCACAGCAATTCCAGCAAGAACTCTAGCAAACGATTTATCTATTCTTTTGGTATTCTTTTCATCTGTACAAATTTGCTTGCCCACTATTCTAGAAATATTGCTTAATGTCTTCTCCCCCATAAATGCAATTGCAACTCGGGGAGATTGATCCAGACAGGGACTCCTTCCACATTCACTTTAATCTAAACAAAATCAATGGAGATTATTTGATGTTGAAGTGTTTAGAATTGAATGATATCATCCTGATTGATGATGGAATATCCTTCATTATGCAAGAAGCTTGCACTTTGCTTTGAAATATTTTTCTGTCACATCAAAGGGGCACCCAAAACATAGCCAATGAGCAAATTCCGAGCTCTGCTTTGATGTCTTCTTCCTTGGGAATAACTTCAGGATCCTCAGAATTGACATTTGAAAGTTGGCTATGATTTGAAGCAAATTGAGACCTATCCGGTTCCTTCTTGTTCTTCTTCTCCTTGTTGCTTTCCTGCTCACTCAGCAACTGCTCCTCCTATGAGATACCAGCCCCTTTTCTTTATTTTCTGTCACTATCATAGGACTTGGAGAAATCACCGTGATCAGATCCACCACGATCTGAACCTAAATGATGAAGGTCAAACTTTCCTCTCAGCTACTCATTTTTGCTATCAGTTCCTTCCAGATTTGAATTTGAATCTCCATATTAACTTTGTTAGCTGCTAGATCTTGTTGAGTAGGCTTCATCTCTCTGTCATAGAAATGGAGAGTGCTGATTTTAACCTCTTCACATATGCCCAGAGAACGAACTCTCTCGCCATAGCTTATAAAAACAAGAAAAGAAAACCACTTTCATATGTCATATGTAGTGTGTTTTTCATAATAAATTTTGAGAAAATATTAACTAGAAAACAATGTACATTGTAGATGTGAATTAGGTACTGTCAAAAGGCTGTTAACTCGTGCCTAAATAACTGAAGCTAACAAGTGCTTAGAAGTAAGTATGATGGACCAAATGTCTTACAAGGCACAACTAGATAGGGCTTGCGTCGTGGAATCATAATGGTAGATCTAGGATGATATGCGGGTTACGAGTATCACTAGCGAAAGAACAAGGAGATAATGTTCATTGTGCTGCACGAATTAGTTGGTCTTTGCAGTCTACCTGAGTACTTTGATGTGGGAAGTCCCATGATTGGATAATGGGAGGTGTGTTAGCATGTTGCATAGATAGTGTCAATCCTTTTCTGTTGAATGAATGCGCTCTAATTAGCTGAGAACTATGCAAGTTAAGAGACATCGGCACTTTTTCTTGGCTAGCGTGTTGATGCCTACACATTTAGATGCATATATATTTTTATTATTAATTTAGTATAAAGTAGGTTTTTAATCAATTATATTCTTATATATATTTAAATAAACTATAAATTTCAGCTAATATATTTCCAACGTGTTATATTTTTATTTTTGAAAAAATAACTTGTGGGAGTGTCGGTGTCATATGTAGGTCCCATATGGGTGTGTCTATGCTTCTTAGGATCAATTGATTTCTGATCGTTGATTCTCATCGAATTTACATGATTGCAGATGTCAAGGCCAGAGTATAATCAGATTATGGTGAAAAAGCCTGGAGGGCCTGACTATTTGCCTTTCTAGAAGGAACAAGCGGAATGCTGTAAGTTTAATTTGTATGGGAAGCTGCTTCGTTGCCATCTTATGAAACTCGACAAGTGGAGAAACAGCTCTTTCTATATGAAATTTCAAGGGACTTTTTTTTTTTTTTTTTCTTTTTTGGGGTAATTTTAGTGATTATTTCTGGTTTTTTTTTTTTTTGAATTATTATGAAATTATATAATAATCTTAGCAGTGATTTAAATATTAGAAATTGATATGTATATCAAATGTGTGTAGTTAACATATATAAAATGATTGATTTATAGAATATCCCAACTAAACAATATAAGGAAATAATTACACCTCATGTAGCTAAGAAAATACGAAAATAAATATAATAATTTGGAGCTATGCAATAATTATATAAATTCGTATTCCGCTCTGCTAAACATTTTCATGTACTTTTGATGGCATTATAATTTTATTTTTGAAAAATATTTTTTTAATTTTTACAAAAAAAAAATCTGTCTAAATATATTTTAATTCCGATAAAATTAATCAATTTACTACACAAAATGCCGTAATGTTTTGCCGGAAAATCATTAATATGTTCTTTCTGTAAGTGGGAATGATTTAAAATTATCTGGTCAATATGTTTTAATTTTGCTAGTCACTACTTATATAAAATTTATTAAAAAACTTATCATTGTTAAAATCACGTTCACAAATTTATTACGTCGGTCGATATCGTAAAATCTGCTTAAATTTCAAAGGAGTGAAACCATATAATTTTATAAATTAATTTTATATGGTCATAGAAAATATAGGATTAATTTTACTATATAAATCATAGAGGATATGTGCATGAAAAAGGATTTTATTGTAAACAAGAAAATTAAATAATTAAAAATTGATTTTTTTTTTATTCAAATGATGGGAGAAACCACAAGATGTTTTGTGATCTCCCCCAGATACCCCTCCAATCCGAAAACCACGGCTTCTCGTCCCCGGCAATAAATATCTCTCCAAGATCTCCGCCTATCATCTCTCTCTCTCTTTCTCTCTACAAAACCAGAAAACTCCGGTAGTGGTCAATGGCGAAAAGCTTCCTCTTCTCTACGTTCTCATGCCTTCTTCTAGCCCTCTCCGTCAATGCAAGGCCAGGCCTCCATTTCCATCCTTGCAACATCGTCATCGTCTCCACCTACTCCTTCCGACCTAGTAACCCTAATTTCCCCAACCACTTCCTCGATCACCGCCAGGGATTCTTTGCCGTAGTAGCTGAAGTCCACGAATTTGATCAGAAACCAGAAAAGCCCCTCCAGTTGGAGCGTCCGAGATTCGTCTTCGATAAGACCGACGTCGGTCGCCCTAACTCAAACTTCTTGCCGTCAGGGGTCAGCTCTCTCCGTGACCTCGCGATGGATATATTGAACGTCGTCGCTTCCCTGCTTTTTGGCGCCGCCTGCGGTGCTCTCACTGCAGGCGCAATGTACTTCATCTGGTTGCTCTTCAATAACCGCCACGATGACTCTTACCATAATTTGGACGGTTTTAGCAGTGATGAAGACGACGACGACGACGACGACAATGATGATATTTTCAATCCGAAGAAGCCGTCGGGCTACGTTGCCATTCCGGCGGCTGCTCCGGCTGACTCTGCTGCTGCGCCTGCTCCGGCCAAAGAAACGGCGTAAAGATGGTTATTATAAATTTTAGTGGCTAAGTTGAAATTGTGGAATGTTGTTTGCTGGAAATTATACATTTCTCATAAGTACGTGGAGCTTCTGATGCTGATGCCTACGTTATTAGAATCCAGTGATTCTTGTGCTTCTTTTCTATCTATATTGTTTTATGGATTTTGATGGATTTCTTGAAATTAGTAGTCTCATGTTGCTGGGTTGTAAATTTGGATTGATCGTGGGAAGAATATCTTAAGGCTGCAATCATTGTGCTGCTCTAAGGAATGTAGCAGCAAAGTGCGGTCTAAATATTAGTGCACGATTGCTTTTTCATTGTTCCCCGTTGAGATTTTCATGTTCTATCACTTGTTGAGTTATTGGCATATCTTTATTTTGCAGGAACTTAATATATTGCGAACCTTCTGATTTTGGTCTTGCGTGTATCCTTGTAGCTGTTACACCTTGAATCAAAACTGTCTTAGGTGTGAATGGATTTTGTTTAAGATCTCATATTTTCATGGATCTTCACCTATTCAATTTAATTAGCAGTACCTTTATGATTATATAATATTCTACTATGTGTATAGCTATGTCATGCTTGATTCTTATGTTCAGAATCATTGACAATAAAAAGAAGATAGTGTGACAAAACACTGTTGTGGTGCATAGATCAGCACAAAATTTTCCGTCCTTACACATGAAACGTAAAGATATAGATAAAGATAGTATTTCTCAAGAAACTTAAAGATATAGATAAAGAAATAATTAAGGCTATAATTTCATGAATCCAAAAGACGATAAACATATTTCATATTGTCAACAAATGATTGAGAAAAAGGTTCTTGGGGATCTGTCAAGCAAGCTGCATCCTGTAAATTCATCATTTTCTTGGTAGAGGCCCCTGGTGTTGGCATATTCTTTGCAGATCTTCCATAGGATAATATCCCCAGTTTTTTGCTTACTCTATTGAAGTTTGGAGGTGTACAATTTTTTGAAAGTCTTGATTTTCAAAATAAACTACCAGTATTCAAGGTTTGATGAAAAAAATCAATGACCATACTTATCATAGTGGACTGAAGGTTTATAATGGGATGTAGCACCACTTATCACTTGACTTCTTGATGGTCATTTTCCCGTTCTTTGTTTTTCTATCTAGGTTTTGAATCTAGCAGCTGTTTTCTTTGCCAATGATCCTTCGTCACCTTTGGAGCTCAGTAGTCATGTTTGGAACAATTAAGATTGAAGTTAAGACCTCAATCTGAGTTTTGCTCTACTTTTAGTGTTTTGTGTTTTTTGGAAGAAAGATGGAGGAAGATGCGTAGAAGGGTTTTGGGTATTATTTGAAACAGCAATTTGATTGTGTGAATCAATGAAGACTGTTTCATTTTTCTTTTCTATCTTTGCTGTTGGTTTGAACCAATCTTTCTAGTCTCTTCTTTAGGAGCTGCATATCATTTTTGGAAATGTTTGAACCAATTTTTGGAAATTTGGTTTGAACCAAATTTTTGTTCATGGAGGCATCACAGAATTGATTCAGTTGAGTGGAAATGGGACTAATTTTCAACAGTTTGTACGTGCAAATAGGATTGGTGGGATATATTTTATAGACTATGAAGGGATGTTGTTTAAGGGAGGTCGTCAATCTTGTGGTGAGCAGACAAATTTTGGATTGCAGGCAGATTGTGTACGGTGTTTGAATTCATATTTGAGGAGAAGAAACAGCACATGCTGCAACCAGATGCTATGTATGTGGAGTTGGTAGGTAGAGAGTTGAGAACTTGATCTATTTGGTCTTCCTTCTTCTTAAGGCCACAGTTGAAGTACATAGAGGGGAATGAAGTTTAAGATGTTCTAAACCAACCCAATGGGGCTATATTGTGAAGAGGCAGAATTTTTTTGGGAATGAAGACCTTTTAAGCATAGTTATTTCAATTTTAAAGTTGTGTGTAGTTTTGTAGTGCGACTTTTCTGGCCTTGTAAGGAACATCTGTCTGAGCAAATTCTGAGAAAGGTTTCAGTTATGCCTTATTTGGGAGAGATGAAGACTGCTGACGGTAGTAAAGCACAACATCTTGGCCGCCAATTGTGGGAGATTTCTGAAGGGAATTTCGTGCCACATCATTTGCTGGTGAATAAAGTGACCTTGGCATTTTGGCATGGAGGTTTCGAGGTATGCCCATGTTTGAAAGGTATGCTATGTGCCCTCTTCTTTTCATTTGACTATTCAGTTTTCCTACAATTTGAGCAAAATTCTGGTGCTATGCATTTCAATGCTTTTGTTTAAATAACAGAACGTAGGCATGCAGAGCCCTCTGGAAGGGCATGCTACGCTGGTTATCTTTCACACTTGCTTTATAGTCTTCCTTTTTTTGTTACCTCCAAACATATTTCATAATGATTTGGGTCTGTCTCCAGTGATATGAAGCTGAAGGACAACATTTTGCATTGCTTCCTGTCTGCTTGCCATATGTTATGATTCCCACTAAATACGAAAGGACAACATTTTGCATTGCTTCCTATCTGCTTGCCATCCGTTATGATTCCCACTGGATACAAATGCAATACTACAAAAAAAAAAAAAAAAAGCTCAATTATTTATCTGAAGGGTGTGAATGAGCCTAGTGTATGCCTTTTTGTTGCCTCTTGTATCACTATCGAGCCCTCCAGTTTTCCTCCGCATGCATGCACAAACTAGTGATATCATACTTCTCTAAATTCATGTACATCTTCCAATAGAGATGGCTTTAGCCAAAAGGTTGAACTTCAGGTAAGATGCATGACAAAATTCTTCGTTGAATGTTGACTTATTATGCCTCATTGTCAAATCCCTTTGTTGATGTTTGTTTCAGTAGATAGATAGTGCTGGTAAACATTTGTATCAAAACGTAAGAAAGTTTAAGCTTCTTATTTGCTTGGTTCAGAGTCATGTTGTTGAACTTAGATGACCTGAACCACACATATAACATGATATCTTATAAATGAGAAAATTGCTTTTGAGCATATTGATTCTGTCATTCAGTTATGTTTTTTTTTATATATCTTTACCTATTCTGGACTAGATTTTAAAGTTGGCAGCTTCTTTCTCATCCTCCACCGGTGACTACCACCCTTTGTTTCTCACATGGGATCTTTTGTGGTATCAAAACAGCCAAGAGATTGCCCAGGGCTCAACCTCTACAGAATCCTGCAGGCATGGTTCTAGTTGACTGGCCAACGGATGTATCCAGAGCTTCAACATGTTGTCCCTAAGTATGAAGTCACTTTTGGTTTTTTTTCCACATCTGTGTAATATCTGTGAAGATTCTCACTTCAATTGATGAAATATATTTTATTTTTCTTTTCATTAGCAGAAATCCAAACTTGGTAGTTTGATGACATTCATCTTTCTTTTGGCTGTGACCATTTTTCAGTTTGGAAACAGATTCTGGGTGTTTTATTAATGGTTATATGCTAGTTGGTATTTAAGCTCCTTATTTTCTGTACTGTCTTTGGTGTCCTTTCAGTGGTTTTGTTGCTGAAGAGATGCAGTTGGATCTAATTCATTTTGATGTGCTAGTTTTGTCCTCTGGATATTTAGTGCACTGTCTAACTAGTTTTCCTGGTGTAATTGACATGGCTTGATTTTGGTGGTGATCTGTTTGTGCAATATGATTTTTTTTTATGATGAATAAGCTTCTTCTTTTGATATGTTGATGCCATCCTTGTCCAGGTTTACATTTGTACCATGAAAGGGTGTTCGGACAGGGTCTTTGATTAGCTTCTAATTTAAATTGTCATCACGCATTCTATATTTATGCTACGTCAGCTGTGTACCAAAGCATGCAGAATATATTTTGCTGTGATTAATTTTATGCTTAGCTGAAGTGATGTTATACAATTTAATGCATGGATTGATGATGAAATCATTCTGCAAGTGAACATTCATTTTGGTATTGCATTATCAAATTGATGTCTCATCATTTTACTTGTGAAAGTTGTATATCAGTCACTCATTTTGATAGTTTAATTGGTCGAGGCTCATGAACAAACGTTTTGCTGTCATTTCAAATTCTGCCTTCGAAATAGTTTCATATTTTTGCCAATGTCTGCTTTAAGTAATTGGTGAAGGTAAGTGGAAATGGTTTTTATCTTTTCTGTTCTTCTGTGTGCATGTCCATAGATCACTTGTAGTGTTGCTTGGAAGTTGGCCACTCATTTCAGTACTAAATATTTCCTTTGGAAACCTGTTTCAGCCTCGGGCCTCAAAGTTTGGAGCCTCTACATGGCCGGGCAGTGCACATTCCAAAAGACGCGTGCCTAGACTTTAAGTTGCCTACATTTTTGAGGCTCAAGGCAGATACCTTGAGTGCTTAAGAGATTTTTTTTTTTAATTTAAATTGTTTTTTCAAAACTTTGTCCTTAAATTTAATTGTTATTCTTATACTAATTTGGCATTTATAAAAATGGAATTGAATTATTGGTTAGAAAAATAGATGAAAATTGTGATGAGGATATAGGAATAAATTAAGTTTCCAAAATAGATGGAGAATTTGTGTAAACCTTATTTGACAAGAGCCCCTATGGTTGATCCATTGAAGTTTGTAAATAAGAAACACTTGCTTAAGCCTTTTAAGTCTTAAGGATTTATTTGATAATTATGAAAAATATTAGTCTCTATTATGAATATTTTATGAGTAATATTTTAAATTTGTTACTGAATTTTATTGTTCTTATATATTTACATTGAACTATATTTGTTAATTGTAATCTTTTATCTTGTTAATTTACTGAATTTTATTATTCTTATTATTTTATTTGTATTTAAATCTTATATACTTATTTTGTTAATTGTAATCTTTATTTTGTTAATTTAATTAATTGTTTATAATAATTGTTAGTATTTCTTAATCTATTATTAGTTTTGATAATTAAAATTTATTATAAATACATCTTATATACTTATTTTGTAGATGAGCACCTTGTTGGATTTTATGTTATTTTATTGTGAATCTCACACTAATTAAAAGTATTATTTTTGTACTTCTAGAGTTAATAGAGTGTTTTGGGTAATATTTTTATGAAATTTTTATATTGAATACAACAAAAGTATTATTATTTTTTACTTCTGGAGTTATTAGAGTGTTTTGCTTAATACTCATGCAAACATTACTATTCATTGGAGATTACAGGAGAAGGTGGTAAGTGGATAGTTTAATCTTCAAGTGGGGACAATTTTCAATAATTATCTGCAAGAAGATTGTGAGTTAGTTGATTAGGCAGAAGGTCGAGGAGGATCCCTAATTCGGACTATTACTTGCTGTTAACCTGATTTGTCCCATACTAAATAAAATTGGGCCCTCCAACCTATTTATAGATTGTTTATCATACTAATTTAACTATCTTTATTTTATTTTATTGAAAATAACATGAAGTTTATTTTTAATTTTTTAAGTAAAATAATGTGAAGTAAAATTTTGAAAAATGTCAAATTGGTAAAATATTTAAATGCATAATCATCCCGAAAGAACAAACACAACTAACTCCAGTCAAAACCTCCTCCAAACAACTAACTTCAAGGTTGATTAATCAAAATGTTATAAAAATATTAGCATAGACCTAGATGAGGGTTGTTCTTTGAGCTCACACGGCCACATTAACTCACACAATATGTCAATATTGACCAATAAATAAGGATCATTTGTTATTTACCTAACTAACAAACAATGTGTATGTTATGGCGAAAAGCGGCACATGTCACATTTGAGACACTCCTATAGTGTCCCACAGAAATGACAAAGCAGTTGTACTAATCACTAAACTTTAGATATTCAACATGTCCACCAACACCTATGCGACAGAATGGCTTGATAACCTTCCTATAAATACTAGACACCTCAAACCTTGCAAGGTCCAAAATATGAGGAGGTAAAGCATCCTCACTAAGGAGATATATTTGGACTCAAACTTGGAGCACAATCTTTGTCATTCTTTGAAATTAAGCTATTCACATTGAGAAGCATATTTTATTCTTTTTAAGTAAGTCCAAAGCCACTTACTCATACTTTTAGTCTTCCTAGTTCACCTCCACAGTAAACACCAAATCCATATAGGAAAATAGTTTAAAGGAATCGACACCCTAACATGTCTCATCTCCTAACAGAGTTTTATACAAAATTTGATCCCTTCATTATTGTCATCATCAAGAGTCTTACTACACAAGCTCTGAGTTAGAAGTACATTAAGCCAAATGGCTCTAAGCTAAGTATACTAAAGGCTAAGATGCCTTAGAATGGATTGACTCTACCGAGTTAAAGGGCTCTGTGTTAAAGCATACTAAGGGATATGATGTCAAAAAAAAGCTGAGCTTATCTAATCAAAAGGTTCTAAGCTAAGTACAATAAAATTCATTGTGCCTTAGAAAGGCCGCACAATTAAAAGATGTTAAGCCAAAAGTGTATCTACTTGGCCGAAGCAGCTAGGTTACCTAGTTGGGGGGCTCGGATATTGCCTAACAAGGTAAAACTATAGGAGTTAACAACTGTGGGCTGAATAAGTCAGCTGGAAGTGTAAAGCCTTCGTCACAAGGAAAACAAGTTGAAGTCAGTCATTTTCACGTGTGCAAGTGTTGTAAACACTAAAAAATCTACAAAACTAGAAATATATACAAAAGTGGTAAAGGGGCTTTCGGAAAAAAGGACTCTTCTCACTGCCAGACCTGTCCTTCAGAGCCTCGTCGTCACTCCATTCTCTCCAAAGCGTCCACGTTGACAGGGTGAAGGTAGCCTGCAGGGAACTCGGGCAACATCCGCCGAGAAAGCTGTCAGATCCCACAGAAGGTCCTATCAAACAAAGAATGGGGGATGGTGCTCCGCGGAGCACCTGGTCTTTCTCCCGATGCACCTCAGCAACCTAACCCTGGAGGCCATTGACCCTGTCCGGGAGGAATGTCCTCTGCTCAGTGGCAACCTTACGCTCTGCCTCCCTCTCAGCCTGGCTCCGCTCGAGAACTCCCTCAAAACCAACAGCATGATCATCTGCCTTGGTAAGAGTCTCAGTCTGGACACTATTCGTTCACAGCGGTGATAGCTCGAGCCAAGTTCTAGGCAGCCTCAAAGACAAGTGCCTCGCACTTTGCAGTCTCCTAGGCAAGAGCGGCTTCGTGCCCAAGGGCCTCCTCGGCAGTGTCCCCAGTCCCCCAGTGACTTCTCAGACAGCTTTGAAGTTCGATTGTGGGAAATTGTTATTTTGATTATTGACTGCCGCATCACATCTTTTTCCTCCAGCGTCCAACACTAGCAGTTGTGCCCTGATTCAAGAGAGTTGCAACGTGGTGAATGCCCTGTTTTTCTTCTTTTTTTTTTTTTTTCACAGTATTAGAAAACATTCTTTCACGTCACACCGAGTTTGGAATAGTTAAAGGGTTTTATTTCTCCTTTCTTTTTCCCTTCAAACAAGGAGCAGTTTGATCTGCTTTGAAGATGGAGGAAGCATGGTGAGAACCTAAATGGGCAGGTATCAACAACTTTCCATCATTTTCATTTACAGAAGGGAAGATGGGTCAGTGGGGAGGTAAATCAAAACACTCAATGGACAACGATCTATCTTTGAGTTGCAAATTGAAGTCATCTTATGTGGTTGGGGACTTCCCTTTAACAGTCTTCAAGATTAGGGTTTGGAATGTTCTGAGGGTGAGTAGTGGTGATGTCATTTAAGATGACAGATTTTCGCCTTCAGAAAGAAATGGCGGCATGCAAAACCCGAAATATAGAGGGAAAAGAAAAGAGAACACAAACCAACTGGCATCCTGTCATTTCAGTACGGTGCTGTCTGGCATTAGGGAATGCAAAAAATGGGCATGAGTCTTACGGGAGGATAATTCGTGTAGGTTTTCATATGCACTTTGGATGTTATACGCAACAATGAATGTTGGGAATTAGACTTCCTATCTCCTATTATGATATCCATTTAAAGATGATGGGAATAAAAATGGAGGAATGCTAATGAAAATAGTGTAGGAGGTTAAACCATCATTAACTATTTGATCATTTTATCAGTTCATTTTATTGGTGTGTATATCTCAAATTTGAATAATAATTCAGATTATTATTTGGATATCTCAATCTTAATTGACCATACCTCAAGATAGTCAATCGAATCTTTTTATTCCGATCTTATACACTATAATGTTAAATAAGAGATCTAATGATACAAGATTTACTTTTATAATATCATTCGATATTAAAATTAATAATCTTTTTTAAAAAATAAGAAAGTAGCTAGCAAAAATGAAGACGTGAGAGAGTGGCAAATGGAGGACTTGGCCTCATAAATTGTGGAGTTTTAATTAATAAAAGGACTAAAACTCTATATTTGTTCTCCGAATTTTTCTAGTTTTTAGGAAAAGTAAGCATATTTATAACTTTATTACCAAACAATGGCAAATCCCTGAAGAGGAATAAATGTTCATCATTTGAGTGATTATATTTTCTCAAAATCGGATAGTTTAACGGTTTAATATATTTTGAATTTAATTTATATCTATCAAATATATTAACTGTTTGCTTAATTTAATCGGCCAACTAAAGATGATCCTTCGGTTCATTAAACTATTTGACGAGATTAACTGTCTGGTTTAATTGTCCATTTGGCCATTTGGAATTTTGGTCTTCAGTATAATTAGCAATCTAGTCACTCAACTATTCAATAATTCGATCATTTGGTCAGACTTCTTTCTAACTTGAGTTCAACAATTCAGTTGATTCACACCTCTTTATAGGTTTATTATTTGTGGGTCTCATATATCCATTGGTTGGGTAGGTCTTATTTTGAGACGATAATTAATAATTGGTATTTGTCTATTTTGTTTATATTTTTACATCTTATGTCCATTTCTTTTATTAAAAAATGAGTGCTAAGCAACAATAAATTCGTTCTATTATAAATAAATAGATAACAAAAAAAAAAAAGTACCGAACAAATATGCATCCACAAATGCTCCACGGTCAGTAGCCATCTTGCTCTCCATGAGTCCAGGGCAAGCTGCTGCTGGCTTTAAATATAGCCGTCAATGATAAGTGTTTACTGTGTCTTCATGATCATCATCAACCAACCAAAAAGACTTCAAATGTCTTTCAATGAGAAGCAAAGATGATATTATCTCTTTTTCCAACACCTGAGACCTTAGTCCAACACCGAATTCATGTACTATGCCATTCAATTCGATCAAACTACATCCCGGCATCTTTTTCACCTTGTCCTCCTCCATCTTCTTCCTCACCTTTTCAACTCCGTCCCATTGGTTTGCTGAGGCATACATGTTTGAAAGAAGAGTGTGAACCCCGCAACGATCAAGACTCTGCCCCATCAACCTTTCAACCATTTCTGCCCCCATCTCCACATTTCCATGAACCCTACAAGCATTGAGCAATGCCCCCAACACATAAGCATCTGGCTCCACAGGCATCCCTTTCACTACTTCTTCTGCCTCCTTGAGTAACCCTGCCCTTCCTAATAGGTCCATCAAACAGCCATAATGCTCGATTCCTGGCTCAATTCCATATAGATTTTGCATACTCATGAATATTTCCAACCCCTTTTCTACCAACCCCGTCCGACTACATGCACTTAGAATGCATATAAAGGTCACTTCATTCGGATTAACCCCTTCCTCTTGCATTCTTCTGAACAACTGAATTGCTCTTGCACTCATTCCATGGTTGGACAGACCCGTTATCAAAGAAGTGAATGCAAAGACATCCCTTTGTTGCATGTCCTCAAACACACGAATGGCCGTTTCAATGCAGCCGCACTTGGCATACAAGTCAACAAGGGCCGTGCCCAGCTTTATATCCAACTCCATCCCATTTCTGTCCACGTATGCGTGTATCCACCTCCCTTGGTCCAGAGCTCCAAGAGACGCGCACGCAATGAGCGCCCCCACTATGCTGGTATGATTAGGCCGAAGCCCCGCAATCAGCATATCATTGAACAGGTCGAGAGCTTCTATAAAGTATCCCATATGCGTGTATCCTGTAATCATGGCACTCCATGAAACTGCATTTCTCTCAGGCATTTCATCGAACAGTTGTCTGGCAGTCGTGACTTGGCCAGACTTCACATATCCATTGATCACAGCAGTCCAGGCAACGACATCCCTATTCAAACGTCTGTCTAACAATTCACGAGAAGCGCCCACGGCATTACACACAGCATACAAATGAATCAACCCATTTTGAACAAAATCATAAGACTCCCAACCCAGTTTGACAACTTGGGAATGGATCATCAATCCAAGAGATAAATCAGAGAGGTCAATACTAGATCTAATGATGAAGGAGAAAGTATAATTATTGGGTAAGAAGCCATGCTGTAACATCTTTTTATATAGAGAAATTGCTCCGTTTGGTTCATTCTGCTCGGTGAAAGTCTTTATCATGGTGTTCCACATGTACGCCGTGCGGCGAGGTAATCGAATGAAGAGTTGGTAAGCATGTGGGATACAGGGGATGTAGTCGGAAGTTGCGAAACAGGTGATAATCCTGCCGGCGGCGAAAAGGTCGGCAAGAGTGCCTGAAACGGTGAGGTGGGATTGAATTTGCTTTAGCTGGGAGATTGTAAGGCATTGGTGATCCAAGAGGGTGAGAACTCTCTTACTTGATTTCAAATATTTGGTGGCAAAAGAAGTCATTTACCCAGTAACTTTCTTACTTGTGCGATAGGTTTGACCCAATTTGAATATAATCAATTATAATATCATTAAAATTATAAAAAATGAATAAATTTTGTCTTTAATCATATATTCACATAATTTTATTAATATAAATAAATAAAATATAATACTATTAAAAATATCTAAATAATAATTAAAAGGATATTTTACTCTTAGATTTATAGACCCTTATCTTATATAAATTAGTTGAATAATTGAGGATCATTTTATTGTTTGATTAGAATCTTGTGACACATTCAGTAACTTATAACCTATCTAAAGTTTTAATTTTTTTTAAATTATTTTTGTTTAATTCAAAAAATCTTAAATTACAGTTATAAAGATGAAGTTAAAATTTATTTTTTCATCTTAAACTAGTAAATTAAATCTATCGCAAAATTAATGCCATGAAATTATTTGTTTACTTGTCTTTTTATAAATATTCATTAAGTTAAATTAAATAAATATAAATTTAAACAAAATCATTAAAAAAATTATAGAAATTATAAATTAAGTATTTTTCTCTTTAATTGTTCTGAATCTAACACATATATGAGGCAAATCTAATCTAACTTGAAAAGGTCTATTCTAATGTTTTTCGTGACACATTTTTTCTTATTATTGTGCTCTACTTATGGTTGTCCCTTTTGTGTCTCATAAATTACTTTTTGATACGTTCATGGGATCCGGGTTATTGCTGAACTCGAAAATCTGCTTGATCCTTCTATTCAGGTTGAATTGAAACTAGTCAGGATTGATAACTCTGAATCTAGATCTTGGTACTACAATTGAAAATAAGATGTCAAAGAAAAATGACATGACTTGTTTTTTGATTTATTCTCCGATACTTAAATCAGTAATCATTCACGAAAAATAGAAATATGTGTAAATGCAAGAATAGTGCTCGGGAGTGAAGGTTGAGTTTGATATGGAGGTTGTGCTCACCATGGAGTGGCTTTGTGACGGTGCGCTCAGGAAGAGCGGCTCTGGTGTGGTGGAGGTGAGAATTGTGAAGGAATTCTCGAGGCTTGGATAGAGAGAGAGAGAGAAAAGGGCGCTCAAGGTTTTGCTTAATTGTTTGTAAGAGTTGGTATGAGTACTCAAAAGAGCATGCCTTTGGAGTCTGTCTCAAGGACTTTTTATAGCATTGAAACCCCGTCAACCTTGTTTGGGCAGTAGGGCTGGCTGCCAGTTGCATGGAAAAGACTTTTGCCAGATCGTGAGGAGGTTGCTATGCTATTTATGGCAACCATGATTGGTCGAGGAGATTCATTCCTTTCATGAAAGGAACTGGCATAGCAATAAAATGAGGTTCTCCGACAATTGGCACTTTTGGCTTCCCATGAATCTCCTTAGGAGCAGGCTCGTCAGATGGCGCAACGGCTAGCCCAACAGGAGGCTCAACAGGCGCCTTCCTGGGTTTCCCAGCAGGTGTCTCCTTCGGCAAATTAGCAGCATGCTCAATAATAGGCTCCGGGGAGGGCATCAAGTGCTCTGACCACAGGAGGGCAAGAACAACGCAGCTGGCGGTAGGGTACAGTCTCTCCCTAAAAACCTCAATGGTGGAACCTTCGCCACATACGCCAGATTTGTCCCCTACTTCGACAGGCTGGTCAATTAGCACATTCCCGAGATCGATGGATGAGGATGAAGAAGGTCTTACTGTTGCCATTGTCGTTGTTGGACTGGTGGGAGAACCATCACCGGTTGGCTCCCTGATTGTGAGAGCCCCGATCCTCCTCCTCTTGGAGGCCTTCATCACCTTTTGCTCTAGTGACGGAGGCCCCTACTTGGCCTTCTTGTCCTCATCACGAGAGACCAAGTGGTCTCTTCGAAAATCTAAGTGGTGTTTCTCTACCAACTTGAAGAGCCGCTCCAGGGACTCCATCTCCGCCTCAGAGAGAGTCCCGGTGTAAACATCAGGAACCTTGCTTCATTCCCTGGCCAATGGCTAGGATTCGTTCACGTAAACAAAAAAGAACATGTTCTTTCAGTTCTTCAAGGAGTTATAAATGGCGGTATTGATCTAGAGACCACCACGTGGGGCCAGGAAAATCCACTTCGCTCCCTGGTTGAACTTGAACAGGACTCTCACAATTTTCACCGTCAACTTCTTCGAATGCTGACAAAAAAAAATACAGAATGTGCACAAATACCACATTGCATTAGCGTGAAGCTGTGCGATAGAGACTTTGATGGCAGTCAGAATCTCCAGTAACTCGTCAAGACTTGAAAGGCGTAGCCCACTCATCAAATGGGCCTCATAAATGGTGACACAACCTTTAGGCGGTGAGGATGCCCTGCTCTCATTGCCATGAACACAGGGAACAATCCATTTAGGAACATTGTACTCTATGTACAACTCCTTCAGGTTAGTCTCTATAAGGGTCAAAACTATCTGTATAACGGAAGTCATGAATATGAAAGTAGGGAAGAAAATGGTGCAACACTTAAAAAAAAAGCTCGCTCGGGAAAGATGAAGGAAAGCGTGAAAAATTCAAAAAGGAGACGAACGGGCAAATTAATGGTAGTATAAATGCCAGCCAAAGTAACCGTCTCACAAACAATCGCTATCATTACTGCCACGTGGCACCTCCTGAACGGGCACTGACGAATCAGATCCCCCGATGCATTAATTATCGGGATCTTCAATTTACTATGTGCAGACACGTGGCCACATTTTCGTTTGAACAAAATGACCAATGATGGTGTATCACTCTACTCCCACAGGTTCTCCGGGCCTTGGCCTTGATGGTCAGCAAATTCGGTCAACATTTTCTACAACAGTTCTCCGGATTCTGACTAAGACGGTTAACAATTCCTATCAATTGATCTTGATCGACGCCAAGTCACATGACCTACCATGGACATGCTGGAAGTTCGAATTCAGACCATCAGCATTGGAGGCTAATGATAGGTACGCCCATAATGGGCAGACTCAAAAAGGAGGAACGACCTAAATCTACGAGGGCCCACATATAAGTTTGGACGGTCAATACAAACCATTGACCGAACGAAAGGCCATGGAAGTCGACATAAAGATGTGCAACTAATGCAAATGACGGTCAACATTTTTGTTAATCGGCAGCACTACAATGAGTTAGTCCACAAATAAGCCTTATGAAGGTCAGGCCCTGGTTTGACTTGCATTCTCGTTTACGGCAAACAGCGATTTTCTTTCCTGATTAAGCGCTCCCCCAAAAGGCAACATTTACGGTAACGGTTACCAGCAGATTCAGTGCTTACCCTATGAGAAAAGCATTGGATTTTCTCCCTTGTCTGTTGTAAACCCTTACTGTTGCAAAACACAGAAGGAAGGCAATCCTTCCAAGGAGCCGTTATCACTATTAATACTAACGTCAAGAAAGGAAGTTGTTCCAACAGAGCACTAAAATCACACACTCCTACCTAAGGAATGATACCCAACTTCTCGACTATATGAAGGCCATGGAGTCCACACTCCATGGCACACCTTCTTGAAGAAAACAAACGCTCTCATACCCACTTGAATCGCTCTCACACCCACATTCCTTTTTCTTGAGAAATCTATTAGAGCTCACGCGGTGTACTCTTAGGCTCCCACGCTGATAGTACGTCCATGCTCTATCTCTCTCTCCTGTTGCTTTAATCCCCAGAAACCCTGGTATATGAATCACCGTTCCTCACGAGCGGCAATAACCTCTCTCAATGAGAGCCAAATCATAACCACGAACACTTTCTGTTTCTTACCCTCATAACACCATTTCCTTTACCTTTTTTATTCATAGAAGGCTATTTAATAATTTAAGCGTCGAAATATTTTCGATGGGATAATATCCCGCCGGACCTAACCTTTCATTTATTTTAATAGTGTAAAGGATCTAGATTCGGTGAACGGAGCCGGATTCAACGATTAATGTAACTCGAACCTGTTTGAAATTTGATTTCAGGACGCATCAAAACTAATAATCAGTGATAATATGACCAATAATAGTTAAATATTGAAATTCAGGTTATATTTGCTTCTATATTGCCAAAAAATATATGCCATTATTCATGATTTTTGGATAAGTCAATTATATATTATTTTATATAGTTAGAGTTATACATTATTTTTTTGACTTGTAAATATTAAGTTTAACATTTGATTTGCAACTATTATATTAGGACGTATCTGAATATATTTTATTAATTTTCTATAATAATTTTTATTTAATTAAAATAAAAAATTTTACAACAAAATATAAATATATAATTTTTTTCTCAAATATGACAAAAATTAATCATCTTTATAAAAGCAAAATAGTTTTTTTACCACAACACTTGCAATCAAAAGACATACAAGAACTAATATTTAATGATTTTAGAATTTTAGAATAATATACATAATTTAATGTATGAGCCTCTAAAATCTTATAAAATGAAAATAAAGCTAACATGCATGCAACTTTAAATTAGAGAAAGTAAATAACTATCATATATATGAACATTTACATAACAAATGACAATAGTTTCCTAAAAGACTTTAGTAACGAATAAAAAAAAGAGTGCAGATGCTCCTTGGATTGACTTTAATTTCTCTTTCTCCATTTTCCTCTCTCTTCTTCTCTCTATTTCACTCTTCTCCTTCTTTCTCTTCTTTTAAAATCTTAGGAAAAATGAACAAAAAAATGATAGAAGTTCTTAGTTAGCCATTGAGGTTCCTTAAATTTGTGTATAGGCGTCCAACAAGTGTCCTTTTGATGCTAATATTGTAAAAAAAGCATGCACAAGCGCCTATTGTCTACATCTCAAGTGTAGTGATTATATTTTAAATACGCTTATGCCTAACTCAAATACTACGTATACCTATACTATAATTGCCCGAATGCATGATGGATCTTGATTTATATTAGTTAGAGTTATGCCATAATTGAACACTGTATTCTCTAGACTTAGGCCTAATAGGTTGACATTGTTTGCTCATTTTTTGTTATCCTGAGCCTATTAACTAAAAGTTCGTTGGGCTATGCAATAGACCAATCAAATTAATATTTTACCTAATAATTTTAAACTAACCAACCTGATATCTATAAATGTGATAGTTAATTTTTGATATAGTAACATTTTGTAAGCAAAACCACCTAATAAGTAATTGGTCATACCTTTTCATTTAAAAAATATTAATAACTTCCTTAAATGTTACTCAGCCAGTGCACCACTATGAATACAAAGCACTTTTAAATATTCATTAACTCAAATATTTGAAGAATTATTGGCTTTCTTGAAGAATTACTCTTAACTAAATAACATTATTAAATACAATTTAAAATATGATTAGCCCAACTGATTAATATAGAAAATCCATAAATAGTAAATTTAGAAAGTAGAAAAAATCAATCAGATCATTATGTTCACATCCAAATTATAAAAACCCTCATTGATCAGAAAGACTTAAAATAAGGGCATTGACTATGTAGGCAAGTGGCCAAGTGAGTCAGTGGTTGAAAAAATATGAATATATAAGATGATAATTTTAAATGATTGGATATCCGAACAATAACCTAGATAGTTAATTTGACTGGATGATTAATCATATTGAACAATTAACTAAATTGAGGGGTTAATTTAGATTAGTGGTTAAGTTGAGCATGTAATTAATACCCTACAATTAAATCATGTAAAAATCTCCTAATTAAAGCTAATCACTCAACAATATTATTAGATTAAGTGCTTTTAGCAAATCATGTACTTAGAACGTGCTAAACAGTTGAATCATTTAATTTTCAACTGACATATTATTTAGATTATAGTCAATAATTGATATTCAAAAAACGGCTATCAACTTGCAATATAATTATATATACACTCATTTTTTCCTAAAATACAGGATAGAAGTCAAAAAGCAAGTACCTATTGTTAACCCTCTTATCACTTGATCATCTACACATTACGAAGTCAAATCCTTTATTTTTTATCCTCTCACATCTTTATAGTTTCTATCACTTTTTAATTTTTAAGAAAAGTAATCAACTTAAGTATTAACTGATAAATTAAAAAGTGAGTCTCATATCTTTTAAACTATTATTTGACATTATAGTATATAAAATTTAGATTGAATATTCAATAATTCAATCTGAATTCATTCGAATTATAATTCAAATTTCATATACGAATCAAACTCTATAAATAGTTGTTCAAATAAAAGTCCTATAGCACTAAACTTACACAAATGGGTCAAAAGTTTGTTCTCTGAACAAATTTCTCCCAATATGTCACAATACACCAACGACTGCCCTCAAGAAGCATGTTTCCTCTCTTAAACCTCAAGTATTATATTTTAGCAACTGCTTTATTAATTTAAATATCAAAGAGTAAATTGAAAAATTATCTCTACGCATTTGAACTACTTTTTGATTTTTAATTTGCAAAATCCAAATTAGAAAATTTGCAAACCCGTGTTAAAATTTTTCAGGTCAAATTTTAATTCAGATCTCATCAATAATAAACCTAAAATATTTTTATTATTTATTGGAAAATTAAGTGCCCATAAGTTTCATTTTTTTTTCTCCCTTTCTTGTGCTTTTGGAGGGACAATGAAATCATCAATACTTTGACGAAATCATATAGATAATTAAATTATTTTTAAATTTTAATTATTTATTTTTAAATAAATTAATGGCTATTTAACTTCTTGGTCAATCACCGGCCATTTTATTTCTACCACCTTCTAATATTATACACATTTTAAATTAAAAATATATAAAAATACTAATTTGCTCATGTCAGACGATATATACTTGATAAGTTTTCGATCTAACGATTGATAAAAAAAATATATCATTCGATGACAGTTGGGAGGAGGCCAAAGAGCCGACGAGAGACCCGCCTGACCGCTGCCGCCGCAGGTGCCGCCGCAGGTGTGGATGGGGAGCGGCGGTCAGTTTAACTGCTGGGGTTTTTATAATTTTTTTTTCACCGATCTTGACTTCTTTGGCTTGTCACCCTTTAATTAGACAAACCCGCGGTGACGGATTGCCCGCAATCATAGAGATTATGCGTTACAGATAGGTGCCAGAATTAAGAACATAATTTAGGGGAAAATTATAAAATTATTAATTTAAATTATACTTAAAATAAAATTTTAGATAAGTTTTCAATTATTAAAATTTTATTTTTTTTGTTTTTTTCATTGTTAAATTTTTTGTAAGATTCAATATTAATTCTATTCTGTATAAATTTATTCAAATAATTGCATAAATTTCTAAAATTGGCATTTCTATAATATTTAAAATTCTTCAATAGCATAAATATTAATAGACAGCTTAAAATATAGGCAATTTAATTTGTCATATGAAATATAATTAATGATAAATAAAAATGGAAAAAATAATTTAAAAAGATGAAAAATAAGAATATAATTGATAAAAAAGTAAAAAACTAAAAATGTTTTAAATATTTTTTTTATTTCATTATTTTTAAGATAGTATATGTGGTACGAATATATGAATGATAAGTAACGACGACTGTAAATTATAATTATTATATTTATCAATATATTTTTTAGAAAAGTTATGAAAGTGTCTAAAATAAATATTAATTTAATATTCGATGGAGCTTTGAAGTCAAGAAGTTGCTTGAAACATGCTTGAATTATTAGGGATGAATTTAGGGTGCTGGCTACTTGAGGAACACGTAATCCTTACTTATTTTTAATATTATCTGTTTATTAAAACACAAACAAATATTATTTTAGCTATTTTATAAAAATAAAATCTAATTAAAATTAATTAATTTAAAGTAATTTGGGGTGATATTGAAAAACTTTTAAACAAATACTTCATTTGAAATTATTCGACGTAGTCAAAATAAAGACGTTTCAATTTGATATAAATCTAAACTAATCAACCAAACATGAAATCGGTTCAAGAAACGACCTTGTCGGAGGTTTAGCTGATTAATTGAGTAATTAGGTAATCAAAAGTATAAAATATTGACTATATTATAACAGACAATAATATTTATATAAATGTTAAGAATTAATTAATAGAAAATTATATAACTAAAAAAATAATTAAAATTTAATATAATATAATACTTTAAATGATAATTATGTTAATTTTAGACAGACGAATAGGTTGATATGGGGAGCCTCTCCTATAAAAATACCTTACCATCTCTTGGGAATGCAAAATTCTGGTTACTCTTCTTTAGTTTTATCCTCTTCATTTTCATCCTCTCTCTCTTCCTATCCACTGTTCTTGCTCCACGGGAAAATGGCGAACTCGGAGGAAACATCGACGGGAAATTCACAATGGGACACAATATTAGAGCTTTTTGATGTCAAAGCTCCTGCCGCATCCACCCCAGTCAACGGCGTCGTTTCCTCCGACATCACAATCGACACCTCCCGCAACCTATGGTTCCGCCTCTACGTCCCCACTGTCTCCGAGGCGGGGGCCTCTACCACTCTCCCCGTGATCGTCTACTTCCACGGCGGCGGATTCATGTTCTGGTCACCTGATCTCAAGCCTTATGACGATCTTTGCCGCAGGATCGCTGGAGCACTCTCAGCAGTCGTCGTCTCTGTCAACTATCGACTCGCGCCGGAGCACCAGTATCCAGCTCCGTACGACGACGGCTTTGAAACTCTAAAATTCCTCGATAGCAAGAAGGTCGAAGGTTTTCCGGCTAATACGGACATCGAGAAGTGCTTTCTCGCCGGAGATAGCGCCGGCGGAAACTTGGCTCATCACGTGGCGGTCATAGCCGGTGATTATGATTTTCAAGCACTCAAAATTCTCGGACTAATTCTGATTCAACCTTTTTTTGGCGCGGAAGAGAGAACCGAGTCCGAGCTGCGGTTGGAGTCGGATCCCATGATGCCTATGGAGCGTACGGACTGGGCCTGGAAACAGTTTTTGCCGGACGGGTCCGATCGGGACCATCCGGCAGCGAACGTATTCGGGCCAAGGTCGAAGGATATCTCCGGAGTGATGTTCCCGGCGACGCTTATTGTGGTGGGTGGTTTGGATCCGCTGCAAGATTTGTCTAGAAGGTATTACGAGTGGTTGATAATATCTGGCAAAGAAGCGAAAATGGTGGAGTATCCAAACGCGCCGCATCTCTTTTACGCCTTTCTGGAGCTGCTCGAATTTTCCATGGCGATCAGCGAAATCAAAGGGTTCGTGCGAAAGCTACTCACCAAGTGAACGAGTTAAAGTTGAGTCACGGCAAACTGTGTATATCAGACGACGCGTTGTGCCTGGCAGATCTTCCACAGGAATAGTGGGAGAGGGACATCAAACGATGGAAGCAGGTTCTGCTTCTCTCTTAGAATGAATATGACTCTATTTATTTAATTTATATCATTTAGTTAAAAAAAATTAATAATTTAAAGTTAAATATTAAATAATATTATCTAAGTCATTATTTTTATTATTTTTGTATAAAATTAGATCTGATATTTATTATATATTAATATTACAAAAAATATAACTATAATTATTTTTAATATTTTTTATTTTTAAATTATAGTTATTAAGTTTTGATTTAACGATAAAACAAAAATATGATTCTACTTCTCTTTAAAAGAAGCATAAACCTCCCAGCCAATCTAATATTATGTTGTTTTTGTGATCTTAAATTAATTATTTTTTTAAAAAATTATTTAGATTGATTAAATAATTATAATTAAAAGGGTTAAACTAATTTCCCGAGCGATGTAACTCCAAATCTATACTCAAAGGCCTATCATTGATATTTGAATACATATTTTAATTATTTTTATAATATTTTTAAATAAAATATTATTAATATATATTTATTTATATATAAATTTAATAATATAAATAAATTAATTAATTAACAAATTTTAAAAGGGGACTAGATAAGGCCTTTTCAATATCACTCTTTACTTTCTCACATCTTGTCTCCCACCCGAACGAGTAAAAGGAGGGGGAGGGTGTTGAAATAGAGAATGAGGGGCTCTCCGTTGCATGATGGAGGTGAGGAAGTTCCTTAAAGTGAGATAATATATCGGTATATATTTAATATTAAAAAATTAAAAAAATTATATTTAATGGGTTTATTATTTATGAACCAATTTGGATATTAAAACCCATAACAAAAAGAGGTTGTCCGGAAGACTTGACCTAAGAAGAATGTTGACAAGTAGAAGGAATAGGTTCGGGAATCGAATAACTTCCCAATCGACCTGGCCAAAATGACCTCTTTAGTCTAATCAGGACAGCGCACGGTTCTCTTCCTCCATGCTAAAAAAATTTATCATAACCGGTCGGAACAGTTTGGCAAATATTTCAAAAATATTTATTCATGTTCACACGATTGCTCCTAAAATGACAACGGTAACCTGACAGATCTTCTTTTAAAGGCAACTGTCATATTGAGATTTTTTTATTCATATGGACAGCTCAGTGGGCTGTTATTATCAGCCAGAGAAAGTTGAATTACCCACAAACGTTATAAATACTCATTCACTATAACAGAAAAGGGGACATAGGATAATACACCATAAAGAAATACAACCGAAGACTCTCTTTAAGTGAATAAATCCTGACTGGGATTCTATCACCGTTGTCGACTATCCCAATTGCACTCTAACGATCGTACAACCGGCAAGGATTCTTCCTCCCGAGCGCATCTCTCTCTAAGACACTCCTTGCCGAGTGTATTTTCTAGAACTCTACCCTCCAAATCCAACACTCAACCCCCTCACCTGTATATTTGCTTTCTCATTCTGCACCATCTATCTTTCTTTTCTTATAGAAAGGTTTCTAATTTGACCGTCGAAGGATATATTAAAAAATAAGTTTTATAAATTTTCTGACCTCTTATTTGTCCATTATATTGCGTATGATTTAGGTTTAACGATATGGAGATCAGACTCGCTTTTGATTATGCAAACGAGAAGACTCGACTCGCGGCTCCTTAATTCGTACATCAACTCGGATCCGGGGACACATCAATACCTGATATTATTATTTTATAATATTAAAATATTTATATTATAAAAATAATAAAAATATATATATATATATTTTATTATTTTTTAAATATATAAATTAACGATTATTGAATTCCTTATCTAATGATCATCAGCGCAACATAAGGCTCTAAGATGATGAAGCACCTCTCAAAACATCAAAACAGATCAATATTTACTTTTTTCTATCCTCTTTTATTCTAAAATGTAATAATTAGTATAACTTGCAATTTTAACACTATAAGTACTAATTTTAAATAAATGTTGCGTCCTAGGTTCCGGGTTGTTGTACGAATTAAGGAGCCTTTGGATTCCTTGTCGTCTGGAGGTAATCATGAGCGAGTTCGATCTCCGTTGCTATTAACTTGAAACCTGCACAACACAACCAACAAATAAGAAGTTAGAGAACAACGGAAAGCTATCCCCCGTTGACACTTCGACGCTCAAATTTGAAGTCTTCCGTAATAAATGGAGGAATGCATGCTTAAGATGCGGAAATGAGATGAGTGTATGATAGGGACATGTTTGAAGGTTTAGGCTCCACGAATGTGTCCGCGGAGGGCGGCTTAAAGGATGTCCCTACTTGGGAGTGCGCCCAAGGACTTGCCACGAATGCGTGGCAATCTGTATGCCACGCGATTAGGGACAAAAGAAGCAGGGTTACCTTGAGGAAGACCTTCGTGCTCCGTCTTCCACAGTGACGAGAAGAGAAAGCTGGGCCAGTGGATAGGAGTGGCAGCATCAGATCATTGTTTGTAAGGGATTTTGTTCCCCTGTTTTGGGACTTCTCCCTCTCCCTTTGCTTTTCCATTTTTTCCTTATTTATTGAGGGAATAGCTGAAAATTTTACCGTTGAAATGAATTCTAATTTCCCACCAAAATAAAATGTTTTCTGTCCCGCGAAGCCTTCTTTGCCATGCTTTCGGTTTTGGATTGGCCCGTGATATCGGACCCAACAAAAATATATACTTATAAATATGATACATATTAAATTTTAGAAAAATAATAAGTAAAACACTCATATCTATACCCTGTATATACCAAAAATTTCTATATTATGAGAAAAAAATAAATGACAATTCTACAACTGTAGCCCAAAAAATTAATCTCTCTTGCTTATCCTCTTTCTTATAAGCAGCGCCCCTCTTTTTTCGTTCCTTTCTCTTTTCAATCTCCCAAAAAATCATGAAGCAAGTGAATTCTAAACTCTTTCCTCTTCTATTTTTAAGAAAAATTTTAAAAGGAATTTTCATCCACTGTTAAGAATATGAGATTATTATGTTCCATGCATGGAGGTGTCTTTGCTTGCTTTCGAGTTTTCTTTGCATGCATAGCCGAGTTATTTTAATTTTCTAAAATTTTGAAAGTATTAGTAGAAGTTCTTGAATTTTTGTTTGGAAAGATTTTGCATGTATGTGATATGTCCAAAATCAATGTAAAACTTTATGCCTAAGCATGCGATAATTTTTTTTTTTTCTAAATTTTATAAAAAAAATATTTATTTTGTAGAGATATTTTTCCTATATATGAACTATTATAATATAATTGCTGAAAATATATTTAGTGATGTATCTACTATATTAAGTGTTACAGAATGTTCAAAAACCCACCTCTAAAAACAATAGTTTTATGCCCCATTTATAGGATAAATATATAAATATTGTCGACCTTTTATTTTGACCTGCTAATAGGGATTATATATTGGCTATTGGTTTAAAGTTTATTATTTTTTATTCGTATGTTATTTGATATCTCTCATTTTAGTTATTGTGAACTACTTTATTATTATATTATGACACATTGTTAAATTTGTAACTTGCCTTGTGAAATTTACTATATCTTAGATTAACAAGTTTGGTAGTGCATAAAGGCAAGATTAGACCAATGGGTTCTCGGATGACATTGGAGGATTTGATAAATTATTGCTAATCATGGAGGATTTGATGACTCAAACAGCTTGTCCAAGGCATCCTTAATTCCTTTTTGAGGCTTTGTACACTGTTCTATATCGCCAGAGACTTTGTACATCCATAGCATTATTCTAAATAATTTGCTAAATGATTGTTACTAATGTTTAGACACTCATAAAACAACCATGCTACCACTCATTTTTTATTAGTTGGGAATCCTTACTATATAAATGCAAAAGTGACCGCACCCATTCCATCTTATTTTAAAGTGGATTTATAAGAGATTTAAATAACATTCAAAGATGAATTATAACAGTCTCATATCATAAATAATATGATTCCTTCTATCTTTAAGAAAGATATAGCTTCTCGACCTTATTCATCAAGATGTAATAATGTATAATAGCTATAAAATAATCAAAAATATCTTCAAATGACATAAATGTTAAATTAAACGAGGTGCGATAAGATGTAACTTTTAGTTAGGATGCAATTTCTAGTTAATAATTATGGCTACGTGCAAATTTGTATTAGCAAATATTTTCAGCAGAAACAATTTAAAATTTTATTCTTAAATTTAAAATCATGAGGTTAGTTCTTGCCTCTACATATCATACTATTTAATACGTAATATTTAGAGATAAATTTATTTATTTAAAATTTGATCAGAGGTATGAATTAAGAAGAAGATTATTCCTTGTTGGGAAGGGCAGAGGCAGGTCGCTGGTTCAACGACTTTTCAAGTGCGAACCTGACCGGCCGCCCATCGACGAGAAGGAAGTAGACAAACTCACTGAGTTATCAAAGAACTCAGCCCTCTTTCTCTCTCGCCTGCTCACTCGCTCGCTCTCGCTTATATTTTCTGTCTCGCCATTTTTCTTTTCATTATCGTCGTCGTCCTCGAGGGGAAATCTTTGCCAGATAAAGCAAAACAAAAAGGAAGCTGCAGTTGCAACCAATTCCCTTGTGCTGATCTTATTAGAATTTTTACTTTCAGTAAATCGAGCTTTATGGCTGTCAAGAATTATAAGGACCAATAATTGCTTTCACATAGTCTAAAGTCATACATTACTATTCACGATCCATAGATGTGCCTGTAAATTATTTCTTCATAAATGGGATCAAATGTTATTTTTATTATATTAAATATTAGGTTTGATATCTAATTTACAATTAATATCTTAGAATATGTTAAAATATATCCTAACAATTATTTATAATAATTTTCATTTAATTAAAATAAAAAATTTGACAATTATGACCTTCAACTATCCACCCTACGCCACCACTCCCAACAAGTGTTGGAAATTCCTAATACACCAAGTAATACGCCTCAAATCTGACTTTTATTCTTTGAGAAAAATGTGTAAGCGATTTGACAATTACTGAAAAAAAAAAAAAAACAATATAAAGTGACAAAACGTAAATCTGTCTTGAACACACAATTTGAACTGTTCTCAAAACAAGTTGCAACTTGTTATGCATGTTACTAAGATTGATAAAGGTTGACATACACCAAAAAGATATAACCCAATCCAAAATAGCCCGGTTGCCATCCCTCGTGGTAACCACAATGAAAGAACATATTGAACCCTAATTGAAATCCTAATATATTCTTCTGAACATAATACAATACTAGTTATCCCGATATAACATTAGACTAGCAGGTCTACCGACGCAAGTATCACGAGAAATGAGGAGCTAAGAAATAACTGGATTTATAAACCACCTAACTAGCCCCCTTATACGCTTTAGAATTTAATATTAAGATACTTCCAACAGTGAATCGTCTGCTTTTGAAATATGTACAAAATTTTAGCACATTAGCTGCATTTCCAACATATAGAGGATTGGGATAGATTGATTAATTGGATAGCAATTTAGCAAAAGGGTAAGAATGTGTCATTGAAATGTGAGACTTGTTCTTCAAGCTATGGCGTATTACATTTGGAAGGAGCATAGCAAACGTATGTTTATAAAGGCAACTTGAATTGTAGAGAGGCTATTTTGAGCTTATTTTAAATTCCTTAACCATTAAATATTATTTTAATTTATTATCGACAATAATAAGCGCTAATTGCCACGGATTCCAATCGATTCTTGTTGGATTTTGGGTTGGTATGCTCGTTTGTTTTTTCTTTATTTTCATTTTTGCGTTGTTTATTTTGTGTTTTTATTGAGGTTGGAGTGTTGGTGTCAACTCATGTTATGTTTATTAATTTTTGTCCTTATTTTTTTTTTTGTTAGATTGAGTTATTAAATGCAAAAATAATTTTACTCATAAATAGAATTCCTCGCTTACCCAAAAAATTTATGATTAACCTAATAAAGAGAGTCACAATGTTATAAATATATTTAAAAACTTAACATTTAAAAAAATTTAAAATTCAACCACTTAACAACCAAATATTAAAATACTTACCATTGATATGGAATACATAAAATTATGAACCATTTTTGTTATTGATGGAAACGATAGAAATGAGTTTGCCCAATGCAATGATACATGAATTTGGTGGCCGACCTTGGAGGCGTCCGGCCTACACGCAGGTCAACGCTTCCATCGACGGAAAACAGCACTTCAGTTGGTTGGCTATGATCCAATTTGGACAGCCTACAATAATGTTCCGGTGTATTTAAGATCACCTATCTTAATTGGTTAGAACCGTGAATATTGTTCGAAAATATAATCTCTCTAAGAATGAAAATTTCTAACTCAGTGTATCTCTCACAATGACAACCTTAATATTTGTCATATATGGTATCTCCCCAATGAAGAGAAGAATCGCATTTGACTAATCAAAATTGTCTAAATCGGCGTTTGCAATCCTCATTCTAGCCCACTGAGTTTGTGCGAAACAGTTGGCAATCAGCCTTACCACCTAAGTAAAACTGAACTGGCTCAGAGGTTATAAAAAGCCCTTATGATAGGCTCCAAGGATAGGCTCACATCAACGCTTATATTAACATTGATACCAGCTATCAAATGTTACTTTCAAAGAATTCCTAAGAGACTGTACTTTGTCCACAGAGCCTCGGGAGAATTCCAACGCCATTCTTGCCATTCGCCATCAAAGTCGCTTCCCACAGGTACACCACCACAAAAGCTGCTCCACTTCGAGCGTAACTTCCGAATTATACTCAAAAAATTTTCTCCTTGCATCATCATTCATATATTTTTATTCTCGCATCTTTCATCTTCCGAAAAAATTAATGAATTTGAGCGTTATAGGATATATCGGAGAGTGAGTCATACCAACTCTTTGATCTCTCATTTTTTAGTATAGTGTGCAGCCTCTAATCCGAGGAGCACGAGGATTAGACCTACTTCAGTTCGACCTAGATATTTAGCAATATCCTAATCTGTCAACAATTTAAATTCAGGACGCATCAATTATCTTTTAGTTGATCCATGTATTTTCAAAATATAGTGAAATATAAAAAAGTATAGATAATATGACCTAGTTATGCCTAAATTGATTAGGTTTCAGTTAAAATATATTTCATCCAATAAAATTTTAAATTATCTTTAATATAGTTAAAGTAATTGGCGCTAGCAAAGCCATTGTTTAAACCGTGAAAGTTAATTCTAAAAAAATAATTTCTCACTATAAGAATCAATCGTCAGTTTAAAAATTAATTATAACTTTTAAAGTAAAAGCAGACAATGATTTACTGTAATATTTCTCAACCAGTCTTAAGAGTGGCCCAATCCGATCATAAATACAATATTTAATGTAAAAAGAATATCTAATAATTCAACAATTTAGACATTTAAAAAATTATTGATATTCTAGAATTCAATAACTGGTTAACAAAATGCCTAGAACCCTAATTTTTGACGAAGCCAAGAAGAGGGTTCGGAATCTTGCTTTGTGTACAGACAAAGTAGGACTTTATTCTTTCATCCCAAACGGTTGGATTATACCATTGATGAAATCTAACTGTCTAAATTTATTTATATTATAAATTAAAAAATATGTATAATAATTTCAATTAATCAAATTTAATTGATGATATAATTTGACCATCTAAAATAAAAAATTAGAATCCTATTTTATACTTAAACGAAATAAAATCCCCGAATTATGAAGATGGCGATGGGCCATCAATTAATAGACGTGGCCACTGCCCGCCGGTGTGGATGTGCGACGATGGTCGGCTTACGTACTTGTTTGTTTATGATGCTTCTTTCAATAGGTTTTGACCTTGTTTTGTTAACCAATCAGATAAAGCCAGCGTTCGCCGATCTCCTACAATCATTGATATGCCAACATGTACCACTTTTTTTGGGTCTCCTTGGTCGTCCTCTACTGTTTACTGAATCAGAACTATCAGACCCAGGGCCGTACATTCCAATTTTATTCTTATTTTTTTCGGATAAACAGATACAATTTAATCTTATTGTCTTTTTTTCTAAAAAAAAAATTATAATATTAGTTTTTTATATATCTAATTTAATAATAATTTTTATAAAATATATGTATATAATCATTTAAAAAATTTAATAATTTTAGTCTTCATTCGTTAAATTTTTTATCTAAGAAATAAGAGTAAAATTTATCATCCACATTTCAACTACAAGCCATTTTATGCCTAACAATTCCAAATATAGAATGATAAATATTATCAAATTAATGTTATTTTATTATATAATTTATTCTTTAAAAATATGCTATTTTTTTAAGTATATATTGAATTAATTATTTATCAAACACATAATCATTATATTTTTTTTTTTATAAATTGATAATACTATAAACAACGTACCTTATATCATAAAAAAGAGGGGGGGAAAATGGTATTAATTACAACGAGATTTTGTGGGCAAGAATAACAATCTGTTCCGTAATTTTTCTTGGCTCTTGGTAATTTCTTATCTTTATCTGCATTATTGGCTCCAAATTCTGCCCCCAATTAGCAATTTTAAGTTTAATAATTAACTGGAATGAATAATTCAGTATGTTCAGCACCAAAAATGCTTGAAGTAGATAATGGCATAAAAGCGAACACTACAGGGCGGCGGTGGTAGCCGCATGTTAGAATTTGGTTACTTCTTTGTTGGTGCTCAACAAACAGAGTCGTCATCTGAAATTGCACAGGATTTGTGCTGAGTGCTCCAAACAGGGCCGAGGACTTCAGGCCTAAAGGACCAAGGACTTAAAGCATGGAGGGCCGATGACTCTATAGGGATATGGCCCAATGACCTATGCAGGAAATTGGCAGATTGGAAAAATGGCCAGTCAACTAGGAAGAAAAAAATAGATGGTCAACAAGAGTTGACCGACTGAAGGAAGCAGATGGCCAAGGCGTGCGGATTTGCTTGAGTCAAATTTGGCTGGTCAAGGCATTGATTGGCCAAGGAGCATCCCGTGCGCACAGACGGCTAAGGAGCACCATAGGCACGCAGATGGGCAACGGTGCACCGACGGTTAGGGTGTGCGGCTAATGGTACGCAGACAGCCAAAGAGCTAATGGGCGCACGGACGACCAAGGAAGGTTCTGCCAAAATGGAACGTTTGGCCATTTTGGAAACTTTGATCAAAATAGTTGACAAAATGGCAGGTTGGCCACTTTGCCCAGAATGCCCATTTTGGGCAGTTTGTAACAAAATGTCGGAATGGCTTTTTACGGAATGCATTTTGGCAGAATGAAGAAAAAATGCCGAAATGGGCATTCTGGCCGGTTTAGAGCAAATTGCTGGTTTGTAGCTCAAGCGGCGGAATGGAGCAAAATGTCGGAATGCCCATTTTGGGCAATTTGGGGCAAAATGCCGAAATGACATTTTGCCCGGCATGCGATTTTGCTTGGTATGCCATTTCACTGGTTTAGAGTAGTTGGCAAGAATGCGATCTTGCCAGGTTTGGTGAAGAAATGCTGGTTTGCTGGCTAGTTTTGTACAGTAGAGTTGGTAAAGTGGTGGTTGACTGGCCAAATAAAGAATCCGGTCAACGCGGTGGTTGACTGGCTAGTTTTGTACAGTAGAGTTGGTAAAGCTTTTGCTGCGCTTACAGAGTTGCAGGGCACGCCTTCTGTGGAATGCAGAGCATGTGCCGTCTAGCAGGACATACGTTTGCAGGAAGTTCGGGAACTGTGAAGGTGTAGAAATGATTGGGACGACTTGACAGATTGTCTTGCCAGGTTAGCAGATGGAGATTTAGAGCCAGTCATTATAATGGCACACCAAGAGTTTTAGGAAGCTGTGTATGAAAAATACCAAGTGTGTGTGGAAACACTAGGGGTGCTTGGCACCAAGGCCGCTGTGCGCCAGCCGCTGTGTGCGGGATGAAACGGCGGTTATTATTTTACCAACACTTGTAAAATATAAGAGTAGAGAGTATCACAGTAAGAAGAAAAAGATAGTGAGGAAAGAGAGAGTAGTGAGTGAAACACAAAGTGTGAGGCCTTTATATTCTCGTGTTCTATTCTTCGATTTTTATCTCTATGGCTTGTGTAGCTTGGGTGGTTGTTGTACTCTGTCTTTGGAGTTTATGTAACCATTTTATATAGTGGATTTATTGGTGGACTATATGTCCCGTAGTTTTTTCCTTTCGGTTTGTGAAGGGGTTTCCACGTAAAAAAATTATTGTACATATCTTGTGTTCCTTGTTTCTACTATATGATCGCTGATGATGCCGAAATTAGGGTATTCTGTTGCTGTCGAATTTGGTGAATTTGGATGTCGAACCCCAACACGGCACAGGTCAAAACAAGAGCAGAAGCAAATCTTTCAGAGACTCATCAAGCTTTCCAAGAGATGGTGGTATCAGACTGATCAAGAGAGAATGAAAAGAGCAACTTAGTCAATTACGGACAGCAATGGGCATGGAGGAAGCCAAAAGGCCCACGGAACGGCGACCGACAGCCGCCGTCGCCGGTGCTGATACGGAACTGAGTCAGTATACACTGCTTGGTACTACACCACGTTTTTCCCACCGAATTTGCTTGTTTGCTTTGCTGGTGAATCAGACAAGCCGGCATAATTTTTTAATTTATTTAATTACATTAATAAACAACTTAAAGAACATAGCCAATTTGATCCCCTTTTTTAATATAAAATATAATTAATACTAAAATAAAAATGAACAACAATAATGGGGAAAAGTTGAAATTAAGGATAGAATTGAAATCTTTTTAAAAAATAAAATTATTTCTAATATTTTGTGGTAAGGCAAAGTTATAAGGAAAATGATAATGTTAGATAGTGAAAGATGGAGGATATGGCTCCATAATTTGTAAATGATCAAGTGCCGTGAGGAATAAATGTTTATATCTGCTATTTGAATTTTGCTCCCTATTTTCAAGAGAAATGAACGTATTTATAGACATGTTGTTAGTTAGTGGCAATTTTCTCAAAAAAAAAAAAAAAATAATTGACAACAATCTAAATAATTACTCTAATTAAGAACTAAATAGCTTTGCCGTTTATTGTACTCTAATTGAGTGGCTTTCTAGAAATAATTAGCCTCATTGTTTTTGTTAACTGTAAAATGTATTAACTGGTTATTTTATTTAACTGCTCGATCAAATTAATCTTTTAATTTATTCAAATGTTCAAAATGATTAACCGTCAAATTTATTATTCAGATATTCAAATCTTGGAGTCCGTCATTTCTGTTTCTATTCAATTATTTGGGCACTTGATCATTCGGCTGTTTGATAGTTCGATCGTTCAAAAATTTGGTCATTCTGTCATATTTCTTTCTAATTCAAGCTCAATTTTTATTATCTAATTTTGGTTTAACAACTTGATTGATTTATACTCTTTTAAAATTTATTATTTATGAAATTCTTATATTAATAAGTCAAATTGGCCTTATTTTATGCGATACTCAACATTACATGCCTTACTCGGAGGTTGAATTCAAGCTCCAAATATATTACAATAAAAAATCTAAGTGATCCATTTTGAATGTTGTCCAAATACCTTTTTCAAATAAAACTGCTTGATAATATCAATCAGAACCTATTTTTTTTTTTTTATAATTCAATAGAGATTCTTTAATTGTTTAATTGCTTTCCTTTATTTCAAATTGTTTTATTTTATAACTCATTTTCTACTACAAAATAAATCACTCTCATTCTATCTTCACATGAATTTTAAGTTTTAATATCTGATAGAGTTATTTATATTTTGTAAGCTAATTAGTGTTTGGTGGATCGAAGAAAAGAGAGATCACCTTTAGAGGATTGCATTCCATTAGGAAGCATCAATAAAGTTTGTTTTACTTACCATTTATTATAGAAAAAATCGTCGTAATTTCTATCTTTTATATAATATCCTAAATTGGATTGATTGTTTTTATTTAAGTAGTTGCTCTGGATACCTTATACCATTAGGCGTATCATTACTTATACATCTCTCCTTTATCAAACTAGCATATACATCCATCTCGGATGTATATCTCTTTGCTCAAGTGTTTTGAAGTTTTTCTTTAATTGATATCAGTCATTTTGAGTTGTCACGTTCCTAAATTTTAAATCAAATTATATTAATTCTTAATCTTTAATTAATTTAAATTAAATTTTAGTTCTTACTTATTTAAAATTAAATTATTTATTTCACAGACTAAAACTTAAAAAAATATTGAAATACGAATCTAAAAATCAAATATTAACTAAAAGATCCAAAATAAAATACTATATCAGATCATAGGATTTAAAATACTATACTTGAAAGTACCTTTAAATACCCATAATACATAACCTCAAAATATAAAAAGTATCCATACTAAATTTAAAATAATCAAAAATTATAGTCCAACCGAGTTGCTGAAAAAGAATCAACAATCAAATTCAGACACCAATCATCACTATATGAATATAACAATAATCTGAAATAAATCGAAACCAATCTTACGAATTACCATTCTTTCTAAATAATAATACAGCAAATTAATTTTATGATTTTAATTCTTTCATCGAACATCTATTTCTCAACTTGAGCCCTACAAGTAACTATTGAATCCCCTAATTTAAAATGTTAGCGAGATAAAAATAGGAGTAAACAAATTACTAAATAAGATATATAAAACTTTCTAACTAGATGTTTATATACCAATGGACATTTTAGAATATATTATTATCAAATATTTAAAAAATCGATAACGTTATTTCGTGAACTCATCATGTATAATTCAAAACTGATGATCAATTTAGTAAACTATACAATTATATGAAATATACTCAAATTATGAAAAATTTAAAGAACAAAAGATTGTTAATTATCTCACTAATAAATGATAAATATTAAAACTTAGATTATTATTATTTTTATATAATCAAAAGTCATATGATACTATTTAAAATTCATAAGTGGGCTATCTATATATAATTTTATAAATAAGGCTGAATATCATTTGAATATCATTTTTCTGACTTAAGGATGGTAGGTGTAATTATCGATTTATATATAATATATTAAGACATATTTGAATATATTCTGTCAAATTTTTACAATGGTATGTATATATATGTATATTTTTAGATTTTTTTATACTTAAAAAATACACTTATCTTTAGACTTATGTAAAATTTTTCTTTATTTTTTTTTAAATTTATATCATGCAGTAAATATAAATCATGTAGAAACTTTAACATGCAATTTAAAACATGCATAAAGTTTATTATATAATGTACAAATAAATATAATTTTAAAATGTATATTAAGGACATGCAGATGTTATAAATTTGTGGATGATCAAGCAACAATATCGTTAAAACTCTATAACTATTATCGGGATTTTAGTTCCCATTTTCAGAGAAAGTGGGTGTATGTAAAGACATATCATTTGTTAATGATAGTTTTTTGAATAGAAATTGTTGCGTTTGAGTCCGATCGACATACGAAGCTGACATGTGATGGCGTCAAGTGGACGGAATCATGCGCAACACAAGAGAAAGTAGATTTTGGGCGAGTGAGAGTCGTGAGGGAAAGAGAGGGAGAGATGAAACACGGATGTTTTTACGTGGAAAACCCTCCTTTGAAATGAGGGAAAAACCACGAGGCTCAAGGCCTGAAAATGACATTCACTATCGATCGTTGTTGTGTACAAAATACAAAGTACAGAGAAAAATGCTTTCTTTTCTTTCCTTTGAGCTCTTTTGACTTGCCGAAATGGCCAGAGTCTTTTTCTAAAAAAGAAGAGGTCCCCCTTGTGTGTTTTAAGCGGGTATTTATAAGGGAGAATATAGCCGTTGGAAATGTCCACAGTGGCCATCGATGCTCATCGGGAGGCCGGCCACCTAATCGGTGGCATGGTCAATGCTGTCATGCAGACGCCGCGTGTTGATAAGTTAGAAGCTAGCGTCGCTGCCGGGCTATCACCGTACCGTCGGGAATGTCGGTCTGTAGCGTCGATCTTGAGGTGACAAGGGCATGCTCTAGGGATTATTACTGATAGCGGCGGCGTGTAGCAGGATTTATGCGCTTCTTGGTAACTGTGAAGTGGCTGAGTTGGCATTTTCGGACGCCAGAGAAAGTCCTCGCCCTTTACTGACTTATTTTGGCGTTTGCCTGAGTCCGCGGCCTATCAACCTCACGTATGTTCTCGGACGGCATAAGAAAGTTTTCGATCGTCAACTGCAACGTTGCCTCGTTGGGAGGCCTCTTGGGCTACTCGCGAAATGTCCTCGGGCATTTCGCGTCGTATGAGGTTTCGGATGAACTGATAGCTTGGGCCTCTTGGGTCAAGCGCTCATCCTTTTCCCCTACTCTTTTAGGGTCCCCGGGTATTGGAACCCAATAAAAATAATTGACTATAGTTTGAGTAATTATTTTAATTAAAAATTAAATAATTTAACTGTTTATTATATTCTGATTATGTGGCATTTTTTTGTAAATAATTAGCCTAATTGTTTTTCTTAATTGTAAGGTGTACTGATTACTCGTTTGACTTAATTACTCAGTCAAATTTACTCTTAGTTTATTCAATCATTCGAAATAATTAACCATTTTCTTAACTACTCGTTTGACCTTTATTATTTGATTAGATTTAACATTTTGGATGATTTATATTTTTTTTTTAAATTTATTATTAATAGATTTCTTATAACAATACACAGTAGTTTAAAAATAATTAAAAATTATGATTTAATTTTAAATTCGGTATTGAAATTGCGATAATTATCAACAAATTCTCCATCTATAAGATGGTTATATAATCCAGTATTGTTATAATTTTTTCAATGAAAAATTTTTATATTTATTTAATAGTTAAAATTAAAATAAATAAATAAATTATAAAAATTATATCAATTAATTTAAATAATTATTTAATATTTATTATTTATTGATTTGATTTTTAATTTTAGTTATTAAATAAATATAAGAGCAGCTTCCGTAAAGGTGAGGGAGGCTTTATAATATTAATATTTTAATATTTTTTAATAAAAAATAAATACATATATTATTTTATTTTAATACATTAAATATTAGCGGTCAAATTCTACTGCGTTCAAGTATGGGTGTTGTAGTACCGGAATTTAGGAGGGTCATTCGCGGGAGAGGCGAAGGACGCCCCTTCTCCCGTTTTTGACCGTCCGATTGAAAAATCGGACGGCTCCCTTTTTATATTAAAAAAATATAAATTTTTTTATATTATTTTTTTAAAATATTTTTTTCTGTTTTTTATTATAAAAATATAAATTTTAATATTTTTTATTTTTAAATTTGATAATTTTTTTTTTTAAAAAAGAAAGCTGTCCGATCATAATCGGACTGTCGAAAATGGGAGAAGGGGCGTCCTTCGCCTCTCCCACGAAGGACGCCCCCCGAATTCGTAGTACCGGCGATAACACGTTGGCTGTTAAATTTTAAAATTAACAACCTATGTTTTTGCATTAAAAATTATAAAAATATATTTTTAAATTTTATATTTTACTTCTTTTATTCAAAAAATATGGATCATTGGTTTTAAAATTTAACGGATTATAGAGCGCCATAGGTGATGCAAAGCTGACGCGGCGTTGCAGCGCCTCCCGCGCTTCCCTCGTAGCCTTCTATAAATACCGGAGCCTCTCCTATAAAATACTATCCCTCCTCGTGTAATCTAGTCATTTAGTAGGGCGTCCAGAATTCTGGCTGCGCGTCTTTGCTTTTGAACTCTCTTCATCTTCAACATATCTCTTCCTGTCGTCCTGTCTTCCTCCAACGGAAAATGGTGGAGAAAATATCAACAGGTTGCCTGACACGGGACGCAATTCTAGAGCTTTTTGATGTCAAAGCTCCTCCCTCATCCACCCCAGTCAACGGCGTTGTAACCTCCGACGTCACAATCGATACCTCCCGCGACCTGTGGTTCCGCCTCTACGTCCCCGCTGTCTCTGAGGCGGGGGGCTCTACCACCCTCCCAGTGATCGTCTTCTACCACGGCGGCGGATTCATAATCTGGTCTCCCGATCGAAAGCCTTATGACGATCTTTGCCGCAGGATCGCGGGAGCACTCCCAGCAGTCGTCGTCTCGGTCAACTATCGACTTGCGCCGGAGCACCGGTATCCAGTTCAATTCGACGACGGCTTTGAAGCCCTAAAATTCCTCGATAGCACGAATATCGAAGGTTTTCCGGCTAATGCGGATATCGAGAAGTGCTTTCTCGCCGGTGATAGCGCCGGTGGAAACTTGGCTCATCACGTGGCGGTCAAAGCCGGTGATTACGATTTTCAAGCACTCAAAATTCTCGGACTAATTCTGATTCAACCGTTTTTTGGCGCGGAAGAGAGAAGCGAGTCCGAGCTCCGGTTGAAGTCCGATCTGATATTGCCTTTGGGGGCTTCGGACTCGACCTGGAAACAGTTTTTGCCAGAAGGGTCCGATCGGGACCATCCGGCAGCGAACGTATTCGGGCCAAGGTCGAAGGATATCTCCGGAGTGAAGTTCCCGGCGACGCTTGTTGTGGTGGGTGGTCTGGATCCGCTGCAAGATTGGGCTAGAAGGTATTACGAGTGGCTGATATTATCTGGCAAAGAAGCGAAACTGGTGGAGTATCCGAACGTGCCCCATCTTTTCTATGTTTTCCCGGAGCTGCCCGAATCGTCCATGGTGATCACCGAAATGAAAGGGCTGGTACAAAGCTTCCAAGCTTGACATATATTTCTTCTTAATAAATGTTTTTAAATTTATTAAAATTTCATATAGTACTCTTAAATACCTACTCAAGTTCAATATTCTTATAGTATTTCATCGTGTTTTATATGTGTAATACATGTTTTTCCTACTTCTCTAGCCAAAATTCCTCCCATTGTAATGCTTATTGTATGGAATTGTCCTTTGATAAGGGGAGAAAAAATATATTTACTATGAGGAGAAAGTATATATATTTAAGACATTTTTTCTCTACGTTACGATATATACTGGTAAGTTTGGATCTAACAACTCATAAAAAAAATATCATTTCTTGACAGTTGGGAGGAAGCCAAAGAGGCGACGAGCCACCCGCCTCAGCCGCCGCCGCCGCAGGTGTGGATGGGGAGCGGTGGTCAGTTTAGCTGCTGGGTTTTCTATCATGTTTTTTTCACCGATTTTGACTTCTTTGGCTTGTTACCAATCAATCAGACGAACCCGCGGCGACGGATTGCCCGAAATCGTAGAGATTATGCGTTACAGATAGGTGCCAGTATTAAGAACATAATTTAGAAGAAAATTACAAAATTATTAATTTAAATTATACTTAAAATAAAATTTTAGATAAATTTTCAATTATTAAAATTTTATTTTTTTGGTTTTTTTTATTTTTAAATTTTTTGTAAGATTCAATATCAATTCTATTCTATATAAACTTATTCAAATAATTGCATAAATTTCTAAAATTGGCATTTCTATAATATTTAAAATTCTTCAATAACATAAATATTAATGGACAGCTTAAAATATAGGCAATTTAATTTGTCATATGAAATATAATTAATGATAAATAAAAATGGAAAAAATAATTTTAAAAAATGAAAATTAAGAATATAATTGATGAAAAAGTAAAAAACTAAAAATGTTTTAAATATTTTTTTGTTTAATTATTTTTAAGATAGTATATGTGGTACGAATATACGAATGATAAGTAACGGCGATTGTAAAATATAATTATTGTATTTATCAATATTTTTTTAGAATAGTTATGGAGGTATCTAAAATAAATATTAATTAAATATTCGATGGAGCTCTGAAGTCAAGAATTTGCTTGAAACATGCTTGAATTATTAGGGGTGAATTTAGGGTGCTGTCTACTTGAGGAACACGTAATCCTTACTTATTTTTAATATTATCTGTTTATAATAGTATTTTTAATACAAACAAATATTATTTTAGCGATTTTATAAAAATAAAATCTAATTAAAATTAATTAATTTAAAGTAATTTGGGGTGATATTGAATAAATTTTAAACAAATATTCCATTTGAGATTTTTCAACATAGTTAAAATAAGGACGTTTTAATTTGACATGAATCTGAGCTAATTAACCAAACATAAAATCGGTTCAGAAAACGACCTTGTCAAAGGTTTAGCTGATTAACTAAGTGATCAGGTGACTAAAAGTATGGAAGATTGTAGTAGTTAATAGCCTAATAAAATAATTAATAAAATATTTAAATTTGACAAAAGGTCACAGGTAATTGAAGAATAATTAACTATATTATAGCATGCAGTAACGTTTATATAAATGTTAAGAATTAACTGTTAAACGATTATATAACTAAAATAATGATTAAAATTTAATACAATGTAATACTTCAAATAACAATTATGTTAATTTTAGACAGATAAATCGATTGATATCCAAGTTACAGAGAGCTTCTCCTATAAAAATACCTTACCATCTCTTGGGAATACAAAATTCTCAAGCTTTTTATATTTACTATATGTTATAGTAAATAAATATATTTACTATATGATTTTAATTCAATACACTTCCATTTTAGTATTGAAATAAATATTTTTATTTTCTCTTACACCATAAGAATATTGTAGATGAGTAATCAAATCATTTATTTCTTTGACAATCCTCTCAATGAATATTTGTCATTATTTATAATTAATAATTCAATTGGTGAGAAGCTTACGGAGAATAGTAAATCTAATAATAAGCATAAAGTCAATAAATCAAATAATTGAAAGAAACCTCTCAATGAAAAGTCAAGCGTATAAATGATACTACCAACTTAGTTTATAAGACTTTACCTTTTTATTGAGATGTTTGGATTCTACAACATCAACTTCTATGTTTCACTTATGAAATGAAATGGTTTTTTTTATGCTTTAATAATATAAAAATGTATTCATTTTATCTGTGTTGGCCTGATTTATGATACTATGAGAGTGAAACAATGGATTTAAGGAATAATAGAGGCTAGAGTATATTAATAATAAGTAAACTTTTGCATATAGAAGTCTCCAAATATTTTAAAAATAAATACTAATTATAAGGTTTGAGATAAAACAGAAAGTATTTAATTATAATCCATTTTGTTAGTCTATTGGGTATCAAATTTCTTGTAAGTGATAGTTGTAACTCGAAAAAAGGAAATATAATGAATTTTTTATTGCATATTATAAAGAACTTTTATAAATATCGATATCATATATATTTTATATAAATTTATTTAATTTTTTCATTCTTACTCAAGCTGAATGATGAAAAATTATCATCAAATGGCATATTTTCGATCCAACTACATATTTATTAGCCTTATTAATGTAAATCAATAAATAAAATCTTATCTCATTAAAAATAATGCAAAAATAGTTAAATAATGTGACTATAATTATTTTTTTGAAAGTACCTATAGTTTTACTTTTACCTCGTATAACTTTCTCCCATCGGGATAGTTGAAAAGATGGGGAAGGAGTTGAAACAAGTCAGCATTTTGTCTTGGGATAACACTTTTGGATAGATCATTCATGTAATATTTAACGTCAGTATTATTTTAAATTTATTAAATCAGTTAAATTCTTACACTTAGACACATATTAAATAACTTGGAAGCAAGATACGATCACTAAGAAACATACTCAAAACATCAGGCCTTTAACTTGGATATAGAAGGCTTGATATTAGGAGTTGAGTGTCTAATAATCGATATACATTTTTAGTCTTCCGTCGTGCTTCTTTTGGAATAGTACCAAGGTGCCAAAGGGAACCTTTAATGGCCGAATAAATCCAACATCTAATAACCCTTTAAATTGCCTTCTTAAGTCTTCTAACTCTGATGGTGCCATACAGTAGGGTTCCTTGGTTGATAGCTTAACTCCCAACTCTAGCTCAATCAAATGGTCAACTTTCCACCTAAGTGGAAGTTTCTTTGGTACTTCTAGCTGCATCACCTCCTTAAATACTTCAAGAACTCCAACAATGTCTGTCGATATCTTTAGAGTGCTTTGGTTCCTCCTTCATTGCTGCCAAGTATGACTCTGCATCCCTCTCGAATCCCTTTAAGAACTGGAGAGTTGAAAGTATTCGAGTTTCTACCATCTCTTGCTTGATGGGCGTGGCATAAGATTGATGCCCCATCGAGATCATCATAGTGTACTTACCTGGAAAGGATTGAGGTATCGCCATACTCATGAACTCCATGCTTAGCACCATTTAGAAATCATCCATGGGCATTACCTTTAAGTCCACAGTCCCCTTCTACTCTCCCAAGTGAATGGGAATACCATGCGTAACACCCAGGATAGGCTATGATGAAAAGTTAACGGCCTTCAGCTAGCCATTGTAATCCTAGCCTCGTGGTTTCACTTGGAGCTACGGAGTTATGTGAAGCTCCTATGTCAATTAATGCCTTGGTGATTGCTCCATTCATCTTGGCTTTCACAAACGTCAAGCCTGTCCCTAACTTTTCCTACATCACTGGGGTTTCGATGGTCTTTGCCTTTACATGGACCTTGTTAAAGATTGAGTTTAAAACCTCATCAATTCCATTCCATATGTGCTTCCTCCTACTTCTTCTCCTCATGAGTTGAGACCAAGACATTGAGTTGGTTTTGTTGAGTACAATCTTGAATATAGTGCTCTCCACCATAAAGGAAGCACTCTAGTTATTGAAACTTGCACTAGTCCTTGTTAATGCTGTACTTTCTCTTATCCTTCTCTTTACCCTTATCTGCATAAGTAGGCGGATTACCTCCCTTGTAGTGGGGTTTGTCTCACCTGCCTTTGTTAAAAGTGCCCTTCGTTAGTTTGTCCTTCTTTATGTTGCATTGGAACTATAACAACGGCTCTATCACGAATATAGCCAAAGCAAGATCTTTAATATTCCTCCACTCTAACTCATGTTCTGCCTATCTTTGCAAGCTGTCAATTAAGTAGAGTAAACAATTCTTCTTGGTCTTGTTGAGGATATCTAGCATCAAGGTGGAGACTCCTTAATGTAGTCTTTGATGGTTCCAATGTGCTTTAAGCCACACAACTTCTTCATGGTCATCTCTTTGGCATTCTCTGGATTAATTCTCTCTTGATCATGTCCCATGTCTAGGGTGCACACACCCTGTTCAATGTCATCATGGCACCTCTTCCACCATAGCACATTCATCTTCGAATGTGACTTCAATCTTTCTCATAACTTGTTTCTACAGGATCACACTTTCAATTAGATTATCTGTGCAATACTTAGTATCACCACCACCTTAGATCTACTAAGAGCTAAACCCTCATACTTAGGTATAATCGTAGTGACCTAAAAGTGAGACATGAGTACTAAGAAACACACTCGAAAGTATAAAGAAGAGAGTGTGAAATAATGTAGAGATTATATTATTTGAGAACTCTTTATTTGGTTACAAATTAAGTCCCCCTTCCCATTTTCTAATGGTGCTTCCTCGATCCATTCCCTTAATTAATTGCCAAGATTTTCTCACATAAATGATTAGGATTGAGTTTCTAGATTTCTCTTATAATATTCATCTTAAATGCTATCTCTAGAATTCTCTACAATTTTTCTCATTCTAAAAGATTTTACTAAAATGTTTAGATATTTGCAAAGGAAGACACTTCTATACTTATTTGAAATTCTAGATGGCTCAACTATTTATAATAATAATAATTTTATAAAGATGAACAAATTTGGAGCTGTGCAAATATATTTTTTTGTGTACTATCATAGGTCAATCTCTAGGTTCGTGCTCGAGAACAATATGTTGTTGACAATTTTCTTTTCTTTAATGCTCTTTTACACAAGAAAGTCATAGGAAATTTTTTAGATAGTTGATCAAAATTAATGAGATAGGAGCTAATATAAGAAAGATCATATTGCTATTGAGTAGGTATTGTTGCGTCTCGGGTCTTTAGTTGTCATATGGATTAGGGAGCCTTTGATTTTCTCATCACCCAGAGGGGATTACCTGTGGGTTCGGTCTCTGTCATTGTTACCCTGGAACCTGCACAACACAAACTAACAAATAAAAGGTCAAAGGTCGGTGTAATTTCTTCCACCGAAAATACTCTGATATTCAAGTCAGTAACCTCCAATAATGAACAAAAAAGGGGTGCATGCTTAGAGGTGCGCAGAGATATAATGAGTGTGCGATGGGAGTGTATGAATACGAGAATATGAGAGTTGATGAGCGTTTGATGGGAGGCCTGGCTCCCGAGAATGCACCGCGATAGGTGGCTTACTTTGGTAGCTCGTGAAAGGCTGTGAAGGATTAGTGTTGGGCGTAAGTTTGAGAGTAGGAACCCAAGAAATGTTTGCCTCAATACCCAGGCTCAGATAAAGGATTTTAGATTCGATCGTTTCTCTTATAGAAGGAGAGAAAATTTATAGGCTCTAGGCAGTGGAGTTTTGGGTGCGAGAATCCTTTCTACAGGGAATCGCCAACCGTTGACCGCTAATGGCGGTTGGTGGTATCAGTTGTCGCATTGTGGCGGTGATTAATGGACGTGTCGCCAACCATGATTGGCTGCTCCTTGGAACTCGCGGCGTGTCTGCTTAACGGACGTGTGGCTCGGCCATCAAGGCAAAATGCCGATTAGGTTTCTGACGAAATGGCGCCCCGTTGCCTATTTAAGCGGTGCTTTTGACGGATTCCATTCTTTGTGCGTTCTTGTACTGAGAATCCTTGATATTTCCTTGAGAGAAAAAGATGGTGAAGAAGAGTTCTCCTTCCTTCTCCAGAATCCCTCGAACAGTTCGCCATGGGGCTAGCAATACCGGGTCCATTCTGATGGCGAGTGCCATCGTCGCACTGATGGTGGACAAAAAGATTCCCAAGGATATGGCCTCCTGTGCTTCCGGCATAACTGGTAGGGCCAATGCTCCTCCAGAGGATTTTATCTCTGTTTACGAACACTATCTGAAGGTAGGGCTCCGCCACCCCGTGCCATGCAACTTGTACGCACTCGTTGAGGCATTGGGTGTTCCTGTCGCGAGGCTTCACCCTAATGTCATTCGCTACTTGGTCTCTTTGTGTATCTTCGCCCATCTCCATTCTTGCGTGTTCGATACAAACGCGGCGAAGGTAATCTTCCGCTTCACGAAATTAGAGGATTGGATCTCAATGTCTCCCCAAACCGTCTTCCACTTTTGGAGAATCAACCTAGACTCGGTAAAGAATTGAAAGAATCATTTCTTCTTCTTGCAATAACCCTCAGATTCAAAGCTCTCCTGAGAGTGGGGTCCAATCCCGAGGTTCTTCCGCAGGGACGTGGCTGTCGAGGAGGTCAGTGGGGTGGCGAAGCTAGTTGTTGCCATTAACTTGGAGATGAAGATGTTTTCTGTCCAAGGCTATTATCCGACTTCCCATGCTTTTACCGCAGCTAAGTGAGGTCCTAAGTCTGGTTGGGCCGTCGCTAGCCCCAAGAAGAAGAAGTTTGGGGTCATTGCACTCCAGGGGCCATCCGAGGAAAACGCCGAGGAGAGCTGCTCGCTGTTGGAGACGTCTTCGGATGAAAAGGTGGAAGTCCCACTGAAGACGTCTACCCGGAAGTCACAGAGGCTGGTTGTGTGGCCAACCGCATGCGACATGAGTCCCATTCCAGGGAAGGCGCTGGATATTAAGCCACTGGAGGAAGTGGCCAAGCACTTGCCAATCCCTACCATGGCGTTGGCTGAGTATGACGTTCCCATGGTGGAACTTCATCCCGGAGGAGGGTCTCCTGTGGGTCCCTTCGTTGACCTGGAGCCACAGGAGGTGACTGTCGAGGGCGTGACGATCGTGGAGATCGATGCACCAGGTCCGGAGGAGGCTGAGGGGACTGGAACTTTGGAGCCTGTGCCAGGTCCGGTAGGGACTCTAGAGCCTTCTGGATCGCCTGCTAGGCCGCTTTCGGAGGCGTGCGTCCAGGAGGGTGCTGCCGTTGACGAGGAAGTTGAATCCGGATTGGTTACCAGTTTGTCTGGTGCTACCTTGATCCGAGAGACTGTTGCGGTGGGGATGGTTCAAGAGTCAGAGCCCCCAAGCATTCCCCCATCACTCGTGGCTCTAGACGTTCCCAGCTTCGCGGAGGTTGCGGTCGGGCACATAGAGCCCTTGAGCTTGTTAGCGTTAGGAGGCGGAGCTTGTCGCCTAGATGCATCCCTCCCTCAAGTATGATCGCTCTGAATCGAGCATTCCTCCATTGATTGGAACTTTAAGGGTTTCTGATCTCTTTTTTTCCCTTGCAGGTCCCTGGGGAAGCCGACTCTCTTAATGCGGTGATTGCTCAACTGCGCGGATACATTCACCGTGTTTGGGAGGAGTCCGAGCAGTTGAGGGAGGAGAACGGGCGGCTGATGCAGGAAGGCGCACATCTAAGGTGGGAGGTTGAACAGCTGAGGGGATTGACCACCACTTTGGAGGATGACATCTCCCGCCTTTCCATAAACCTGAGGCGGCGGCTCACTTCGGAGGATGTGGCCTTCGCACTTGATATCAAGGTTTTGGGATGGCATCGCCTGTGTCACAAGATTGCCTCCCTCGCGCTTCCGGGTGTCTCCGAGGGCGTCTTTCACCTAGGGAATGCCGGGGTCTCTGACAACTCTCACTTGAGAAACTTCTTTGAGGAGGAGGGCCCATCAGATTCATCGGGATAGTATTGCTTTTGTATAGCTTTTTTCCTTTTTTGTTGATTGACAACGCCTTGTATATGCAAAATGAATGGAAGATAGCTATCTTTCTCGCATTTGATGCTTATGAGTGTACGATATAATTTTTGAAATCGTAACTCTTGGTTTAACGGCTAAACTTGTAAAGCTATTGTCATTAAGGCTCCGATCCGATGCTTTCTTGAGCTGTACTCATCTTTGTCAGAGGATGTCGTCGCATCTCCCGCGTTTAATAGGAAGCTTGGTTCAATGAAATGGATGTCGTCGCAAGTCCGGTGGAGCCACACTATGGGCCAGTTGGGTTTCCAGGTCACAGCAACTAAACTCTAGGTTTAGGCTTTTTTTCACACGATACCTATATTAGGCGTTCGGCTCCACTCAAGGCATCATCGCTCTCGTATACACAGTCTTAGCACGTGACCATCGTAGACTTAGGGTGCTCTTTACTCTAGGAGAAGGTCGTTGCACGCCTACAATTCTTGTCCCCTAAGGTTTTGGTAGCCACGTGTTGGGGACTTCAAAAGCCTCCAGGCCTAATGTTTTGACCGCTAGGGTCGCCTAGTACAGAACCAAGGTCTGAAGGGCCGCTTAGGGCCTTTTGACACAGAGTCGAGATTTGAGATGGCTGCTTGGCATGGAACAAAGGCTTTGTTTTACGAACGGATGAAAATTTTTCCAATTTAGGGGCAGTTTAGATCATTTAATTTTATGAAATATTATGCATGCAAACACTCACATGAATGAACACACAAAATTATTAAAATAATCAATTTTATTAAATGATGACACACTACATGTGCAAGCAATCATCATGGTGTGCGTATATACCTTACCTGGGCTTAGCGCTGTCCTACTGATAATATTTCCTAAGGTTGGTGGCGTTTCAGGTCCGTGGGACCAACTTGTCGTCCTGAGTGCGTAAGTTATACTCTCCATTCTAGATGATTGCTAAGACGAGGACTAGGCCCTCCCACCCTGGGGAGAGTTTGTTCCTGCTTGCGGCCTTTCTCACAGCCTTTACACTCCGTAGGACCAGGTCTCCAACATCGAGCGGGCGTGCTTTCACCCGATTATTATTGTACTATGCGATACGTTGCTGATAGACTATAGTCCTCAGGCGGGCCGTGTCACGAACTTTTGGGAGCAAGTCTAGGCTTTCCCTGAGTCTTTGGGAGTTGGTGACCGGATCAAAGTATTCGACCCGTAGGTAGAAAAGTCCCACTTTGACGAGAACGACCGCTTCAACTCCGTAGCAAAGGTTGAAGGGCATCTCCCTCGTCGGTTCTCGCGGGATTGTTCAATATGACCAGAGCACGGAAGGCAACTCATCGACCCAGGAGCCCCCTGCGTCTTCCAATTTGGTTTTCAGTCCGTGCAATAGTGTGCGGTTGGTGACTTCGACCTATCTGTTTGCCTGAGAGTACACCACAAATGTATAAACCAACCTGATGTGCAGGCTTACACAATACTTAGTGAATCGTTTGCCGGTGAATTGAGTTTCATTGTCAGTTATTACGATATCTAAAGTCCCAAAACGGCAAACAATACTTTGGCGAAGAAACTTTGTGGCATTCTACTCGGTGATTCGTGCCAGATGAACTACTTCTACCCACTTGGTGAAGTAGTCAATACCGACAATAAGGAACTTCTTTTGGCCGAAGGCTAAAGGTATAAGTCCAAGGATGTCGAGCTCCCATTGCGCGAGCAGCCATGGGGATTGAATGTTGTGCAGCTTTGTGTAAGGTAGATGAGCCATGGTCCCATGAACCAGACAGATTTTGCACTTTTTCACGAATTCTAGGGTGTCCCGCTTCATCGTGTGCTAGAAAAGATCTTGCCGCATGACCTTAAATGCGAGATTTTTTTCTGTGATGTGCTAGCCGCGTACACCGAGGTGGACTTCACTCAACGTGTACTCGGCTTTCCTAGGAGTTAGGCATTTTAGGTAGGGACTGGAATACCCCCCTGTACAGCCTACCATCGAGATCATATACCAGCCTACTGTCTTCTTGATCCGCTTGGTCTCGTCGGCATTCGTAGGTAATGTTCCATACGTCAGATAATTGAGGTATGCAGTCATCCAATTATCGCCCTCGTTAACCTGCAATACTTCCTGATCTGAACGGTCCACACTTGGTGCGGCCAGAATTTCTCGCAGGTGCTTGGTATATTGCTCCAGAGATCCTTCGGCTGCATCCCTTGTCAACTGATCTGCTTTTTAGTTTTCGGCTCTAGGGATGTGTTCGATCTCAAAAAGTTCAAACGCCTGGATCTAGGCTTTTACTCTCACAAGGTACTTGGCGAGCTGAGGGATTGATGCCTCGAAGGTTCCTTAGAACTGATTGTCCACTAGCTCGGAGTCGCTGCGCACTATCAGTGACAAGTCGCTTCGTACTCTGCCACGTTATTGGTGGCGGGAAAGGTTAGCAGGACAGAGTACTTGATTTTTGTCCCGTCTGGAGTTCTAAGCACGATTCCAACTCCGTTGCTTGTCTGGGTAGACGGCCTGTCAACATTCATGATCCATGATGGAACGTCCGGTGCATCCAAGCTCTTCAGGCTGTGTAGGACATCTAGAGTTAGGGTAACCACCTTGACGATAAAGTTTGCCAGGGCCTGGCTCTTAAGGGCTGGTCATGGCCGGAACTCCACGTTGAACTCTCCCAACTCTATAGCTTACTTGACCAGCCGTCTGGAGGTCTTTGATTTCTAGAGGATTGACTTCAGGGGTTGATCCATCAGAACGACGATCCGGTGAGCTTGTAAGTATGACCTCCATTTTCGCGCTGAATAGATGAGGGTCAGTGCAATCCTATCCGCATGCGGGTATCGAGTTTTTGCGTCCGTCAATACCCTACTCATGTAGTATACCAGTCGCTGTGTGCCCTCATGCTCTTTGACGAGCACTGAGTTGAGCGTCGTGCCTGACGTGGCAAGGTAGAGGAACAGGTCTTCTACTGTGGATAGTGAGCTCAGGAGAGGATGACTAATGAGGTACGCCTTTAGCTCTTGGAATGCTTCATCGCACTTGTTCGTTCACCGGAATCCGGACACTTTCGTTCCTATAAGAGTCTTGAAAAATGGAAGGTATTCCTCCACAGACTTAGGTAGGAACCGCAATAGGGTTGCCAACCGCCCTGTGAGCTTCTAAACTTCCTTCACGATCCGCGGAGGACTCATGTCAATGATAGCTCTGATCTTCTCCGAGTTTGCTTCTATATTGCGCTGGGACACTATAAAGCCCGAAAATTTTCCAGAGGTTACCCCAAATGCACATTTGGCCAGGTTGAGTTTCATCCTGTGAGCTCGAAGTACCTGGAAGGTTTCCTCTAGATCGTGAACATGGTCATCGATTACTCTACTCTTAACGAGCATGTCGTCATCGTATACCTTCATGTTCATTTTAATCTGGACCTCGAATATCTTGTTCACAAGAAGCTGGTAGGTTGCCCCGGCATTCTTGAGGACAAAGGGCATAACCTTGTAACGATATGTCTCCTGGTCAGTCATAAAAGAAGTGTGCTCCTTATCGTCCGGATCCATCCTAATCTTGTTCTAGTCTAAGTAGGTGTCCATAAAACTTAGGAGCTCGTGCCCGAATGTAGAATCTACCAATTGATCGATCCGAGGAAGTGGGAAGCTGTCTTTTAGGGTAGGCTTTATTTACGTCGGTGAAGTCCACATACATTCGCCACTTGTCATTACTTTTCTTCACGAGCATGATATTGGATAGTCAATTCAGATATTGAACCTCTCTTATGAATCCGACGTCCAGCAGTCTCTTTACTTCCTCTCTTATAGCTACTAGTTTCTTGACGGAGTGGTTCTACGCTTTTGTTTGACAGGCTTGTGACCGAAATTGATACCTAACTTGTGGATCATTATTCCCGCCGATATTCTGGCCATATTGATAGGGACCCATGCAAACACATTGGAGTTCTTTCGGAGAAAGCTAATGAGCCGATCGCGGCTGGCCGCAATGAGAGAGTTGCCGATGTGTATGCACTTCTCCGGTTCAGTAAGATCCAGAGGGACCACTTCGGTTGCTTCACTTGGCTGGGCTTGTTGCAGCGTGGCTTCATTATGGAGATCCAAGTCTCCATCCATACAGTTCGGCATCGCTAGGGTAACTTGGGACAAGTAGCACATTCGCTCCATCACCTAATCTCCGAGTACCTCTCCTATGCTGTACGGGGTCAAAAACTTCACCTTCAGATGAGAGATCAAAGTAACAGCCCTGAAGGACGTGAGGAATGGTCTCCGTAGGATGGCATTGTAGACGGACGGTAGATCGACAACAAGGAACGTTAGTTCTTGCATCGCGGTACACCGGTAAGTTTCCATCATGATCTCTAGCTGGATTTCTCCCTCCACAGTTACAGATTCGTTATCTAGGCCGTATAGAGAGCCATCGGCCGTTTTCATCTGGTTTCATATTAATCCAAGTTTAAAAAGGTATTAAGATACAGCAAATTTCGAGCACATTCGCTCCATCACTTGATCTCTGAGTGCCTCTCCTACGTTGTATGGGGTCAAAAACTTTACCTTCACATAAGGGATTGAAATAACAGCCCTGAAGGATGTGAGGAATAGTTTCCCCAGGATAGCATTGTAAACGGACGATAGATCGGCAACAAGAAACGTTAGTTCTCGCATCGCAGTAATGCGGTAAGTTTCCATGGTGATCTCTAGCTGGATTTCTCCCGCACGATTACAGGTTCGTTATCTAGGCCGTATAGATGGCCATCGGCCGCTTTCACTGGTTTCGTATTGATCCAAGCTTAAAAATGTATTAAGATACATCAAATTTTGAGAGCTCTCATTATCAATAAAGATTCGTTTCAATTGGTAATCGACATTATCGTCTGAGATAAGGGTGGACACAACAAAGGGATCAGAATGGGGGAATATTACATATGTCATATTATCGCTGCTAAAGCTAATGACATCACTCTTATCCCCTACTCTCCCTCCCTTGCTGGTGGGAATTTGCTCGGGCTGCACCTACTTGCTACTCTTAGCTGACCCAATTGAGATCATATTGATCACGCCAGTAGCCGTAGGTTCTTTGGAGGCTTGCCTGCCTTGCCTTCTGAGGCCACGAGGGCCTGTCCCGAACCCTTCACGAATCATTTGAAGTATCTACGTTGGATCAGGTCTTCTATCTCCTACTGTAAGATCGGGTAGTTCTCCGTGAAATATCCCACGCAGCGATGGTACTAGCAGTATTCCGTTTGGTTCCCACCGCTCAAGCCCTTCGGCGCTTTTGGCCACTTAAAAAACTTTTTATCCCAAATTTGCATCAAGATATTCGTGCGGGTATCGTTCAAGGGAGTTATGGACGTTGGCTATACTCCTTCCTGGATCCCAGCAGGGGCTGAAGCTGCTTGCGGTGCTCCGAGAAGCAGTTGCTATCGTTGTTCCTTTTCTTCCCAATGGCTGGGTTAGGTCCTTCTGGGGGACTGTCCGCACCCTCGGGACGCTTTTTCTCGTTGGCCTCTTCCATCAAGATATAAGCTCGAGTAATTGCCTTAACTTTTCGGAATGACTAAGGGTGTTAGTGCGACGGTGCTTGAAGAAGTCCCCTACTACCAACATAGCAACGAAAGCATTAAGTTTCAACTCATAGGAGAGCTGGGGAATTCGGCACGACTCGGTGATGAAGTGGTTGAGGAATCACTTCAGGCTTTCGCCTGTCCTCTGACGGAGGTGCACTAGATGCCACGATTGCTTCTCTTCCCTCCGGTTGGAGGCGAACTGACTTAAGAAGCAATCTGCAAGCCTGTCGAAAGAGCGAATGGAGTTCAACGGGAGGTCGTGGAACCAAAACAGTGCGCCCCCCTAAGGGTGATGGGAAAACAGTAGCACATCATGGTCTCGTTCGCTCCCCGGAGGGAGGGTGAGTGCGAAAGTAGTTGAGGTTGTCCATTTATAGTAGATGATTAACCTCTATTTTCCAAATATAGACAGCGAAACCCCAGTGCCGGCTTGGTTGTTCAATACCTTTCCAAGCAGGTGGGGATCTGACCGGCCGCCCGTAGAAGAGAAGGAAGTAGACGAAGTCACCGACTTCTGGAACGACTTACCCGTCTCTCTTTCTCTCGTGTTTTCTCTCTCCACTCTTCCTCTCTTCTTCCTCCCTGTATACACAAATTTCGATTGAACACATAATCCAAATTTTCTGGTAATCGAAAACGTGTAGATGTAAATTGCTATTCTCTTAAGCAGTACACTTCTGGTTATTATCGTCGTCCGGAAGAGGAAATCTTTGCCAGAGAAAGCAAAACAAAAAGGAAGCTTCAATTGCAACCGATTCTTGCCTCCTCCTCTCTCTCTTTACCTATCAGGAAAAAGTTCTCTTCCTCTGATCTAGGTGATTCCGATGGCGACAATCGGTCACAGCAATATAAATGCAAAACTCGTGAGTTTCCGTGTTGATCTTGGTTTTCACTTTTCGTAATTCGAGCTTTATAATTTTCCGACAGTCATGTTCTGTTCTTTTGACTTCGAATTATTTATTTTTGGTAATTTGAGTTGTTTTCAATTAGGTTTTGCTTGGCGACATGGGTGCTGGTAAATCCAGCCTCGTCTTGCGTTTCGTGAAAGGCCAATTTCTGGAATTTCAGGTCCTCTCGTTATTTTTCTCGTAGCTGTCAGCTCGGATTTTTAGTCGTTAGGGTTTCTTAACTATTTGAATTTGATTACGGTTGTTGGGGATATGGATGGTGAAGACGATGTGCAATAATGCTGATCGTGGTAGATATGACACAGGAATCGACGATCGGAGCAGCATTCTTCTCCCAAACTTTGGCGGTGAATGATGCAACGGTAAAGTTTGAAATTTGGGATACTGCTGGACAGGAGAGGTACCATAGCTTGGCTCCTATGTACTATAGAGGTGCTGCCGCTGCCATTATCGTCTATGACATGACCAACGCTGTTCGTATTCTTCTCCAACCCTCAATACTCTTGACTCTCTTCCGCCGATATTAAGTAGATTTCTTTGCAATATGTCTTGAATTGTGAAATTTGTGCTGAGAGGTTAGGGTGTCGCGTAGAGGTGGAGATGCTATATAAACCTTGTTTAGAGCTTAAAGTTTGGTCCTTGTGCTTTTTATGCATTTCTTTGCATTAATCTTGTGTTTGATTTAATGAAAAACTACAGAGCTGAAACTGTCTAAAATTATGTATATGAAAACTCTAGAAACATATTTAATGTATTTTGTTTGGTTTCTATGATGTAAAAATGGGTAATCTAATTTTTTTCTGTGGAAGCTGCAAAGTTTATTAGAGCTTTTCACAACTTTTTACAGTTATTTCACTTATTTTGGATGGACAATTGTGGAATTCTACTTGGACAAAATGTAACTAGAGATCTCTTAATTTTTTATAGTTTTAATTTCCATAACTTTCTTCCCTGGCAACCAAATAAATTATATTTTGAAATTATTTAGTTCTATATAGATTTAATTAGTTTTCAACATTAAAAGGATGATGTCAAACACACTGTTAGAGTTGGAATTGTGGAATTACTGGTTATGAAGTCTGGCTTCATAACAAAGAAGGCCTCTTTTTCTATCAATAATGTTATATCGTGAATGATCTTCTATATTTGAACTTGAAGAGGGAATGAACCACAACAAAGCTAAAATGCAGTGAAGAATCCATGTTGCCATCCCATTCAGTGGGAGAAGTCTTAGATTGGGCTTGCTTGGTTTTTGTGATGACAGCCTAGTCCAAGTATTTTAAATGTGGTTTGGTGTTGCATTGGCTGTTTCTAATAGAGACTTCACCAAATCTCATCCAAGAATGTATTTAGATTGCACTAGTGTGAAGCAGCTTAATTTGCATTTTTTTCCCAGAGTGCACATGTTGGCTAAGTAGCTTTGTTTTTCAAACAATTGAATATCAACTTTTTATCTATTTTGTTGTCTAATTCTTCAGTGTTTGTTCCTGAATTTTGGTAGTGGCCTAGGATTGTACATGGTCAATCCTTTGCTGATTGTTAATTTAGTCTTCCTATCAAGTTGCTGATTTGTGAAGCACTTTCAGGGGTCTTTTGCACGTGCTAAGAAATGGGTACAGGAACTTCAGAAGCAAGGTAATACAGATCAATTTCTTAGTTGTTTTGGAGGATCTGTATAGTATAAATTCTAAAAGATTTTTACTTTTTGAGTTTTTCATCCTTATTTTCATTTCTATTGTCTTTGTTTTTTGACTTGCTATGATTCTGTTTCTTGGCCCAGGCAATCCAAACATGGTAATGGCACTTGCAGGGAATAAAGTCGATTTAGAAGAAAAAAGGAGTGTGTCAGCTGAAGTAAGCATGGCTTTCTGTGTAACCCTTGATTGCATGCGGCGTGATATATCATTGTTCTCTGACTGTGTTTGCGCAATATCCTTTAGTCCTTATGTAAGCATGCCTTTAATTTTTTATGTGAATATTCCTCCCATTGATTGCCCTTTTGGGATGTGGTAGTAATAATATGCATAATCGTATGTCTTTTAAATACTTATTAGTTAATGTAGACCCCGTTTACATAAAAAATTAAAGGTAAAGGATTTTCCTTCCGTTTTGTGTTTTAGGATATTGAGATTTGGATGCTATAGTAGACCTTTATATAAGTTAACTCGATACATGGATGTTTTAAGCAAAGAAGGCTGATGCAAAAACAAGAATATGATAAAACTATTTTTTTTTTTGAAATTTATTTTAAGAAAAAAAAGGAAGGGTTAGGATTTAAAACATAATGACCTTAAGACCATTTTGTGTATCATTAAATTGTAAAAACAATAATATGATAAAACTAATCTTTTTTGAAATTTCTTTAAAAAGAACAAAGGGTTAGGATGCAAAAACATAATGAACTTAAGACCAGTTTATGTATCTACGAATTATCGTGTTACTTCACAAAACAATAATGCAAAAACAATCATAGAAAACATACTTGAAACCACACTAATGTTCTTTTCTCAAAGAAACTGGAATCGGTTAGTCACTTCTCCATTCTTCTCTTCACAATTATGAGAGTGCATAGAACTTCAGTTAATGGAGCATTTTTCTATCTCAAGCCCAAATTTGAAAATTAAGAAGAATGATAACATCCTCGCACAAACTTCCACTTATATATGCCAAGAAAATTGCTCCATTAAATGGGTAGTTTTGTTATTTATAGGATGGAAAGAAGACTGATTTTTTAGTTACTTAAATACCTTTTTTTCTATCAATGGTCGGACTTATTAAGGAAATAATTTATCTAGTAAAATATAACTAAGTATAAAATTGTAACAATTAATTATTTTAATAAATTTAACTATGTGTCAATCATATGGGGCAATTGTAACAAAGAAAAGTGTACGATATAATCTATAATTGTAACTGTTGACTCTTGAGAGTTCAGTCATAATATTATTATGGTTTTAGGGGTCATTTGAAGCGTCTATTGTTTTTGTCTCAAAGGGACTGGATTTGAAAAGGATAGCATCTACTGTACTTGAGTGGCAACTCCTTTGGTGTTCCTTGAATAGATTTTCACTTTCCCATTTAAAAGACTGAGGACATTGTTGAATCTGCAGCTATGAATGTCAAGAGGAATGTATCTGATTTTGTACAATAAATAACTATGAACTACACTAATAAAGTGGACTTTTAGTCTAATGGTGGAACTGTTCGTATTATTACAAGTTCTGGGTATCATCTGTATTGCTTCCCTATGCCATTTAAAATACCAAAGTTGGATTAGATAGTGAATAACAAAAGTAGAGTAGTGATCTTCTTATTGGAAAATAGGGGAGAGGTATTAGACAATAATACATATGTGTGTAGATAATTTCAAATACTCCTGAAAAGTGTGGAACAAAAAAGGGCTCAGATATACAAGTTTATAGAAAAAAAAACATACACAGATAATTACGTGTATGTTATGTTCTCCTTTCGAATATATATATATACATATATATATATATTTATACAAATTTCAAATATTGGTTGTTTACGCTGTTGGATTAATCTATGAAGGATTCACTAGACAGTGCAAAATCCTATGTGTTAAGCACTGATAAAATGCCCGCTGTCTGATTGAGAAAGAACCAATGACCATTAACGTTTTTCTATTAATTTTCCCTTATGCAAGACATTTATTTTTCTAGTCCTTTAGAAGCATGCGTGATTTTTTTCATTCATTTGTTTGAGTGATATGTTTTTTGAAATGATAATGAGATTATGGAGAAAAATTCAGTTTGTAGAAAAATGATGTTCTGCTGTTACTTAGACTTAAGTTTGAGATTTTCCTTTTTTATTTTTCTGTTATACTTTTTGGCATTTCCCATGTTCAACCAAAAGGGGGAAGTAGAAGGAAGTAAGCAAAATTACAGTTGAGTGTATCACAGAAAATGTGGTAATCAAAGAGGGCCTCACTCTTTATAGTTGTGGAGGTAAGCAAATCAGTGTAATGGATGTCAGCATTTTCCAATCAATTGAAAGTGCCCGTTCATGAGAATGGCATTTATCTCAACATGGTTCTTCTCCTTTATTACCATCCCTGGTTCATTGTTAGGAGGTCTTGTTTGCCAGTATCATTCAATATGTGCTGCATGGAACTTTATATACTTTGTACTTCAAAGCAAGGTTACACAGAATTTGGATTCTTCCTGTGCATGGAAAATGGAAAGCAATTGATGGGGATAGTCTTTTCAGTACATCAGGTCAAAATTTCAGAATAATATGAGTAATATGTCATTAATAGCCAGCCAACTAAGAATTTGAATTACAATTCATGGTATCTTGCAAGGAGGCCATTCCAAACTGAATTATTATTACATATTATTATTATTATTAGTTATTATTATTTTTATTATTAAAGTATTATTATTATTATTATTATTATTTTTATTATTGTATTATTAGATTATTATTATTAGGCAATTAGGTATTATTATTATTATTATTATAACATATTATTATATTTATTATTATTATTATTATATTTATTATTATTATTATTATTTATTAGGTATTATTATTATTACATATTGTTATTATTATTATTATTTTGTTTTATTATTATTAGGTATTATTATTATTATTATTATTTTGTATTATTATTATTATTAGGTATTATTATTATTATTATTACATATTATTATTAGAATTAATTATTATTATTATTATTTATTAGGGTAAATTACATATTGTTATTATTATTTTTATTATTTTATTATTAGTATTATATTTATTATTGTTATTATTAATTATTAGATATTATTATTTATTTGTTTATTATTATTATTATTATTATTTATTAGGTATTATTATATTATTACATATTGTTATTATTATTATTATATTATTATTATTATTTTATTTATTATTATTATTATTATTATTACTATTCCCACCTTATTCCTTATACTATTTGCTATTGCTTATCTATTGCCAACAATTCCAATTTATTCCCAAACATGCATTTTAACATATTGTACAAGTGGTATCTTGCAAGGAGGAAGGTGATTTTTTAGGCAAACTTACATCTCTTTTCAAATATGGGTAAATTCAAAGAGAGCACTTTATAACTTGCTTATCTGCCAACAAGCGAAACATGCATTGTAGTATGAATATATTGATCTCTTTTCAAATATGGGTCTAGAATAACTTGATGTGTGATTGTAGTATGAATATATTGATATTGGTTGTGGCCGTATCGATATTGGTCACGTAGGGTAATACTTATTGTTATTGGACATATCTAATGCAAAATTTTTCGCAAATCGTAACCTAATAAGTAAATACTAGCTAATATTAGATATATTACTAATACGGAGACATATTATGATTTTGTCGTGATATTCGGGGACCAATAGCGACTTATATCTCTCTATATTTCATTCCATATCTGTCTGTATTTCATTCTGATCCGTGGTAATGAAGGATTTATTTATGCTCTATCTTTTTGGAAATGTTAACTTATTCGTATTTTTGTGGGATTTTTTTTTTTTTTACATGTATTAAAAGTTATTCCAGATTGATAAGTTCCACTTCCCATTTGGAATTAATGGCCCATTCAAAATCCTTTGGGCAATTTATGGATTGTGGTAACTCTGCTTCAAGCCTTCAACACTTAAGGATGCATACATTAGAGGACAATGAAGAAGAACAAGTATTTAAGAGATTCTTGGGTCATCTCCACGGTTCAGAAGCCACATGCTTCTTTGGATCAGTATAGTTTACTTCTACATGTCCACTCCAGCTTTCCTGGCTTGAGAGAAGTAATGTATATGCCTGGAGAAAGAGTAACTGAATTGGCTTGCTTTTCAGTTTTTTTCACTTTTCAGGATGTAATTGTAATTTGGTATTTACATTATTAAGGTACAACTTAATTAAGAGTTCTAAGTTATTTGTGTGTGTGTGTCTCCTTGCGTGCCTGGTAAACCTTCCAAACAAAGGTAATTGAAATTTGGTGCTTGTGGTTATTTTAATTTCTATCTGTGTTATTTAGATATGAATTTGACTGTATACTCTACACCATTTAGGAGTGGGGATGTGTGGGTGTGTGACATGCTAAAGAAGTGTATTTTGATCCTGTTTCTGCCCTATGGATTATTGATTGTCAAGTTTCTTTTTTAGCTTTTTCTTTGATGCGAGGTTGATGTTTTTTGTATCTTTTCTGTGATGAAATTCTTCGTGCCTGCTCTTTGTTCATTTGTGTCCTTGTTTCAATATCAAGTTCAATTATTAATACATATTATAATTAGTTTTTGCTGGCATTTTTCTAACACTGATATCATTTTGTTTGTTTCTGTGAAAAATTGTGTTGTGAGCCTGCCAATTTTATTTTCCAAAATTTTAGAATGTTTATTATGGTTAAAATTAATCATATTGCAGGAGGCACGTTCATATGCTGAGGAAAATGGCCTTTTCTTTATGGAAACCTCTGCCAAAACTGCAACCAATGTCAATGATATTTTCTATGAAATAGGTTAGTTTCAATTTTTGATGGACTTGTTAATGCAGATCTAGCATGTTGTTTGGGATTGCAAACAAAGATGCGTGTCTGCTTTGTATTATTAGAACCACTTAATAGCAATGTATTCGGCATTATCATCTCCAACTTTTGAATATTCACTGGGCTGAGACTGAGATGCGCCCTTCTTTTTCTTATTTGACTATTAAGACTTTCCTAAAATTTGAGTAATGTGCTGGTGCTGTGCACATGCTTTTGGATTTATAACAAAAATGTACAAATGAAAGGAGTTCTGTGGAAAGGGCATGCTGCATGTGCCCGTTTCCTGAGGGTTTGGGTATGATACTACTACAGTTTCACTAAATGAACCGATTCATGAGCTTGCTGTATAGTCTGGCTTCTTCTGTTACCTCTAAATATCTTCTGTAATTATTGGGGTCTGCCTCTAAATGATATGAAGCTGAAGGACAACATTTTGCATTTCTTCCTGTCTGCTTGCCATACTTTGTGATTCACATTGGATACAAATACAATATCACAGAAAGTACCCTACTATTTATCTGAAGGATGTGAATGTGCCTGGTGTATGCTTTTGTTGTTGCCTCCTGTATCACTATCAAGCTCTCAGTTTTCTTCAGCATGCATGTGCAAAATAGTTTTATTGTACTTGTCTAATTGTGTACATTTTCCAAGAGATGCATTTTGTCAAATAGTTGAGGTAAGATGTATGAAAAAATTCATCGTTGGCTTGTTATGTCTCATTGTCAAATACCTTCATTGATTTTTGCTTTGGGAGATAGTTTGTGCTGGTAAACATTTGATCACAACTTTAAGTTTAAACTTCTTGTCTGCTTGGCTCAGAGTCTTGTCGGACTTCATGAACTGAATCATGTACGCATTATGATGTTTTATAAATGAGAAAAATGCTTTTGAGCATATTGATTCTGTTCTTCTGTTTGTTTCTTTTTGTTTATCTTTACATTATCAGGAGTATATTTTTAATGTCGCAGCTTCTTTCTCATCCTCCACCTATAACTACCAAAAAGGAAAGTGGAAATTTTACGTGCCCTCTGGTTTGTCACTTGTGACTTTTTCTTGTGTTTAAACAGCCAAGAGATTGCCCAGGGCTCAACCTCCGCAGAATCCTGCAGGCATGGTTCTAGTTGACAGGCCAACAGAAGCAGCCAGAGCTTCAACATGTTGTTCCTAAGTATGAAGTCACTTAATTTGCTTCCATATTTGTGCAATATCTGTGAAGATTCTCACTTTAATTGATGAAATATATTTTAATTTTCTTTCATAGCTGAGATCTAAATTCAATAGTTTGAAGGCATTCATCATGCAATCGGATGTGACCATTTTCGGGTTCAGATTCAGATTCTTGGTGTTTTATTAATGGGTATCTTCTTTTAAGTAAATAAGCTCCTCATTTTGGGTAGTCTTTGGTGTAGTTTCAGTGGTTGTGTTGCTGAATTGTTTGATCCTCTTGATATTTTAGCGTGCTGTCTAACTTGCTTACTGGTGCATTTGACATGGCCGCATCTTGGTGGTGTTCTGTTTCCTCAATATCGCCTTTTATGATGAATAAATTTTTCTTTCGAAATATTGAAACCATCTTTGTCCACGTGTACATTTGTGCCATGAAAGGGTGTTCAGTGGTGGTGTTGGGGATCATGGCCACCTTTGATCGGCTTGTACAATTTTATTTAAATTGTCATCTCACTATTTGCAAATATCTTTCCAATGATCATCACTCACTGTATGAAAACACGGAGTAGCTGAAGTGATGCTCTCTCTTTGTAAACATTCTATTGCAGGGATAGATACTCGGAAATTATTCTTCCAGTGAACATACATTCTGGTGTTGTATTATCAAATTGGTGATGTCTCATCATTTTACATGTGAAGGCTACATGTCACTTGGTTATTTCAATTGTTGGACCAGTCAAGGCTCATGAACATAACATTTTTCTGTCATTTTAAATGCCTTCTTCGAAATAGTTTTGTCATTGTTGCCATTGTCTACTTTAAGTGGTTGGTGAATGTAAGTGGAAATAGTTTCCAACTTTTTCTGTGTACATATCGGTCTATAAATCAGTCATAGCATTGCTTGGAGGTTGGCCATTCATTTCACTACTAAACATATCCTATTGAAACCCAAGCCACTAAGAGTAATTGTATGCTTATGGTAGATGTAGTCATGACATATCTTTCACTGAGAAACTGTATGTCTATTGATCCTGGGCTATGCATTGCTCGACTGATCATACTTTGTATACAGCTTTGCTTGTGGTCACCCCTCACTGTACCTTTCCAGTCCATAGAATTAGATTTGTCGTTAGTTGGGGCTTAGGCTACACATGAGTAGCCGCCTTCATCTACCCTGAATTCTCTTCTCCGCTTTTTTATGAAAATTCGATCTTCCAATAACAAGAAAGCCTTGTTGGCATACTAAGTAGAATCGGCTATATAAATCTGATTTGGTCACTCCACTAGTATAATATTCTCCAAAAGTATACATGTTTTATTATTTTGTATCACATTATATCAAGTTTTTTTAGGTCTAAATGTTCCTTTTTTTCTCTAAACTTGAATAGCTCACCTTTCCTCTTGGTGCTTCACTTGGCCTACTTTTTAGTGTCTAAATCACCTTTAGCATCCTTCCATGATCTTTACAGCTATAATTACAATATTTAAACGCTTATGAATGCCATTATTTTTTATCATATTTTTTTGTGTCATTTTATTTGTCTATCTTAACATTTTCATCTCTATAATGTTTAATTTTTCTTATATATTTGATTGTCCAATATTCTAATATATAAAATATAGCAGGTTTAATAGTTATTTTATAAAATCTTCCCTTTAGTTTTAGATGTGCATTTAGATCACAATACACATTCAATATGTTTCTCCATTTAATAAAATCTTCATTTTCTTAGAATATATATTCAAGGTAATGAAAATTTATTGTTTTAGGAACGTGTTGATCATTAATTTTAAACTTGTTCATAATTCCATCTAGAATGACTAAAAATAACTTGTTCAGTTTTTCTTCTATTATCTGCAGCATAATCTTTGGGAATATGCTGGAATGTCAAGTTAAAACCTGTGAATTTCTGCCTTTGGGAATATGTTGTTATGACAACCCACAATTTTATATGACAAGTTACAAAAAAAAATAAAAGACACTTTAGACATCTAACATGACGTATTGCAAGGTTTTAAGTTTTCAATGATGATATTTCACACGGATGTTCTTAGCTTATTGATGAATGTACTACAAAATTCATGATTTTGCATTACCGGCCACATAATAAGGATAACTATTATGATGATGGTGTTGCTTTTGGGCAGGAGCAGAAGTGGGAAATGGCGGTAATTGAGCAGAAGTGATCAAGGGCAGTCACAAAAATGGATAAATATTTGAAGGTTTGTTCCATTTATGACTTTCAACTGGTAAATTGTGTTAACCTTGTGATACTGAATCACTGTGACTGTTTATGAAGAAAGATGCCGTGATACTAGTGCACGATATATGTTCGAATTATTAAAACTGAGTGTATATTTTGCAGTTCCTTTTGGCCCTGAGAAAAGGCTATACCTACCTGCTCACGCAAACCTGCAAATCACACGAGCACTGCACGCCCTCCAAACTCGATCCATTAACGAGAAAATGTGTCATCTGCTTAATTTATTGTCCGTGTTTTGATTTGGCACCCCATTCTTCTCTATGTTTTTCTGATTCAATGTTAGTTGTGAGACTATTAAGCTAGTTGATGAGGATATCTGGGTGGTTTTGATTTATGAATTTATTTATATTATATTTACTTTCATAATTTCTTATATTTTGGAGATATATGAAATCCTGTAATTTTAGTAAATATCTACAAAATGTCATATTTTTGTCCGTTATTTTATTTAGTTTAGTCTGTTATTAATTAAAAAATATATTTATTATATTATTAACTTAAGAATATTAATGCTTCTTTTCCTCCCCACACGTTATCTCTTCTCACTCTCCTTTGTTATCTCTGCTGCTGCTGCTGCTGCTGCTGCTGCTTTTCCTTCCATCGCTCTCCTTCCATGCATCATTCTTAGCTTGAAGTTTCATCGGCCTTGAGTTTAGAAACACATACCAGTGCTTTTAGGTTCATTTTCAGGGCATTTTGTATTCCCAATCTTCAATCTGCTTAACACATGCCGCTGACAAGCCGATGTGTCGCTGGCATGGTAGTGGTAGTGATTTGGCTGTTAAATTCCCAAACTAGCAATCCAAAATTCAGTTTATGAGGATCCCTTTGCGTCAGTGCATGCAAAAATGTTGGATTTTTCTTCTTTTTTTTTTTTCCTGGATTCTTATAAAGTGGCGTTGCATACGTTGATGTGTCAAAAATAAGCATAATGCTTACCCAAAATCTAAATTTAATTTGAATAATCTTGGAGTGGATAATCGAATGTTTTATCTGGGTTATGCACATCATAATAGTAAATAATAATTTTGAAGGAATTGGGACTTATTCTTTACTATATTCTTTAATGTTTAAGTTAGTAAAATTTTTAAAAACCTAAAATGTGGGAGAGATTGAGGAAATGAGAGAGGGAGATAGATGGAGAGAGGTAGATGATTTGGATTTGTATTTTGTGGAACAAAAAGTGAGTTAGATGCCTAAGCCCTTTATTTTCCCAAATAGTATGTTTGGCAGGGTAAAATAAAATTATAATTTTTATTATATTTTAAGTAAACTTATTATTTTACTATTTAGTTATTGCAGTGATAGGAAATGATTTCAAAAAAATATATTATTTCTCTAAAATAAAAAATGTCAACAATATTTGGTATTTTTTATTTTTAGTTATTCTAAAACAACTATTTTAAATATTTTTTTATTTATCTCTATCTCAATTAGATATGATCAAAATTAAATTTGGATTAGACTTGAGTTAATTTTAGATGAAAATTTGTAATTGATAAATTTGGTCAGCTTGAACACAGTCTAATAATCCAAGCCAAAATTGTGGCCATTCATAATCCAAATCGAATAGGTTTAAATTAAAATAGATATTTTTTATATTTAAGTATTTTTAAAAAAAGTTTAGAGGTACGTAATAAAGATATTTAAAAATATAAAATATTTTAAAAATTATAATATGTAGATTAAAATATTTATTAAGTATGTATTTAAATAAAAATATTTTATATAAAAATTCTTAATTATATGAAAAAATAATCTATTAAAATTGATGCATCTTAAATTCGAGTTTTTGACGGATTGGGGTTCAGCTCGATCTCGGGTTCGCGCTGATATTGGTTTCGATTTCCGTGCTATTTGGCTTTGATCCTACACACAACAATAAAAGATGAGAAGTCAAAGAAAAACGGCGGGACTCGCTCCCCGATTTATCCTTCAACGCTTAAGTCAGTAATCCTTCTTCCAAAATGAGGAATGTAAAAACAAATCTCGTTAAAAATGATGTAAGGAACGGAATTTGTGAGTTTAACTCGGAGGAAGCATTTGGTGTGGAGCGGCTTTTAGAAATGACACAATCGTGGAGAGCGGCTTTTTGGTGATGCACTCATGGAGAGCGACTTTTCTTACCATTGGATTCACGGAGAGTGAATAGTGGCAAAGAGAATGACGCTTCATTCGTTCAAAGGTCGGATGACTTGTGTCAGTTTGATCACTGAAGAGAGCGTACTTCTGGAATATGTTTTCAGAGCTTTTATAGTCATCCGACTTCGCCACCTTCTCTTAGGCGATGAGGCTAGCTGCTAGCTGCCTCAGGGAGTCTTTTCCATTCGTCGAGAAAATATTGGTGTCAATTAGGATAACAATGATCGAAAGGAAGGAATCATTCCTTCCCTGTAGAGATGTCGTATGCCATGATTACTGAGGCTTCCATTATGAAATATGTGCTAATTTGAGAGTTTTCATTGTGAAATGTACATTGATTTGGGGGTTTCCATTTTAGAGGAGTCGCCATCTGTGAAGATATTCCACATCATGACCAATTAGGACAAGTAATCTCATGCAAGCGGGAAATTGTTCATGGGCCATATGCGTTTTGGACCGCATCCAGTTGTTTGAAGATCATCTCTGGTTAATTAGAGTGTTGACTATCCTTTGGCCAGCGTGCTGCACTTCTATTGGACTAATGATCTTTTTGGGCGGCTCATTTTAACCGTCTCAGTCAAAAATAAATTTTAAAAATTTATATTTATTGAAGATAAAAATATATATTTATAAAAATTTATAATTTGAATTGGGTCAATTCAAACAAATTAATTTTACATATGATCACGTTTAATTCAAGATTTTGGTTAAGCATAATTTTTTAATTATTTGTCTATAATACTAATATATTTTGATTAAATTTTATAAAATTTTATATTAGTAGGATTAAGCTAGTTGAATAATCTGATTTTGATTAAGTCTATCCAAAGTTTTCTAGTGTATGCCAAAATATAATTTTTTATATAAGGATAAAAATATCATATTTATGAATTAATAATATATTTGGTTGATATTTGGTTTATTATGATGTAATATTTTAAATTAAACAGCATTATATATATCAATCTTCTCATTAAAATATCACAGACCAAATTCAAATTTAACATTGGAGTATTTATAATCAATAATTAATTTTTTTACAAATAATTTTATTTTTATTATATTTATTACGTTATTTAAAACATATTTAAAATCATATATTAATGTTAATCCTTATTTGTTTTAACTTTTACCTATAATATATTAAATTAAATAAATAATTTTCATATTAATAAACTTAATTCTGTAAATAGAATAAACCGCACCAATCAAACTTAGCGGCATATTAACTGTTTAACTGATTTGTTTTAATTAACAATTTGATTTGGTCAATAAACTTTTAAACCGTGATTCATAATTTTATTGCAGATTACTTTTCAATTCAAACCAAATCGATCTATATTCATTTATAATAAACATGTTAGATAGTGAGAACTTAAGATATCATAATTTAACCGGTAACTATGATTTTAATTTCCATTATTATATATTTAAGCTTACCTATCATATAATATTTATAAATAAAATTATACACTTTAAATTTGACGGAAAGTTGGCTGCTTAACCTGAAATCGAGGGTGCCCTTCAACGAGATGTCCCCAGCAATAATGGCACGACCCCGAAACAAGGAAAAACTGAAAGTTATTTGTTGGATGGGAAAGAAGGATAAGAGGCCTAAATATATTCGTACCGAACACCGGACAACCTGTGGGACCCTTGCTGGTCGGAGGGCTTGACTCAAAATAATTAAATGTATTTTTTTTATATTTATTTTTTTAAAATTTTATTTTTATTTTATATTTTTTATAATTATTTTAATTTTAGATACCTGAAAAATTTTTTTAATTGACAAAATATTTATATAGGGCTATGGTTAATTAAAACAATATTATTAGTTATAAAATTATATTCTTAGATATTTATATTATTGTGAGATTATAATACTCTTAGATGTTTTATAACAATGTTATTAATTATGAAATTATACTTTTAAGTATTCATACAAAACACGTGACAACCTGTGGGACCCCTTGCAGGTCGGAGGGTTTGACTCAAAATAATTAATATATTTTTTTATATTTAAATTTTTTAAATTTTAAATTTATTTTATATTTATAATGATCATTTTTATTTTAAATATATGAGAAATTCTTTTTAATAGGTAAAATATTCATATCGGGCCACACTCAATTAAATCGGTATTATTAGTTGGAAAATTATACTCTTAGATATTCATGCTATTGGGTTTGTCATTTGTATTTATGTATTTGAATGGGGATAATGTTAAACCGCTTTGTGGAGGTTTTATTTGTAGTTTTAAATATTATTTTTTGTAATATATTCTTATTATGCATAAAATATAAGAAACTCATTTATATTAACATATATTTCATTTATATTTATGTTATGAGTTTCTCAAATATTTACTAATAATTTTAGAAATATAAAAAAATTATATAAATATATGATATTTAATAATATAATTTCTCAATAATCTTTAAAGTTTAAAAACTAATAACATTAATTTTCCAACTTTAATTTCAGCTCAATTTCCCATAGGAGTTTGTTAGCAGATGTTAAGGTCAAAGATGGCGTTCTCATTCCTCTCTTTGTTCCTATTTGCTTCTCTCAATAATAATAATAATAATAATAACAAATTTTATATCATACTTAGTTGATTATATATATGAATTTATTCTAATTATTTTACTCAATTTAATATAATATTTATTAAAAATATAAGTGATTAAAATTTTTTTTTTACCAAATCACTCTAAATTTCACATTTATTTTCTCTTTTACTTTTTTAACTATAATTAACTCATAATTTTTTTGATATTTTTATTCTATATTTTAAATATCTGAACTTCTTTAAACGTACTTTTCTTATCGTTTATAATTACAACTTATAATAAAAAGATTGATAAACGATCGATTTAAGTCATTTCTCGATCTCTTATATAAGGGGCTTAAAAATTCAGAAAAAGTTACATAAATATAAATGAAAAGCACCATAAAAGATATAAAATATTGCAGTTTACCCTTAATCTTTTTTAATTTGTAATTAGCACACACACAAATTTTATTCGTTTTTCATTTATTAGTTAATACCCTCGCAAAAGAAAACACCGCAGCAAAAAGTCAGCCATTAGTTTGCGTGAAATCCTCGTACAGTCTAATAAATACACTCGTTATTATTGTGTAAGATGTGAACAAGCCAATACACACTAAAACAACAAATATAACAAGGACACAACATATTTAAAATAATATTTTTATTATTATTATAAATATTTATTAATATAATATCTCATTTATACGTTTATATTAATAAATTTATAAATAAATAAATTTTATATCATCTGTTATATTTAATAATTTAAAACTTAGTTAAAATATTATATTTTATTGGCCTCCGTGCTATTTATTATACTTATTTTTTATTTATTTGAAAGGGAGCTATAATTTTTTTTTTTTTTGTAAATAATTTTTAAAAAATAAACAGAGGTATGAATGGCAATTGGGTATACCGACCCACGATTAAAACCACTTTCTAATGAGAAATTCACATGAAATTTCATGAGGGTTTCTCAGTTATTGTTGAGTCTCTGGCTCTACTGAGAGAAGAGACAAAAGGCAAGTTCCACGGTAGGCCCCGCTTTAACATTGAATAAATCCCGAAAATGTCTCCATCCGTCCATATCTATGTTGAGGTTGGTATTAGTCTATTTTATTTTATTTTTGATAATTAAATTATAATAATTTATTTTTTATTATATGTAAAATTTATTTTACATGTAATTTATTTTTTTATAATTGTTGATTGTTTCTAAATGACCTGCGGGGATAAAATATGTGTAAGAAAAAATATACCCTATAAGGTAAATATATCCGGCGTGATGGGCTGTGATTTTTTTACATTCTTATGTAATGGTTATTAAGAAGAAATTTATACTTATTTTTCATATGTTGTTATTTATTTTTATAATAAATTTTTAAAATTTGAACAGTTTAACTATAGAATTATTATTATATTATGCTTTTAAGCTCTAATATCTTAATCATATGATAATTATGATAAAATACTAGTGATTCAATTAGATCGATATACATTATATAAACATGCTAAATTGGTGACCAGGATCTTGACTTTTTGTAATCGATAATTTGGTAAATGTATAAAAACTTATTAGAGTATGAATTTACTAAATTAACTTAAACAAAATATTATTTTATAAATACTTTATTGTAATTCAAATAATAGTAATTACATAAAGTTTTTTGCATAAACTTTGAATTTGTGACACCTTAATTCTTATATATATTCTTATTGGATTAATTAAATTCATAAGCCATTGACAAATGTGAAATAAAAGTTTCTAATTTTATTAATTGAATCACTTAATCAATAACATAGTAAGATGAATAAATTAAAGATGACTTTTTTTTTTTTTTATATCCTAAATTTATTTGAGTCATAAAAGATAATCATTTTTTCACTTTATCTGATCGATCAAGAAATATAATTAGGTCTCACTCATAATTTATAATTATCATAAATATTTAATTTAAAAAATTTAAAAAGTTCAATATATTGACAGCTAAAAGAGTATTTTAATCAATTAAATAATATTTAATATTTTTTATTCTTACTTCAAAATTTAACCTAATAGGGTACACACTTTCAATATCACACTTATTATTACCTAATAAAATTTTATTAGTTTAATATTAACTATATAAGAGATAGAAAACGATATATAAATATCTTTTTGTTATTCCTTTTACTGCCCCTTTGAAGAACTCCTTTATTGATGATTAAGAAAATTAAAATGTGAGCTAAACGACTCCTCCTATTAAAAAGGGAGGGGCAATGACGGGAAAAAAAAATATAGAGAAAGAGCCAAATATTAAAGGGAGAAGGAAATTAGTACTAATGTGGTCTTGGCACATTTGAGGTAAATGGCTTGGTTTTAGCACATTGCATTTCTCTTGCTTAATTGTTAAAAATTAAAACTAAAAAATAATTATATTTGCTGTACAGAAAAATTATATAATAATAAGTAAAAAAATATTTTTTATCATTTAGATTACTTTAAAGACAATATATGCTTGTTTCTCCTCTGTGATAATTGTGATAAGATAAAAATGGTTTTTTTTTTTTTGTTATTTTTTCACAAATTTTAAATATTAACTACAATTTATATTCATGTAAATAAGCATTCATCTTCAAAAAAGTCACAGTGAAAGGTGATGGAGACGGTAGAAATTGACCGGCTTAATACAAAGACCCATGGACTTGATAGCAGGCTCAGAAGGCATCCGACTTATAGGCTTAAAAGTCGGTCAATGTCTCCATTGACCCAAGCAGCATCTCACCCGGTCAAATAGCCCAAATTAGCCTCCGCCTAATTTGGGGCTAATTTGGGCAGCCCACAACACTATTCCTGCGCATTAAATATTACCTACCTTAACCAATCAAAACATTGAATATTATCTCATATTATGATTTCTTCATGAATGGTAACTCATAACTCAACAAATCTTTAATAATATCAACCCCAATATTTATAACTTATATTTCCTCAAGAAATGAAGGAATCTCCTTTGACTTATCATGGTTATCTTAAATTGGCACCCGCAATTCTCATACTAGCTGGCCAAATTCGCTCAAGGCAACTCACAACTAATTTTGACATCCAAGTAAGATTGAGCTAGCCAAATGTTATAAAAGGCTCTCCAATAAAAGGCTCTCTTTGAGGCATACTCCAATAACATGCTTGCATTGACGCTCGCACCCATGCATATATTCGCACTAATACCAACCTCCAAACACTTACATTTCACTTTCCATCAAGCCCTCAAAGGCTACTCCCAAAAACTCTCAAGAGACTACACTCTACTTGCAGAGCCTCCTAAGAATCCTTTTACGATTCTTGCCTCCTCAATATTAAAGCCTCTCCTTACGAGTATATTATTGAAAAGCCATTTCATACTGAGTGCAACCTCTGAGTTAAACGCAAAAGATCAACTTTCTTACATCATCACTCATATACTTTTGTCCCCGTATCTTTTATCTTCTAATGAAGATTACTAATTTAAGTGTCGAAGAATATATTGGAGGACGAGTCCCGCCAATTCTCTTGTCTCTTTTTTTTAGTTATGAAGTGCAAAATTCAGGTCAATGAATACAAAAATCAAACCGGCAACAATTTCACCTAAAGACCAAACTACACCCTAATCCGTTAGCAACACAGATCCATGACGCATTAAAAGGCATTCATAATTGACAATCAATTTATATAGTTTTATTTCTTTTTCATTTGATAGTCCTAAGTTTTATAATTTTTTTTTAAATAATATGTCATGTATTTTTGAAAGGGTGATCTGATTCATAAAGACTTGAGAGGTGCTTTATAATTTTTTTTCTAAGTAATATGTTATGTATTTTTGAAAGGGTGATCTGATTCATAAGGACTTGAGAGGTGCTGTGATGCTTACCCCCCAACGGTGCGTATTTTAAGATAAAAAATAATTTAAAATAATTATTTTTTTAGAATTTTTATATTGTGAATATTAACTAAATATAAAATTTAAAAACATAATTATTTATATAATAATTATTATATGTTAAATATCATTATTTAGATGTCTTTCATCTTTGGTAACAAAAATATGGGATCTTACAATGCAAAATATATTATTTATATTTGTTGGGCCCCGACATAAGGGCCCATAAAAACACGGCTCAAAGCGAAAGGCCTAGAAAGACGCCCCCAAGCCAAGAAAGCTGAACAGTCCGAAAGGCCTAAAACAAAGGCTAATATTCCAAAGGCCAAAATCGCGACATAAGTCTGAGGAGTCCCGTCAGCTCATAAGGAAGCCCGGGGACACCGCTAGCGACATCCAGGTACGAGAACAAGAAGATGCCCAAGAACCCCAGGAGCCTTGGCAAGCCTTAGATCAGTCCAAGAAGTCCAAAAAAAACTCAGGGACCTTCCTCAAAGGATCCTCCAAGAGCCGCTCTCTTTGATGAGTCCGCGAACTTGCAAAGTAACAGGAAACTCCGCGCAGATATGAGGACTATCATCTACGCGACCGAGAGCATCAGCTAAGCAAACTCATCAATTCCCAAGGAACCTGCAGCTGCTGCAAATTGCCGTCTCAACAGGGCATGTTTAGTCAAATCGAGACTGATATTCAAATCCTGTACACCTGGCACACACAGGCCTACTAGCGGCGCTAGCCGCGTGATTTCCCATACGTCAGCGGCATTAAATGGGGCCGGTGGGACAGTAAACAGAATCTCACCGATTCATCAGCCGCCACGTGTCTCCTCCCCAACGACATGATCTTTCCTATAAATACCTGGTGAAGTTCCTTTCCAAAGGACCGGCTTTTCCTCCCTGAAGCTCATTCCAGAAGAAGGAAAAGACCCTATTATCTCTCTCTCGGCCACTTAACCTCTCTCTTTCTAGTGAAACAGAACAACAAATAGTGAAAAAGCCTCCCAGCGAGCAAACCCCCAGGAAAGAGATACAAAACAAGAGATAAGGAAAGGATCAACCCTAATACTTGTACTTTGTAAAGACTTCCATATTAATAGTGAAGCATTTCTAAAGGTCCAGAATCTCGTAGTTTTTCCTCCCCATTTACGAGAAAGTTTTCCACGTAAAAATTCGGTCTCGATCTCTTTCTTTCTACATCCTTAAATCTCAAACATTCGTGTTACTTGAAAACCACGGATCCGAAACGTAATAATATTTTTTAAAAAATTTAATAAAATTTATATTAAAAAATTAGTTCAAAAAAAATACAAATTACATGATTTACGTTACAAGATTCCGTACTTGCGTTAGCGACGTCGTCCACTGGTATAAGGGACAATTTTCAACTCTCAACTCCCAACTGCTGAAAAGGTGAGGCGCAATTCACCGTACTGTCTCCGTTTCAGGCGGCTGTAGTTTCTCAATTTAATTGAAAACGACGAAAACCAATATACAGTGAAGACGTACAATTTCTTTGCATAGAATTAATTAAATCGAAACACGAAATAATAATTGAAAATAACATAAAATTCTTCAAAAGTTTTACCTGTTAATTTTTTGTTGGAAATTATTTATAACATCAACAGGCCCAATCATGTTGCATAGAACTGATATTTTTGGGGAGTGAGAAAATATTTAGCAGTTAAATTATCCGACAGAGAGTGGATAATAAATTTAATTTAATACGTGAAATATATTTTTTATAGTTTTTGGGCAAAAACTATAAAAAATATTAAATCTTCTATTTAAAGATTAGCAGTTTTATTTATATATTTTTACATTAAAAAAATTATAAAAAAATATTAAATCTTTTATTTAAAGATTAGCAATTTTATTTATATATTTTCACATTAAAAATTTCATATCGTATTTTACCTGCATCAGTACCCACTTGTACCAACCCACAACTACACATGTATAGCCATCTCACTATCACGTGTACTGCCCCATCCTCGTCACCAACGGTGGTTTCGATAGTTCCAGGCGTAAAAATATATATTTTTTGATTTATTTATAAATTTAAATTTTAAATAGATTTGAGTTGATTTGATCGTTTGAATTCGACTCCGTTCATCTAGTTTAAACCCTACAATCCACTACAACAAATAATAGGTCAGGTGTCGGCGGGATATTATCCCACCAAAAATATTTCGATATTCAAATTAATAATAAGCATTCGACTTTTAAAAATGAAACTGGAAATGAGAGTTGAGAGAGAGAGAGAGAGAATGAGAGGGTAATGAGTGTTCGTTTTCAAACGTAATAAACGTTATGGTAGCTCGTGATGAGTATAGTTTTTCCAACTCAGTGTTTGTAGGGGTAGGAGTGGAAGACTAAGTCTTGTAAGCGTGGAAATTTTGAAGGACAGATTTTTGAGAGTGAGAGGCGTATCTAGAATCTGAAAGTTGAGTGTGGGATTATTGCAATAACTGTTTGTATGCTTAGAAATGAGCGTTTGTATACTTAGAAGTTGGTGTCTATATGCTTAGAAGTTGGTGTGTTTTTAGCGTGCCTTAGAGTGAAGATTCTCGTAGGCTTATATAGATGAAGGCAGGACGACATTCCTTGGCCGAAAAGGCACGATTCCTACTCCATATCGGGCGATCTTCCTTAATCAGGAAGGTTTAACTTTTGTAATTTGTTAGGATTATTTTCTTTTCTGGCGGACGACGGTTCTCAAGATTACTTGCATTCCTTTTTGCGCTTTATTATCGTTAGAGTATGCAATAGGTAGGAAGAGAAAATCTAACACCTTCCTCATGGAAAGAGTGTTAAATTTGTTGATATCATTTTTAGTGCATGTTGACTTCTAGAAAGACATGAAATCAGAAAAAATGACCATTGCTGGTCGTGTACGAAAGTGTAGGCCCAATTGGGCCTGGCTTATGTAAAATTTTTTTCCTTGGGCCTATTTACTACTGTGCTTTCGTCAACATATATGTTGACCATCTCATTAGAGCATGTTGTCCGCCCAATTAGCCTATCATACGATCAACGCTGACTGTTAATCGTCCAAACACATATATGGACCTTCTTAGATTTTGACCAGTTTTTATATTGGGCTAGCCCATTATGAACATATTCATCATTTTTATATGCTGAATATTAAATTTATATATTTATTTAATAAATTTAAAAATTTTAAAAATTATTGAGAATAATATTTTATTATATTTTTCTACCTAGCAAGTAAAACACCTCCTAAGCTGAAGTCAAAAACTTAATTTCAAACTTGAAGAAACCAACTAACTAAATCAGGGGGTGATCTTTACCTTGAATTTGGATTGGTATACAATTTTATTGAATTAAACTTTCAAACCTTCTTATTCAAATATTACGCACCACAGTAATTAACACGATATTATAGTCATAATAAATCAACCATTGAAGGGAACCTTGCAAATGTCAGAAATATTTATGAATTTTATAAAGTAGATCGTTGAATTAGGTGAGTTTGATATTAACTTTAGAGTACAAGTCTTTCATAAATGGTCAAATTATCACAGCTTTTATAGTTGAAACTATGACCCAAATCTCAAAAGATGCAAACAATTACAGAATATGCAAAGTTGAGATAATTTTTATTACACCAGATAAGTTTAAGATCAAATGTTTAATAATGTTTAGTGTTGAAGTAACGAGCAATATAGTCGACCATGGAGCCCTACCAGCCAACTTGAGGCTAATTTTAAAATATTCAATCCGAGTTTAGGTAAGACTTTAACATTTTCTAATAACTATAAATTTTTGCTTTTATTTTATAAAATAAGAAAAACTTTAAATGTATAATTATATTTTTTTATAACTACAAATTATTTTTACCCAATATATTAAACCGCTTGAAATTGAAAGTTAGATGGGCAGCCCTAAGAATGTAAACATATTAAATACGATTTCAATTAATTAATTTTATTTATTATTTGTTATTTTTACAATTATTTTATCTCTTAAGAAATTGGGCGGCAATATCTAATCAATTGCCTGACAACTTCCCCATACCGAAGTAGCAACTCCACCTCAACAACTGAGTGGCCCACAAACGAGTCCACGTTATGATTGGAGTAGCGTGAATAAAATAAACATTTGATATCAACAAAATTAAATAGAAATACAGTTAAAAATGTATATTTTTATATAATTAGTAAAAATAAATAAGTATTTTTAATTTATATTTTTTATATCAATGAATAATAAATATCAATTAACATTTTCATCCTTACCTATATTTTTATATACATATTGTATTTTCAGATTTATATATGTTATTATACTTTTATATATTCAAATATTACATTTTTATATGCATATCACCAAGTTTTAATGCGAAGGATTGCGAGAATAAATTAGTTAAACTAGATGGTTTATTTATTTATTTTTTTTACAGATAAAATTAAATTGATAAGAGGTGTTTGATTTAATTTTTTTAAAATAAAGCTGCATAATTTATTACCATGAGATAATATATTATCATATAAATATATATAATCAAATAAGTTATTATTTAATATTTTTTAAAATAAAATTTTAAAAATAATAAATATTTTCTGATGTATTAATTATATTTTAATGTTAATTATATCTTAAACAATTTTTTTAGAATTATGGTAGTATAATTTGGATCAGGGGGGCTACGACGCCTTTGAAGCCGTCACATCTATATCTGACGGCTCCCTTTTTTATAAAAAAAATTATAAAATTAAAAAAATAAATTTTAAAATATTATTCTTTAAAATCAAATGTAAAAAAAATATCAAAATAAAAAAATAACTAAAAACTTTTTTTTTAATATATATCACTGGCCGTTGAATTTTTTAATCCAACAGCTAAAAATACGTTTCACGTTGCAGCCCCCTGGTTTATAATTTTCCACTTTAGCTTCCTATATAAACCACGCCTTCCTCGCTTTCTCAGTGTCTCAAGACCACATATCCTACTTTTATTACCCACCCTCTCTCTCTCTCTCTCTCTCTCTCTCCCCTCATATCTGATCAGAACGCAATCGAACGGCAGGGATTTGATTGAATCAAAGGATTGGACAAATGGATGAGCTATACAAATGCAGGGCTAATTACGTACCCCTCACTCCTATTACGTTCCTGAGAAGAGCAGCTACGTTCTATGCCGATCGCACATCGATCATCTACGGCGGCGCCCGCTTCTCCTGGCGCCAGACGTATGAGAGGTGCCTCCGCCTTGCCTCCTCCCTCCACGCCTTAAACATTGTCAAGAACGATGTGGTCAGTTGATTTTTTCCTGGACCTTTTTTTTTATTTTCTTGGTAAAATGTTTTAATTAGTATTTGATACTTGGTGCGGATTAATTAGCTTAAGATGATGGATTTTGGATTTTATGAATATGTAATTGTGATGTTCAGGTGTCAGTGTTGGCGCCAAATATTCCGGCGCTCTATGAAATGCACTTTGCAGTGCCGATGGCCGGCGCAGTCCTCAACGCCATTAACACGAGGCTGGATGCCAATGGGGTCAAGACGATCCTCAACCACTGCAAACCCAAGATCTTCATGGTCGACCACCAGTACGCGCAGTTGGCACGTGCTGCAGTCAGACTCCTCATGAGAGACCGATCGTTCCCCGAATCCAGCCTCCCGCTCGTCATCGTCATCGACGAACTCGAGTCACACACCGGCGTCCGCCTCGGCAACCTCGATTACGACTACGAGCAGCTCATCCGTGACGGAGATCCCAGTTTCAACGCCATTGAAGTGCAAGACGAGTGGGACCCAATCACACTGAACTACACGTCCGGCACCACCTCCGAACCCAAGGGCGTCGTCTACAGCCATAGGGGCGCTTACCTCAGCACCCTAAGCCTCATCCTCGCATGGGAAATGGGCACTGAGCCGGTCTACCTGTGGTCGCTGCCCATGTTCCACTGCAACGGCTGGACCTTCACGTGGGGCGTGGCGGCACGCGGCGGCACCAACGTCTGCATCCGCAACACCACCGCAGGTGACATCTACAAGAGCATCGCCGTTCATGGGGTGACTCACATGTGCTGCGCCCCTATCGTCTTCACCATCCTCCTGGATGCAAATCCTGCCGACCGATGCCCGATCCAGCACAAAGTCCAGATCCTCACCGGCGGAGCACCGCCGCCTGCCGCCTTACTCTACAACATCGAGAGACTCGGGTTCCACGTCGTCCACGCCTATGGCCTGACGGAGGCCACTGGCCCTGCTCTCATCTGCGAGTGGCGGACCCAGTGGAACGGCCTCCCTGCGGAGGAGCAGGCAAAGCTGAAGGCGCGTCAGGGGATCAGCGTCCTCACGGTGGCGGACGCCGATGTGAAGGATTTGGGTTCTATGGCGAGTGTTCCCCATGACGGAAAGACGACTGGGGAGATCGTTATACGGGGGAGTGGGGTTATGAAGGGTTACTTCAAAAACCAGAAGGCGACGGCGGAAGCCTTCGCAGGAGGTTGGTTCCGGACGGGCGACGTCGGCGTAATTCACCCGGACGGGTATTTGGAGATAAAGGACAGGTCGAAGGATGTGATAATATCCGGCGGAGAAAACATCAGCAGCGTGGAGGTGGAGAGCTTGCTATTGAGGCACCCGAGCGTGGTGGAGGCTGCGGTGGTGGCAATGCCTCATCCGCGGTGGGGGGAGAGCCCCTGCGCTTTCGTTGTTGTTAGGAAGAACAATGAGGCAGAGGACGTAACGGAGGTCGAGATTATCAATTATTGCCGGAAAAATCTTCCTCATTACATGGTTCCGAAGAAGGTGGAGTTTGTGGTGCAGCTGCCGAAGACGGCCACCGGTAAAGTACAGAAAGTGCAGCTGAGAGCCATAGCTAAGAGCTTAATAGCATCGACAACCACCGCTGAGCCGACTGTTCCGGTTAATTCGAATCAAAATCAGCCTTATGACCAACAGATTTTCTCCCAGTCCCGTCTCTAGTACTACTCGATTATGATAGCCTTCTTCGTTTAGTGCCAAAATAAATTATGTTAATATTTTCTTTCTCATTAGGGACATTTCTATAATCCAACATGCAATCTTCTGTATGGAGCCGGCGATTAAATATTAATATTGATATATTCTGAATTTAAGTTTTGAACGAATTTGAATTTAACTGCTTTTTGGGTTCGGTTACCGTTTTATATGCCCAAATATTGATACCGTTGTGTCAATTGCCTTTGTTTGGCAGAAGCCTTCGGATTGAAAGTTTTTGTCCGACAAGCTAACGAAGCACTTCAAATATTATTATTTTTTATAATATATATTTATATTTTATTGAGTATATCCATCAATTTAGTTTTTTTATTCATCAAACAATATAGAAATATATTGGGTATATCACTTTAGAAAAATATACCTACCGTAAATCTAGTTTTTATATTATCTTTTGTAGTTCTTATTATATAAATTAAAGGCCTTTTTTTCTTTAATTTTGTTTTTTAGCTTTTGTATTTTACCAAATTAAAGGCTCTAGGTTTAATTCAAATCAAGATGCACCAACTTGATAATTGTTGGGTCCGACACTAAGGCCTAAGAAGATTCCAAACCTAATCCGTGGAGCGACAGCCCAAACGGCAGATCCAACCCAACATCCCGAGATAGCCTACATGGCAGCCCATACTCGCAGCCAATGGGCTCGTCTGTAGCCCATAAATGCGGCTGATTTGACGGAACGGATTATTCTCCATTGAATAATCTCCGTCAATGTCTAAACACACCCTAGAGCCCATAATTAACCTATAGACTCTACAGAAAATCCCGGCAGTTTTTCTCCAGAATCGGACGAAAACCGAAATACAACCTGCTTAAATATAATTCTATACAAGCACACATCTAATCCAGAGGCTTAACTCAAAGCCTACAACACGCCACACAGGATCACAACTCTGCCATATTATCCATGGCTCCAATACAGTACTCATATCAACTATACTGGATCTAGAGAGATGCCATCTAATTAAACAAAACTCCAAACATAAATATACAGACGCGGAAGCATAACTAAAGCATCATACATGCGGAAACATAACAAAACCATCAAAACAACAACTATAACGAGCCACGCTCATCCCCGAGTGGCCGTCCACGATCCGATCCAACTCTAAGTCCAAAGCTTTCGCGCACTCGCCGTCCAGCCAATCTCATCAAGCAAGTCTCTCCTTGCTTTATCTATCCGACGTCGGCTAAGTGTTCTCATCTGAAAGGAAAAACATCAAACAGCAAGAGTGAGCTAGCAGCTCAACAAATGTAATCATAAACACCCCTCCAAGGCATGAACAAGGACTGAAACATGAGGGAATACATACTCTCCAAAATCAGGGAACAGGAGAGGGAACAGGAACAACTGGAATCACTTGATTCCTACCATTCTCACAATTACACTGATTGGTCATCATTTGGATTCACAAGATTCTCACGGTTCTCATTACAGTTTCACGGTTCTATCTTGAATCACTTGATTCACGGGTTCATCGATTGGACATTATTCATTTTCATTATTATATCATCTTTGCGGACCCCGGCTAGTAGACCGTACTAGCCAACGATGCGAGAGAACGAGGACAGGAATGTGTTCGCTACACATTCTAAAGCCACGGCTACTACTTTCGGTCGGTAGCACACGACCCTCGGTTGCATCCATGCAACAATCATCTCAGACGACTACATCTCAATATGTAGGCCGACACACCCCACACCCCCGGGGTCCGTGGCAATCCTCGTTCTTCCACGTAGTTTCCAAAGCGCACCACACGTGACATCACCCGCTCACACGAAGCGGCCGAAATACGTGGCCAAGTATCCTCGGGTTCCCACCACGATGGACATGGTACACTAAAGAATACTACCCATATGACTCAGGGTCCTAGTTTCAGGGTTAGGTTTGACACTTGGAGAGGGTAATCCACATTTGCCATACAATCACATCTCGGAAAATCTCATTCCCATCACAATCATCTCCAACCGGGAGATTACATCATCAATCACATCTCCATCCAGGAGATTACATCATCATAAGTACAATGTGGACTCCCTTCCATTCACGTCACGATTCTCAATATCCAATGGGACTCAATTCCTTAATCACAATCGGTGGGACTCAATTTCCTAAATCCACAACAAATCACTCCAAGTTCACAGTATAGATTAGATCTCATACCTCAAGTGATCACAAGTCCTTTTGGAACCTCCGAGACTCATTCCTTTGCTTCCATCACACGGATTCACATTCGGGGTTTACATTTCACTTTGCATTTCTCGTTTCGTTTTGGGTGAACATTATCAGATTTCTCTTTGAACACCCGGACGCCGTACACGGTTCGAAACTTAGAAATCGGACGTCCGGTGGATTCGTACGTACAATTCTTACACGATATTTCACATTCGGGTTTGATTTATCTTAACATGAGGGTGGAAGTATGCAACTTCCCATTTACTTTCGGGTTAACGATTACGGAATTCTTTCAAGGCTCCCGGATGCCACGAACGGGTCAAATCTTGCAGGATTTGACATCCGGTCGATATATACACACAATTGGGGTTCGGGGATTCGTATTCTAGGGTCATTTCATCATTTCACGAAGGACGAAATATGCATTTTCCACCTTCGGTCTCCGGTGAACAGTAACAGCGCCCCTTTAGAGGGCCCGGAGGCCGCAAACGGGTCCAAACGTGCGAGATCGAACCCGCGGCCGACATATATACATCATTGGGACGTGGGCACTCCAATTTTGAGGTCAATTTCATGATACGAGGCCGGGAAACGGGAAACCCCCAAATTCCCGTAGGTTAGGGTTTCGGTAAAAACCACCCGGGCGAATCGGACACGAATCGGACAACTAACCACATTTTCTTGGACCTCAAGGCATGGGTATCGAGATCCTAACTTTCCCCGTGGGTATCGACACAAAATACCCAACGAAAATACATAAAATAACGAAAGAGAACGAGAAGTGGGTATGGGAAACACCTGCCTCGACGCGTGCTTCCACCTTTATACCCGGCTTTGGCGGAATCGGACTCCCGGCTCGATCTCCCTTCTTCTCTCTTCGGTCGCACCTCTCTCTCTCCTCCAAACCCTACCGATCGCGAAATGAGGGAAACGAACGCGCGCGCGAATATATATCACACGGCCGCTCGAGCGGCTGGCGAGCGGCCAGGCCACGGGTGGTTCTGCTTTATCCAAATGATGGCAGGGTTTCAGCAGCCCGGACCCAAATGATTTTCCCAATTTTTCTTCCGATACCAAACCTTAATCATCCCATAAGATTAGTATTGATCATTAACATACTAATCACTTCATAATTGTCGGGTTCACAAATCCGGAACCTCACAGATGACGAGCGACAGGGGTGGCACAGAGGAAATGAGCCAATGAGGAGAAGGTCAGCGCTGCCAACCGTGGCTCACGCCGCTGCCCACAATTCTCCTACCAATCCCAACGCAGGAGGTAGACCAAGCGTGGCATGCGACGCCCGGAGGTCTACCTACTATCGCAAGGCGACAACTAATACACTGATGATTGCAGTTAACGGTTAGCGACCAATGAATCTCTGCAGGAGGGATTCTCACGCCAAGAACTCCAAACAGAGGAACCATAAATTTCCTCCTCGCGGACAGAGGAGGAGAGTTCACTTGAGGGAGATCAATCGACCAACTCACTTATGAGAAAACCAGAGCCTGGCACCGAGACGTACGCCCCTGCACGCGCAAGCTCTCAAACACATAGCCAGCTCCCACTTTTCTCCAACCTAATACGGGCCATTACAGTCAGCCACCCGTTGCGGTGCATTCCGGGAGCCAGGCCTCCCATCATCCGCTCACACATCTCCCACTCTAGCATTCACGCACTCCCTACGCATTCACGACATATCCCCGCGCACCTCTAAGTGTGCGCCCCCTTTCCGTTTATTGCGGAAGGTTGCTATCTTGAGCGTCGAAGTGCTTTTGGAGGGAGAAATCCCGCTGAACCTCTGATCTCCTATTTGTTAGTTGTGTTGTGCAGGTCCTAAGTTAACAGAGCAGGAAAAGGACCTGCTCTTCCCCCGCCAGAGCTCCACTTTCTACCTCCTCCCCAGCCAGCGCGAGGTTCCATTAAATTGGAGACCATGTGGGATGCGCTACATGGAAGGCAAAGAGCCTCGTGAGAGCTCCGCCAGGATCCCCTTGCACACCGGAGACCACCGCAACCTGGGGGAAGCACGTCACGACAACAGAGTCACCGAGCCACCCTCATTAGCATGAGGAATCACCCAAGGAAGGGGCATGAGTCCGGTCTTCGACAAAAGCTCTAGATCTCCACCTGATCCATCCGATTCCTTCACGGACTCTCGCCAGAGGCAAGATGAACCAAGGTCCTTGGATTGCTCCAACAGACATCAGCCAAGGGATGAGCCATACCAGTTGAAGGTACTCCCTATTTATTGGCAATTTGGCATCCTATCGCAAGTTAATTCTACGCGTGCCCCGACGACCGTCTTTCACGGAGAAGGAAAAGCGCCTAGCCCACGGCAATCTCAGGCGTGCGAATCCTTCCTTTCTAGGTATCGAATCACTACAATGCTAGAAAAGCCTGCCCTGCAGCCTAGGGAAGGCACGAAGCTGAAAAACAACAAACACTGGCACATCTCGAGGAAAACCGAGCGACCGCAAATCCAACCTAGACGGGCATGTTAGGTCGCGACCATAGGTCGGCCCAGGCATGGGGGCTAGTGTCGGATCTGACACTAAGCCCCAAGAAGATTCCAAGCCTGATCCGTGGAACGACGGCCCAAATGGCAGATCCAGCACAACATACCAGGACAGCCTACGTGGCAGCCCATACTCCAGCCAATGGGCATTATCTATCCCCCATTAATGCGGCTGACGAGCAATAGGTGTGGCACAGAGGAAATGAGCCAATGAGGAGAAGGTCAGCGCTGCTAACTATGGCTTACGCCGCTACCGACAGTTCTCCGGCCAATCCCAACGTAGGAGGTATACCAAGCGTGGCCTGTGATATCCGACGGTCTACCTACTACCACAAGGCAACAACTAATACATCGGCGATTGCCGTCAACGGTCAGCGACCAACGAATCCCTGTAGGAGGGATTCTCACGCCAATGACTCAAACAGAGGAGCTATAAATTCCCTCCTCGCGGACAGAGGAGGAGAGTTCACTTGAGAGAGATCAATCGACTAACTCACCTACGAGAAAACCATAGCCTGGCACCGAGACGTATGTCCCTGCATGTGCAAGCTCTCAAACACATAGCCAGCTCCCACTTTTCTCCAGCCTAATACGGGCCATTACAGTCAGCCATCCACTGCGGTGCATTCCAGGAGTCAGACATCCCATCATCCGCTCACCCATCTCCCACTCCAACATTCACGCACTCCCTACGCATTCACAGCACATTACTACGCATCTCTAAGTGTGTGCCCCCCTTTTCGTTTATTACGAAAGGTTGTTGACTTGAGTGTCAGAATGCTTTTGGTGGGAGAAATTCCACCGGATCTCTAATATTCTATTTGTTAGTTGTGTTGTGCAGGTCCCAGGTTAACAGAGACGGAGACTAGACCCACTCGAGACTGCCTCCAGACGATGAGGAATCCAAAGGCTCCCTAATTCGTTTAGTAACCGAGAACACGGGACGCAACAATAATAATTGATCATATTAACGCAGCAGCTCTGTGCATATGATTGTAATTCAGATCCACTCATTAGAAAGATTTTATAACATAATACTAATTGAAAAACTATAACTCTGAGAATCATCAAAAAAAAAGAAAAAATCTATGTTATAGTTTGATTAAAAATAATGAGAAAATAAAATAATATCATCATAAATATTATTATTTTATAATATATATTTATATTTTATTAAGTATATGCTTCCATTTAGTTTTTTTATTCATCAGATAATATAGAAATATATTGAGTATATCACTCTAGAAAAATACATCTGCCGTAAATCTAGCTTTTTTATGATCTTTTGTAGTCCCTATCATTTAAACTGATGACTTTATTTTTTATTTTTTGTGTTTCACCAAATTAAGGGCTCTATGTTTAGTTCTAATCAATATGCATCAGTTTGATAATAATTGTTCATATTAACGTGACAGCTTTATGTATATCATAATAATTTAGATCCACTCGTTTGAAAGATATTATAACATAATACTAATAGAAAAACTATAACTCTAGAAATTATCAGGGGAAAAAAAAAAAAACCACTTTGTTATAGTTTAATTAAAAGTAATGAAAAAATAAAATAATACCATCATAAATATTATTTTTTTAATAATATATATTTATATTTTAATGAGTATATGCTTCCATTTAGTTTTTCTATTCATCAGATATTATAGAAAATTATTGAGTATATCACTTTAGAAAAATATACCTACCGTAAATCTAACTTTTGTCTGGCCTTCTGCAGTCCCCATTATCTAGATTGAGGGGCCTTTGTTTTCAATTTTGTTTTTTATTTTTTGTGTTTTTCAAAGAATTAAGGGCTCTATGTTTAGTTCAAATCAATATGCATCAACTTGATAATAATTGATCATATAGACGCGGCAACTCTATGCATACAATAGTAATTTAGATCCACTCATTTGAAAGATATTATAATATAATACTAATAGAAAAATTATAACTCTGAAAATTATCACAAAATAGAAAAACCTCTATGTTATAATTTGATTAAAAGTAATGAGAAAATAAAATAATACCATCATAAATATTATTTTTTTATTAATATATATTTATTTTTTATTGAGTATATCCATCCTTTAAAGTTTTTTATTCATCAAACAATATTGAAATATATTGGGTATATCACTTTAGAAAAATATATCAGCCGCAAATTTGGCTTTTATATGGTCTTACTTAGTTCTTATTATATAAACTAAAGGCCTTTTTTTTTTTCTTTAATTTTATTTTTTAGTTTTTGCATTTTACCAAATTAAAGGCTCTAGGTTTAGTACAAATCAATATGTACCAATTTGATAATAATTAATCATATTAACGCGCCAGTTATATGCATATGATTATAATTTAGATTCACGCATTAGAAAGATATGATAACATAAGACTAATAAAAAAACTATAACTTTGAGAATTATCACAAAAAAAAAAAAAAAAAAGAGAACCACTATGCTATAGTTTGATTAAAAGTAATGAGAAAATTAAATAATATTATCTTAAATAATACTTTTTTATAATATATATTTATATTTTATTGCATATATGCTTCAATTTAATTTTTTTATTCATCAAATAATATAAAAATATATTGAATATATCACTTTAGAAAACTATACCTGTCGTAAATCTAGCTTTTGCATGGTCTTGTATAGTCCCTATCATTTAAACTGATGGCTTTTTTTTTTTTTCAATTTTGCTTTTTATTTTTTGTGTTTTACCAAATTAAGGGCTCTATATTTAGTTCTAATCAATATGCACCAGTTTGATAATAATTGATCATATTAACGTGGCAGCTTTATGTATATGGTTATAATTTAGATCTACTTATTTGAAAGATATTATAACATAATACTAATAAAAAAGATTATAACTCTGGGAATTATCACAAAAAAAAAAAAAAAACCGTTATATTATAGTTTGATTAAATGTACTCCAACAAATGGTTCTTGAACTATTTTCTTCATTGTATAATCAGAACCGGCTCTCATACGTAAATGTAGATCATAAGATCTAAACCTCAAGGAAATGAACTCTGGTTCATTGATCGTGTGATAACAAAACTAATTTTTAGCTATATTCTTAGACTACTGACACCGGAAAGAAAAGACCCTAGCCCTAATTGTATGGCTAATCATACGTGTCCCTTGAAAGGGTTTATCATCACTTGCGTGGGTGTAGCACTCTTGAGATTTAATTGGTTAGTGACTATATTAATAGTCGAGTCTCGAAGGACCTCATCTTGCCTGGTAGTTGATCTCTAAAAATATGTAACATCCTGAATAATTTTAATTTTATTATTTAGTTAAAATAATTATTTTTAATAATTTTAGATATAAAATTTCGTAATTCGGGCTAAAAATATGAGCTTAAAATATATGAACCGTTGAAATGGGCTTAGATAATTGGGCTTAATAAATTTAGAGTATTCGATCGGGTTTTGATATTTAGAGTATTGATTAAAGTTTGAAGTTAAATAAAAAATTTAGTTAATCCTGAATTAAACTGATATTCATCAGGTGAATTTTAATTTATTAGTATTCGTTGATTGAAAATATAATTGAATTTAGAAGAAGTTAAAATATTAAAAATTGTGGTTGAAACTTTAAATATATTATAAGGGTAATTATGTAAGCAATTAATATTTTTAATTATAAAAAATTTAATTAATAATAGCAGTAGCAGCAGTAGTAGTAAACATGGTAAGTGGGAAGAAAGAAAAGAGAGAAGAAAAAAAAAAAAAAGAAAGAAAGGAAAAGGAAAAAGAAGAGAAAGGAAAGGAAGAGAGGAAAAGAAAGGATGAGAAGAAAAGAAAAGATGGAAGAAGGAAGGTGTGGGTGTGACAGCGGCAAAAGATGAAGGTTTCGAAGGAAACCCTAATCGGCCTTCTCCTTATTTAAGGTAACGGTAGGGTTAGGGAAGGAGGAGGACAAAATGGGAGAAGGAAGAGGAGCTTACGAAATCGCCACCATCGAGCTCGGAATCGAGGCAAGTAATATTCCTAATTGTTGCAAGTAAACTTCCAACCTTGCCAAATAATCTCTTCTTTTATCATTATTAATGTCGAATATCTGATTTATGCATTTATTTGGATGAGTAATCGGTAAAATGTAGGGTTCTAGATTTGGGGACCCGAATGCAGAGCCTCGACTCTGTGAGGAATCGACCCACAAGTTGGGATTAATGATGAATTGGGATTGCATAAATTGTTTAATGGAGCCATATAGTATTAATCTTGCTTGTTGTACCCCTAATTTTGAGAATTTTGGTGCCGTCATGGAAATAGGACATCGTGCTCTGTTTCTCGTTTGAGTGCGTGTGTGTGTAGTTGTGGGTGGGTAGCGTGGCGTGTGTGTATGTTGTGTAGTCGTGTGTGTGAGATGTTGGAAATCGGGTTTATGTGTGGGTGCTCTATGACAATTGAATTGGGAAGAGAAGACAGAGGAAAATGCTCTGTTGGCTTCGTGCTCGATTGGGGCGTCCGGCCATTGGCTGAGAGGGATGGCTTGAGAATCGGGCTTAGGGGGCTGCTGCGAGTGTGGGCGCTCCCTATTCTATGTCGTGTGGGTGCATCGCGGTGTGTGTATGCGAGGTTGGTACTGGGTGTAGTGCGCCAGGTTGTGAGAAGGCACTGAGGAGGTGGTGCTGTTGCAGTCGCCAGTGGTGAACAGGCGGTGAGGAGGTGGCGCTACTACCGTGCGCTGCAGCTGGTGTGTGTGTTTGTGCGAGGATGGCTTTGTGAAGCGGTGTGTGTGGTGAGAACAATGGAGTGTGGTGTATGTGTGTGGCTGAGCACGCGAGTGTGTGTGTGTTGGTGTTGTGTGTGAATATTTACACACACACACACACACACACACACATATATATATAATATATGGGATGGTATATATTTTGATGTATGTTGACATATATTGATGGTAGAACATGTTTATGGGGAATTGTGCATATATGTCGGTATGCTCAAAATACTAATAGTCGGTTACATGATTATTCCTATATCTCATTGATGTAATCTGATAAAATTATTCTTCACCTTAACGTTAGTGGTGTGCATATGTTTTATTGATACTCTATGGATAAATAAAGGAGAGTGTATAAAGATTCTATAGTATCCGGGCGTATGGGAGTCCGTGAGACCGTAGAGTAGTCTATACTTTTTCAATACCTATTCCATTTCGGAGATCAAGGTCATTGATATTAAGGATAGATACTTATAACCTAATGACCATCGTAGATGATGATATCTGGGATATCATTTGACGAGGGATATCACGAATGGTATTCGCATGCTACGGATACAGCCTCCGGGAGGATTGTAAAGGTAATTTGATACTATGGATAACCTCGTTACATTACCCAGCCGTTAGGGGCGTAAATACATGGTCTTTGGTTCACTATGGTAGAATAAGGTCCAAAGAGATTCTTATGATCTCGTACAGTGATGACCTCAAATTGAGCTGATAATTAAATTCTTGTTATCTCGTACAGTTAGTCGAGAGGGATACTTATAACCTAGTGACCATCGTAGGAGATGATAACCGGAACATCATTTGACGAGGGGTATCACGGATGGTATCGACATGCTACGGGTACAGCCTCCGAGAGGACTGTAGGGGTAGTTGGATACCATGGATAACCTCATTGCATTACCCAGCTGTTGAGAGAGTAAATACGCAGCCTTTGGTCAACTATTGTAGAATAAAGTCCGTGGAGACTTCTGTCATTCATACTGTTGTGACATCGTATTAAGCTAATAATTGGATTCAGTAGAATCCAAGTTGCCTTCTAGATATCCAGTTGTTCATATGATTTTGGGGTCATGGACCCGACATGTTATTGAATCTTGGACAATTGTTGATATATTACCTGCCATAATTAATTTCATTCATTATGTTATCATCCGGGTTGATTAATTGTACTCTTTTATTGTTATTTATTTTTATTTGTTGGGTATTCGCCTCACTCTTATATTTTATTGGCTCCAGAGTAGACGGGTTGATATCAGGATAAAAAAGATCGCGTGTTATTATGTAGACTTCAAGTAGAGGTTATCTCAGAGATTAAGACTTCCAAAATAGAGACTTAAGATTTTGTTAGTTTAGTTACTGTTCGACCTTTATTAGATTTCTTTATGAAGATTAATATTTTGGATATCGATATTATTTATTAAAATTATTTATTAATATTGTAGATTTTTAATTAATGATATGTTTATAATGACTATTGATGATGTTTTAGATGTTAGTAATGCGATTGTATTGAACTCATTTAAGTTGCTTGATGACGTGTACTTGATAATTTTAGATGATTCGAACTTTCGCTTGGACGGTCCGGGTTGAGTTTGGATACTCGAGTTCAGATCGTTACAACTTAATGGTATCAAATAATTAAGGTTCTGTATCAATATTTGAGAATTTTTGAAGTGGAAAATGTTTGAGGATAGCATTTAGATTTATTTCTAATAAATTAAGTCTGGGTGAAAAATAGTGTGCATTTTGGTGGACTTTCAAGGCCTAGTATTATAAAATTTTGATTCACTAAGTGGTTTGAGAACTTAATATATCAGTGATTATTTTGGGTCGAGCGAAATTTTATAGCGCTTCCTTAATGACGTAGAAGATTATTAGAGATTATGAGTTGTAAATTGTGTCATATAATTTCGGTTTAGGGTTTGGGATATTTTGGGATCAGGAAAAAACTTGTAGGCTAGAGTATTGGTATGGGTTAGGTTTAAAATTTTCTTATCTTAGAGGTTGTTGAGACAACAAAATGTAATCACAGGAGACTCCTACAAAACTTATGATGGCATTCATATGGAGTAACCCATTTCACGGTACAAACTCTCAACACATTAACTTGCAGATCTTAGGTGGTAAATGCACAAACTTCTATCGTCCAACTATTTGGAAGAAGAGGACCACCAAAAACCTATTGTTACAAATTTCGAGATCGGGCCATCAGCTTTCTTAATAGACAAGCGATAAAAGATTAGTGGATTCATCGTAATCTAGGGCTTGTGCATTGTCGTGTGCCAAGGAAGAAGATGCCAACTTTGTTCAATCAGCGATAATCACAGAGTCAAGAAGAACTTCCACCATTCTCGATTCAGGAGGGTTTCAACCTCAGCTGTTGACATGTTGCATATCAACCATGTACTATTGGGTGATCCAGAGCTTTCGTATTTACAATGGAGTGAGATGAATTATCAAATAGAGGCGTTAGTAGGAACTTGGAGATTCTCAAGTGCGTTACGACCACATTGCTGGTACAAGCACTGTGTAGGAGATCAACTTCTTTATCAAGCTAACTCAGATAATCATATCGATTTCAAAGGCCTTATGGGATGGCACTTGCAAAACTTAAAGAATTAAAGTTACAATCAAAATGACGGTTGTATTTGACCGTCATCAAGCCAAATAATTTACCGTGGAAGAATTTAGGGAATGAGAGTTGTTTATTGAAGAAATGAGGTTCTAAAATATGCATCGACTCATATAAGAAAGTTGAGTACATATATGGGTATAGCGCAACTTGGGTTCGAAAATCGATATTGGTAATTAGAGTAAAATTTTTATCAATATGCTCAAATTGAATTTTATAACAAAATAATAATACAATTTAAATTTTTAGTACACTGGATGGGTATTCAATTTTAGTATTAAAGTTCTATGGGTACATATAAGGTGATAAAGATATTTGTCGACTGTAAGATTATTGACCTGATTAAGATTGTAGGTGTCCTATGGGAATTGTCACGATAATAATAAAGTTTTGAATATCAGATGTTGAAAATTATGTCGGGATTAAATGTTTGAGAAATAAAACTATTTCGATGAAAGTGAAATCATAGTAAATACTAATAAGGATTGTGTTAAAAATTTTTGAGGACAAAAATTTTTTAAAGGGAAAAGATTGTAGCACCCCGTATAATTTTAATTTTATTATTTAGTTGGAATAATTATTTTTAGTAAGTTTAGACAAAATTTCGTAATTCAGGCTGAAAATATAAGCTTGAAGTTTATGGACCGTTGAATTGGGCTTAGATAATTGGGCTTAATAAATTTAAAGTATTGATTAAAGTTTGGAGTTAAATAAAAAATTTAGTTAATATTAAATTAAACTGATATTTATCAGGTGAATTTTAATTTATTAGCATTCGTTAACTGAAAATATAATTAAATTTAGAAGAAATAAAAATATTAAAAATTGTGATTATAAATTTAAATACATTATAAGGATAATTATGTAATTAATTAATATTTTTAATTAAATTTAATTAATATAATAAAAATAATAATAATAATAATAATAATAATAATAATAATAATAATAATAATAATAATAATAATAATAATAATAATAATAATAATAATAATAATAATAATAATAATAATAGTAGCAGTAGTAGTAAACACGGTAAGTGGGAGGAAAGAAAAGAAAAAAAAAGAAAGAAAAGAAAAGAAAAAAGAGCATAAAGGAAAGGAAAAGAGGAAAAGAAAAGAAAAGAGGGAAGAAGGAAGACGCGCGTGTGATAGCAGCAAAAGAGGAAGGTTTTGGAGGAAACCCTAACAGGCCTTCTCCTTATTTAAGGCGGTGGTAGAGTTAGGGAAGGAGGAGGACAAAACAGGAGAAGGAAGAGGAACTCACGAAACCGCCACCATCGAGCTCAAAACCGAGGCAAGAAATCTTCCTAATTGTTGCAAGTAAACTTCTTACCTTGCCAAATAACCTCTTATTTTATCATTGTTAATGTCGAATATCTGATTTATGTCTTTATTTGGATGAGTAATTGGTGAAATGTAGGGTTTTAGATTTGGGGACCCGAATGCAGAGCCCCGACTCTCTGAGGAATCGACCCATAAGTTGGGATTAATGATAAATTGGGATTGCACAAATTGTTCAATGGAGTCATGTAGCATTAATCTTGCTTATTGTACCCCTGATTTTGGAGATTTTGGCACCGTCGTGTTCCCGTTCGGGTGCGTGTGTGTTGTTGTGGGTGGGTAGCGTGGTGTGTGTGTGTGTATGTTGTGTAGCCGTGTGTGTGAGATGTTGGAAATCGGGTTTATGTGTGGGTGTTCAGTGACAATTGAATCTGGAAGAGAAGACAGAGGAAAATGCTCTGTTGGCTTCGTGTTTGATTGGGGCGTTCGGCCATTGGCTGAGAGGGATGGCTTGAGAATCAAGCTTGGTGGGCTACTGCGAGTGTGGACGCTCCCTGTTCTGTGTCGTGTGGGCGCATCGCGGCGTGTATATGCGAGGTTGGGAGTGGGTGTAGTGCGCCGGGTTGTGAGAAGGCGGTGAGGAGGTGGCGCTGTTGCCGTCGCTGGTGGTGAACGGGCAGCGAGGAGGTGGCGCTACTGCCGTGCGCTGCAGCTGGTGTGTGTGTGCGTGCAAGGATGGCTTTGTGAAGCGGTGTGTGTGGAGAGAATAGTGGAGTGTGGTGTATGTGTGTGGCTGAGCCAGTGAGTGTGTGTGTGTTGGTGTTGTGTGTGAATATTTACACACACACATATACATACATAGATATATATATATATATAATATATGGGATGATATATATTTTGATGTATGTTGACATATATTGATGGTAAAACATGTTTATAGGGAATTGTGCATGTATGTCGGCATGCTCGAAATACTAATAGTCGGTTATATGATTATTCCTATATCTCATTAATGTAATCTGGTAAAATTATTCTTCGCGTTAACATTGGTGGTGTGCATATGTTTTATTGATACTCTATGGATAAATAAAAGAAAGTGTATGAAGATTCTATGGTATCCGGGCGTCTAGGAGTCTGTGAGACCGTAGAGTAGTCTATACTTTTTCCATACCTATTCCATTCCAGAGATCAAGGTCGTTGATATTAAGGATGGATACTTATAACCTAGTTACCATCATAGATGATGATATCTGGGATATCATTTGACGAGGGATATCACGAATGGTATCCGCATGCTACGGGTATAGCCTCCGGGAGGACTGTAGAGGTAGTTCAATACCATGGATAACCTCATTGCATTACCCAACCGTTAGGGACGTAAATACACGGTCTTTGGGTCACTATGGTATAATAAAGTCCAAGGAGATTCATATGATTTCGTACAATGGTGACCTCAAATGGAGCTGATAATTAAATTTTTGTTATCTCGTATAGTTAATCGAGATGGATACTTATAACCTAGTGACCATCGTAGAGATGATAACTGGAACATCATTTGGCGAGGGGCATCACGGATGGTATCGGCATGCTACGGGTACAGCCTCCGAGAGGATTGTAGGGGTAGTTGGATACCATGGATAACCTCGTTGTATTACCCGGCCGTTGGAGAGTAAATACGCGGCCTTTGGTTAACTATTGTAGAATAAGGTCCATGGAGACTTCTATCATTCGTACTGTTGTGACATCGTATTAAGCTGATTATTGAATTCAGTGGAATCCATGTTGCCTTCTAGATATCCAGTTATTCATATGGCTTTGGGGTCATGTACTCGACATGTTATTGAATCTCGAACAGTTGTTGATATATTACCTGCAATTATTAATTTTATTCTTTATGTTATATTCGGGATGCTTAATTGCACTCTTTTATTATTGTTTATTTTTACTTGTTGGGTATTCACCTCACTCTTATATTTTATTGGCTCCAAAATAGACGGGTTAATATCAAGATAAAAGAGATCGTATGTTATTATGTAGACTTCAAGTAGAGGTGATCTCGGATATTGAGGCTTCCAAGATAGTGACTTAAGATTTTGTTAATTCAGTTACTGTTCGGCCTTTATTAGATTTCTTTATGCGGATGATATTTTAGATAACGATATCATTTATTAAAATTATTTATTACTATTGTAGATATTTAATTAATGACATATTTATGATGACTATTGATAATGTTTTAAATGATAGTGATGCGATTGCATTGAACTCATTTAAGTTTCTTGATGACGTGTTATTGATAATTTTGGATGATTCAAGACTTTCACTTGAACAGTCCGGGTCGGATTTGGGTACTCGAGTCCGGGTCAAATTTGGGTACTGGAGTTCGGGTCGTTACAAAATAATATCGAACGTCTCCGTCCCAAACACTCAAATGTTATCGTGTGTTGGGTGTCTAACCATGTTTAGGGCCCTACAGTTCCCTAAACATAACACTATAGTCACCCACTTGGTTTGTGTATTTTAACAAATAAGATGTTAAAATTAACTGCTTGACTCAGTATTGGTTAGGACCAAATTAATGTATATGTGACAATTTAGAAGCACATGCATACATACAAACTTGGACCAAAAAGAGTATTTTTATTAATAAATATTCGAGATATTTACATTCTCAGTATAAACTAAGGCAAAAGGTAGGGCATATCTATTAGCTCTAAGATTGACCTTTTTTTAAGGCGAAAAGTATTCCAAGTGTATAGGAAAAGTTTTTCGGCCTAAATGTGCAACTTGTACACTCCATTTCAGATAGTGGGAGTAATACTTCCCAAATTGGGATTGTCTTATTTATGTATGGAAGCTTTCTGGTGGCTTTGATATTCTTTAATAGCAAGTTGCTAACTTCTAACATTTATACCTTTACCTTTAAATTGTAATACCTAGCAACCCTTTAGTTTTAATTTTAATTTAGTGTATAAAATGCTTCACCTAGTTGTTTAGCAAGCCTATTTTCACTGAGATCATCGCTTCCATTTCATAATATAAGCCGAAAGGTGTTGCCCCAGTTGATTATCTTGAGGGTCTTTAGTATGCCCAAAGCACGGATAGAATTTGTTTACCCAAACATTTCCCATTTTATTTAGTTTGGTCTTTAAACCATTGATTATCATTTGAGTGGTTACCTATATTAGCGTATTTATCCATGGATATGAGATTAATATATGAATAAATTTTACTCCAAGAATTTTATAACATTTCGTGAATTTTTTACTAAAAAATTGAGTACCATTAGTTGTATCTATAACCTCTGATTATCCTAAATTTATAAATAATACATCGGTGTACAAATTTCATTGCATTTTGCTCATATAATTTTGGCTAAAACAAAAACTTCTACACACATTGTAAAGTAGCCAATTACAACAATAATAAATCTTCTTTGAAAGGTCGCTAAAGAAAAAGGACCTAATATGTCTACCTCACATTGTGCAAACGATCATGACACCTACAAAGTTTGGAGTTTCGTATGCAATTTCTTTTGGATGTTGCCATAAATTTGGCAGCTTTCATACTTTTTGACAAACTTAATAGTATCCTTCTTCATTATTGGTTAGTAATAGTCTTGTATTATAATTTTACAAATAAAATTCTTTCCTTCCATATACACCTCACATATGTTGAGGTGTACCACTCTTACCATATAGTTAACTTCTATTAGAATCGAGCAACATGTATAGGTTATTAAATAGACACTTCTATATAGCGATTCATCAACAAATGTATACTAGCCTTCAATTTTTGCAATATGCTTAGTCTCTACTAGATCGCTCGACAATATTTTGCTATGAATAAATTTTATAAGGACTCATTCAAGTTATCTCATTCAATGCTTGAAGAATTTTATTTTGTTCCTTAATACTAGGTATATGGAGGATCTCTTACATATCCTTACATATTATTCTGGGTAGCATGATATTACCATCTTAGAAAGACAATTAGTTTTTTCAATTATTTTCTTTTGGGATGTAAATGATCATGAACTTGTCGAAGAAATATAAGAGAGCCTGAGTATTACGGAGATATTTGGACAATTCAGAATTGGAAGGTTTGAAATTAGCCAATATTAGTCTAACAACCAACTTGAAATTATTGTAGATAATTAGATTTTTGAGAGAATATTTCTTAGTCAACTTTAGATCAGTTAGTAGAACTTTATACTCAACCATATTGTTGGTTATTGGGAATCCAAATGTGATCAAGTACTTGACAATGCGTTTGGGCGATGTTAGAATTATTCCAATTTTGCTCCAAATTTAATAAGAGACTCTATTTATATGGAGGGTCCGCTTGGACGGTGATGTGTCGAGTTTAGCTCCCAAGAATTCTTCAATAGACACATGAAAGATTGGGGTTCGTTGTTCCAACGATTAAGTCTACAGGATTAACTCTTTATCGAGGGTTTAACGTAAAACTCTATGTCAAACTTATCAAATTTGATTGACCATTTGACCAAATATCTAAATATATCTGACTTTATTAGAATTCTTCTAAGAGTTTGATCTGTTAGAATTATAATCTCATAGGCCTAGAAATATGACCAGAGTTTCCCTACTGCAAAAAATAATTCTAAAGTAGCGTTATCTGTTCAATTAGATTGAGCCTTCGAATCGGCTTAAATTTTACTTACATAGTATACAGCAAATATGCTGCTATATTTCTAATTTTTCTCTAGCCAGAATAGCACTTAGAGTTGTTTTTGAAATTACTATGTAAAAATACAAATCCTTATCCTCCATAGGATGAATTAATGAAGGTAGATATGCCAAGTATTCTTTCAAGTTTTAAAAAGTTTACTGGAACTTATCCATCTATTGAAATCTATTCGTCTTTGCTACCCTCAATACTTTGATGAATAGCGAGTATTTCTCAATTAGTTTTGCCATAAATTAGGATAGAGCTACAAATTGTCTAATCAACCTTTGGATATCTTTGATCATTTGAGATGACTTCATATCAATAATGGTTTTGATTTTCTCTAAATTAGTCTCCATCATGCATTGAGAGATTATAAACCCCATGAACTTATCAAAAGTTACCCCAAAGACGTACTTAATCGGATTTAACTTTATTTCGTATGTTTTGAGCATGTTGAACGTCACTGTTAGATCTTTAACATGGTTGTCGGCAAGTATACTTTTGACGAGTATATCGTCAACATGTACCTCTATATTTTTCCAATCAATTGCTCGAATATCTTATTCATAATTTCTCGATATGTGGCCGCATCGTTCTTTAAACTAAGTAGTATTACTTTGTAACAATAAGTTCACAAGTTTACGATGGGTGACGTCACCTCCTCATTTCTGGGATTTATTTGGATCTAATTGTATCGTGAATAGGTATCCATAAAACTTAGTAGGTATTATCCAGATGTTAAATCTACTAGTCGGTCAATCTTTAAGTGTGAAAAATATTTATTGGATAACTTTATTCACATCCGTAGAGTCGACAATTATCCTCTACTTTACATTGCTCTTATTTATTAGGAAGACGTTAGACAACTAATATGGGTAATTAACCTTCCTAATAAAATTAGTATCAATTAACGTTTTGACCCCTTCTTGAAATGTCATAAGTTTTTTTTATGGAATAGTTTCATTTTGTTTGCTTAACCGGTTTATTTGTGGAAATGAATTTCAACTTATGAACCATTATTTTTATTAAAATCCTTAAAGATGAGTGCTATTTTATATAATGATATTACTGTTGGTTGAGCAGTGAGATTTGTCCTTTCTGTAGGCTATACTGCTATTTTACATGTGGATACTGTGACATTTACTTAGTGGTGAATTTAAATGTCGCCATTATATGCGAACATTTTTGTTTCTAGTCCATGGCTGGTGCAAAAATGGTAATTGAATCTTGAGGGATCACGAACCCTGTCTAGAGCAGACAAAGCTCATTCTTTGCTAATGGTTTGTGGTAAGAGCTCATACAGGTATCAGACAAATCAAAAGAGCAAGCTTGATCACCCAGGCCAAAACTCTAGCCAGTGCCCGTGCACAATTAAATCTTGCCTAGTGCTGCCCCAGTCATGCTCTGGTCATTAAAAAAAGTTCTTTTAATGATTTTAAAATATATAAAGATGATGTATCCTTCAAATCTGGATTGCTGTTTTAAAAAGTCAAATTAGACCTTCAAATTATTTAATCTGAATTCTACATGTCATAATAATAATAAGAGGTAAAAAATAAGGGATTTACTCTCAAATATATATTTCGATATTTAAGTCAGAAATTTTTCTATAGGAATGAAAATTTGAGAGTAATTGGGGATCAATAAAATGTAAGGGAGAGTGTGTATTCGAATTAGAGAACTTGAAATGTAAGGCTGGGAACATTTTTTATGGCTAGAGTTCGATTCTTGCATCTCTATTTTTTCTTGACCCCCTTTTCAACCGAGGAAAGCTAACGTATTCATAACCTGGTTGTCGATTAACATATCTTTCTAAAATTGGCATGATTATTTGATTGAAGCATTATACCGACTGAGACCCAACCACTTTTTAATTTTTGTAACCATTAAATATTTAATACTCATCATTTAATAGCTATAATTGCTTGTTAATGCGGCTGATTATTTCTTAATTTGCATAATCGTTCGTCAGAATTTAGTAATAGACTCAATACAATGGTGCACATGTATAGCCCATTCTAATATTAGCTAGGACTATGAATGAGCGCGCGCACTAACATTCAAATGCTAGCTCACATTTGTGCGCTCCGAAAGCTTTTAAGCACAAATGAATCCTAATAAACTCCAATATGATTCAATTGAGATCAAATTTTATCACAAAAAATAAGTCAATAAGATAGATTTCACATATCCCAACAAGGAAAAAAAATGTTTCCTTCATGTTTGAAATAAATCCAAAGAGTACACAGAAAAATTTTATTTCACTCATCCTCATTTACCTCCTTTTCTATTAATTTATTTCAACTTCAATTACCTTGTAATAAATTTTCCCCTACACGGGATTCAGAAAGAAGAAGGGTTTTACAGAATGAAAAACATCAACAAAAATAATTCAATTGCCTACATCAAAAAAAAAAAAAAAAAAAAAAACCTTAAAAACAAAAAACAGAAGTAGAGCTCACATGAAGCATACTCGTAGAAGCAAATGATCAGCAGACAAGCAGAGTTACAAAAGCAATGAAGATACAGAAAAGAGGCAACATGTGTGCTCAATCAATGAGAAAAGGCGAAGGTATGAATTTCTGGCTGCCACAATTATCAGTTTAAGAGCTAATTCCGCAATGCTGCTACATTATTACTGAATCATTTTTTAGCATTAAAATTCATTCTTAAGCAATCTATCCGAAGAAAAACAAGACAGATTGAGAGGGAAAAAGAAAATCTTAAGAGATAACAGAACTCACCACATCATTTGTTGTGAATCTCATCCATTGACTGTGTTGTCTTCACCCACCCACCATGGAGATGATCATGCCATCCACAAACCCAGCAGCTCAGAGATTTCATGGAGCCTTGAGCCAATGCGAGCATTGATGAAATTCGTCCAAGCCATTCATTACGTGCAAATTGAATAAACTGTTTTCAGGTGAAACAGCATGTGATTATTCTTCCCAGTAGTCGAATGCTTTCTTATGTATTTCTGTTCCATACCACTTTCCTTTAGGATTCTGCTTTTGGGCGAGTTGCAAACCTAGGATAAGCCTTTGTATTAGAAGTTCACGTGGGCCTATTTCGAATCTTCACTTCTAGGGCTCTTTTTTAAAGGGCACTCCAACTAGATCAGCAGGCCATATGGCTTCCTTGAAAGACTCACAAAAAGGAAAGGATGTTGCCAACGAGACTCCTTTCCTATCGTTTCAATGAGATTTGTTGAGCTCCTCTTTGGGCGTATGGCAAGTGTCATCAGAATCTTCAAAAAGGGAATATCCGCCTCTTTTACTGTCAGCACTACCTTTCACACTATCATCAGTTACTACTCTTCTCGCCTCTTTAGTGGCTTCCCGAGACTTCAACTCTCTAGTATCACGACAGCCTAACAACAGAAGGTCCAGCATTTTCCTCCGAACAACATAGATTGGATCAGGCTCAACTAAACCATCTTTGTTATATGCCTCTCTAAGGAAAACTGTTTGACCGTTTCCTTTGGTAGAGATCTGAAATATGCCGGGATGCTTCAGGAGAAGCTCTCGGACATTAACATCAATGCCTAAATCTCTCCGAAAGTGGGCGAGCCTTTCAACTTCAACCATTTTCTCAACAGTCAAGCTCAAAAACTCGTGTAAAATTCCCACAACTCTCTTCTCCGACCGCTGAATCGCGCCACTAGCATGAGATCGAGCAATCTCATTCTCATAAGGCTTCACATAAGGCATTCTCTGCCAATTCTTAACATTTTCCTTCAACCCTTTTTCAATCTTAAACCCTGTTGGAAAGTTTATGGGAAATGCATACTTTGTCTCATATTCACTCAACCACTTCTCCCTATATTCTTTTTCTCTCCACTTCTCGACTTCCTCGGTCGCTAAACCCCCATCTCTATCAACCAAACCCACTATCTCGAAATCTATTAGCTTAAAGTCATTGGAATATTTTTGAAGTATCGAGTCTCTAAAATCTCGAGGCAACCCCAATTCTCTCCTAACTAATCTCAGAGCATGTATGCGAAGTGTACCACTCTTGGACATCATTAATAGCTTCTTTAATGTCCTAACATTTTCTAGTTCGCGTTCCTGCGTAAGAACCCTTTCTTCATCGACTAAGTCTAACATTTTAGATGTCACTCTACAACACAGATTCCTCTTCAATGGGTGGGTAAAGATCTCAAAAACATGCGGGTACTTTCGAAGAAACTCACCAACATTAATCCGGAGACCAACTACGCCTGCCCATCTAGACATGATCTGGACGGATACAAAGGGACCTCTTCGCTTGGACATTAGGTCGAATAGGTGAAGGGCAAACCCGAGTTTTCTGAGTCGGGACATTAGCCTGTCTAGCTTCAGGTCTCTGGTTCTGCTTTCTAAGCGCGTTTGCGCGGTGTTCTCTGGTTTTCTCCATCTCCGTTGAGCAGAAAAGTTGAATGGACCAAAGTTGATTGGAAAATTTGTTGGTAGATGAGGAACGGTCGTCTTGGTTTGAAGGACTCTGAGGATTAGGAGCCTCATGTAACGAGGAAAGACAGGAAGCGAGGGAAAACACAGGTTTTATGTGCTGAACTCGACCGCAACTTGGTCTGGAAGTAGCAAGTGCGAGTCCGTCGGTCGGAGTGGTGGCAGGGAAGAAAAACGCAACTTACCGGCTGCTAATTTTTTTTTAAATTTAAACTGTTTATTGAAATAAATAAATATAATTAAAATATTTTTGAAAATAAAAAAATTAATTAAAATTAATCATATATTTAAAAATAAATAATGAAATATAAAAAATGATTATCATTACTTAAAAACATGGGACATGCGTTGTATGCACTTATTATACTTTCAAATATTATTTATTTATCTATTTTAAAATAAGTATAATTTATAATATTATTTAAATATTTTTAAAATGTTTAAAAAATATTTTATTAATGCTATGCAAAAAAATATTTACAATATAATATATATATATATATTATTTTTTTATATTAATAAATTATCAAAAAAAAAAAAAAGTATTCAAGGAAGATAAATTTCAAGTGACTAACTAAGAATTATCAAATCTAAGGATACATTGTTTGATCTTTTTTTTTTTTTTATGAAATTATCCAACACCTATTAATTAAAATATAATAGAATTTACACAATTATTATAATTTTAAAAATACATCTCAAATAAATAATATAAATATACTAACAAGGAATAAAACTAACCAAATATATAAACAAAATTACATAATCGACTCTAAATCAGCTAACGCAATACTCTTAGTTAATAAAATAACGTCAAAGATAATATCATCACGAGTCCTAAGACTCCTTGTGGAGCTAGATTTGTGTCATGATATATATTCAATCATTTATTTTGGTTTCATCATTAGATAGAAGAATGTTCTATTTGAAACAACTCTAATTAAGAGGATAAAATTATCTCTAAGCATAAGATCAGCATTAAAAAATTATAAATAATTAAATAAATAAGATATTTTTTATAAAGTGAGATACCTTACCAACATATTGTCTAAATGTAAAAATTTTTAAATAGTCTTAAATATCACAATTTTTTTTCATTGTTTTAATTTAAAAATTAGTTAATAAGAATCATGATAACTCTTATCCATCCAATAACTTATGTAGAAAAGGTTAAACATTGTCATAAACATATTTTTTAGTTAATTAGTATTTTAAAAGGATAATCAATTTTAATAAGTAATAACTGCAATATGTTATTTTCTCCACAAAATCATAATACATTCTAGTAGATTGAATTAACTCTTATGTGATGAATGAAGATTGAGAGCTTAAGATTAGATAAAAGCAACCTAAATAAATTTTATCTTTATATATTTTTGTTTTGATAAAAAAAATATTTGAGATTCCCACTTTTATTTCTCAAAACTTCATTTTTTTGTATTTTACTCTAATTTTTATCTTAATATCAATTTTATAATATACAAAATACATTAGTCAAATTTATAATATATTTTCATCACATAAACAAATATAATATACAAAAGCAAATTTTTGGACCTTTAATCTAATTTTTACTCACTAAAAAACCAGAATGAGAACTTTAGAGAATTTATAATTAACTCGTTGGGTTATTCTATAACATTTAAGTTAACAAAGAATTTATAACAAATGAGTAAGATATGAAAGAGAATATGTTATAGAATGAAAAAGTATATTTTGAAAAATGATGAAGTATTCTAAAGGACAACCTCCAAAGCCATCTACGCTAACCTTGTGCTACAAGACCAATGATGGACATCGGAGATCATAACGCTTAGTAGATGATCGAATGTTTCAAGAGTTTATATCTTTCAATTGATTCCGAATCTTTTGATATTGAAATTGTAAAATTATAAGATAGTCATATCACAATATTGTTTGATACTATTATTGTGCTAAGAAGTTTGGTATTTATACATCTGTGGAGCTAATTCATTGGTATTTTTTTTAGGTAGGTTACAGGTCACAATCTTGACACAGAAAATAAATATTGGCTATTTTGATCAATTGCCATTATGTACATTCAGAATTATAGGTTATAGAGAAAGACTCATCGGATCGTGAAGATCATAAATATTCACATTCCTAACGTGTTATCAGCTAAGGATATTGAAATTTAGTTAAATGTGAAAAGTTGACTATTCGATAATGCATCTTGGCTTTCGTTAACTTGCTTCTCTAGATAAATCTTTGTAAAATAACGATCTCAAAAACGATGCTTAGCCCAGGAGTTTTATGCCACCGGGTCAGCCAATCAACACACCTAAGTCATCAAGACTATAACTAAACCTACTAATTAGGTTCTTTTTGGGACTATATGCTCTCTATCAAGCATCTGGAAACCATTCGTTTGACAATCCAAACTCATCATTCCATCCACAAGTGAGATTGTTAGAACACAGATTAAACTGAAGTTCTATCAAACTCAGTAAATATACAAAATTTCAATAAAAACATATACTTTAATGTCCTCTATACTTTTCATAGTTTATGAACAATTTAGCTAATTTTAAAATAATAAAATTATATTTAAATAGAAAGCAAGATTATAATTTTTTAAAAAATAAGGTAGAATAATATTTAAAAATATATAGATATTTTAAAAAAATAATAGAAAATAAGTCGTTGATATAACTATCTGAGTGCAACTAAAAAAAAAAAAACAAAAACAAAAAGCTATAGAAAAATATTTCAGAATTCAATGAGCAATCTTAACATTTTTTAAAAATAAGATGATATTACCTAATATTTACTATTTTTACATTAACCCACCAGTATCAACCAATTCCTAAAATACTCTATTTTTAAACAACATGCAAAAGCATTCATTAAGTATGCTCCTATCCTTGGTATTATTTAAAAAAAATCACCAAAAGAAAGCTAGCTGTAATATATTATTAAATAGTAATTATGAAATCATCTAACTTTATCTCATTAGTGCGCTTCAATATGCCCTTATTTTTATTATTAAATTTAACCAAAAAAAATACTTTAAGCTTTCATTGGAAGCCTACATAATCTTGACAATCAGGGTTACTTTTCATCTTTATTGTTGGAGGCAAACTGGAATAGAAATTGGTAAGCCAATTTCTAAAAAATTTGAATTCAATTTGTTGTTACTCTATAGAAACAACTCATGATGTCTTCCTTAAAGTTAAAAGGAAATAAATGTAAAATACAACATCCTCCAAATTTTAAAAGTTGAGTAGCGTTCAGAAGTAGTCTAAATGATCCATTAGGTCAATACTTTCGTTATACGACCTCATTACTAGTGTTCAAGATAATGAAGGAGCTAATGCCTCATTATTTCTAAGGTAAATGGTGTCCAACCCAATTGGATTATCTATGTAATAATATTTCCTTAAAAATTTTACTATTCTATTTTTTTTATTTGTTCATCTATTTCGGTCATAGAGACAGTTTTTTACATTAAAGAATGTCTTTAATTCTAAATTATTAGTAGATATGTTCGATATCTTCTTGGCCTATTAGAGTTCTAGGTATACCCTATATGACTTCTCCTCTTGGTTTAAAGGATGTCCACATTTCCAAGTATATCGTGGATTCTAACGCTTAGATCTTTCCTCTTTAGGTTCAAAGTTCAAATGTCCATCAAATAAAAAATGAATAATTTTTACGTCCATCTTAGGGGCCCATGGGTGTCTTTAGTTGAGGAAGGCTCTCTTTAGGGACAACTTTTTGTTCTTTTGACCTCTTCCTTGTGCTCAAAATTTGTTATTGAAGGATTTCAACCTTTCAAGTTTAGTTATCAACTTTGTCCCATAAGGACTTTAATATCTTTAATATGTTTTAAATTTGGACGGTTAGAGCCCCAATATCAAAGTTAACTAGTGAACGAGCGCTCTTATGGCTACATTCTTTTAAGAGGATACCACATGAGAGAATATTCTTTCCCTATTGGCTTAATTATCCATGTATTATTATATTCATTATATTTAATTAGTCCAAAAAAGTGTAAATTAATAAAGTTTTTAAATGAGTGTGATAAGAATCAAATAAGAACAAACAGCTTAACTATATTTTTATAAACAACGTCAATAATAAGTACTTTAAATATGTATAATAACTCAAATAGAGTTGAGTCAGGCCATCAAATATTTTATTCGGATCTTGTACACTATAATATTAAGTAAGAGTTTAGAGAATATATCATATTAGTAATTTTTTTCTCAAAAATAAAAAAAGTGGTAAAGATTATATGGAGATGAAAGAATAAAAGATGGAGGATTAGACTTAGAAATTTGTGAATGATCAAATAATTTGATGACTAAAGCTCTATACTTGATCTCTGAATTTTATTCCCTGTTTTCATGAAAAGTAGTGTATATTTATAATAACATTGTCAATTAATAGTAATTTTTTAAATATGAATAATTAACCATGATCTAAGTGGCTAGTCAAATTAAAAATTAGATAGTTCAACCGTTTAATATGAGAGAACATAATACTTATATGTAGAATATATTAATTACTTACTTGATCTAATTATTCAGTGAAATTAATCTCTTAATTCATTTAATCGTTAGGATTATTTAATTGTTTGGTTTGATTAGTCGTTTGATTTATTATTTGGATGTTCAATCAGTTGGATCTTCGATCCTTATTATGCTCAACAATTCAATCATTCAACTAGTTGGCAATTCAGTCATTCAATCATTTAATAATTCGATCAAATTTCTTTCAATTCCATATTTGACATTTATTATTAAGATTTGATCTTAATAATTTTGCTAATTCATACATCTTTTAGAATTTGTGTGATTCTTATATTAATTAATTCAATTAACCTTATTCTAGCTAATACCCAACAAAATGATATTTACAAATATTAAATTAAAAATTCACAATTAGAAAAATTGAAAGTTTAGCTATTTGTCTATATCACACAAAATCAAATATAATTATTTTGTCACAAGTCGTAATGACACTCCTAATCACAGTCCCATAAAAACCTCCCTGTACCGTAGCACTGCTCTCATAATGAGACCAAATCAAATATAACACATTTTGAAGTGTAGTCCATAATAAAAATTAATTTGTTACTGCTTTAAAATTAATTAATTAATTAATTTTGTGAGTTAAGATAAGCCTGGTAAATTGTCAGGCTAAGTCAGAACAGCTAAATCGAGTCATATTAGTTTTATTATTATATTATTATCTTAATTTAATAATTATGTTGACTATTTTAAAAGTGTTATATTCAGTTTAATTATAGTAATTATCTTATTTGATTACCTGTGATTTCTTACTTTGATTTGTTTCATGAAATATTTTATATATGAAATTAATAATCAATTGACTTTTCAGTATATTAAGTTTCAGATGAATCCAATTATCCACCTAAGACAAGGACCAAAGGAGACCTTATCTCTTAATAAATGAAAGGAGTTATTACATAATTATTTTTTTTAAAAAAATTAAAATTTAATTAAAATTATTCATTAAATTATATGTATTTATTTAAAAATAAATAGTTTAAATTAAAAAAATATATATTTTATTTTTCAAAGAGACGAAGGCCGACTGGTCTCCCTAAGGCAGGACATGGACACCGTGGTTATGACAAAGATCATAAACGAATTATTGACTAGAAAATGGAAACTCACAGTAAAGCTGCAGAATTATGACACGTGTTGGAAGGTTTGTGGCTCGTAGTAGGTAAGGCCTTTGAAAATGCGAGTATGGATCATATAAATAAAATGAATTTTATTAAAGGGATATTATTTATTTATTTATTTATTTATTTAAATATTTTTAACCTTGAGATATTTTCCTTATAATAAATATTGATGAATAATTCGTATTTAAAAAAAAATAACTATATGATAATTTTTCAACTAAAATAAATTGGACTAATAAGAAATAATCTGATAAGATTTGGCTTTTCCTCCAGCCGAATGAATAATACAGAAAGCGGAAAAGACAAGAAAAGGCAACGCCACGTGTCAAAGGGCTTTCATTGAACGTGAGCCACAACATTTCCAACATTCCACACCCTTCTAAAATCTCTCTTCACGAATTATGCAAACAGCGAGAAAGGGTAAAAAACCTAAACTACCCCTCTGACGTGGCGTTGCCTGCACTTTCCCTTTTCCTTCGTCTCCTTAAATCGTCGCCTCTTGTGTTGATCCTCTGTCTCTTCCTCTGTCCGCAAGTAGCTCTTCCCCTCTCTCTCCGTGCTGGTAGTCAAATTCTTGAATTCAACGGCTGGTTCGTTTTTTTTTTTCTTTTTTTTTTTTGTATTTATAATGCTCTAATATCGGTTTCTATTTGTATAGCAAAGAGAGAGATTCCAATTTATCTGCCCCTTCTTTGCGGCTTCTTCTCGAGAGAAAAACAAGCGGATGTGGTTGATTTGTGCAGATTTGAGCACTAGCGATTTCTCCCTCTCTATTGATTACTGCTTTTCACGAAACGGTGGATCGAATTACTTGCGGCTATTTGTTCGTTGAACGAGGCTTTTCGTTATTGAAAGTCGATTTATTGGAGGAGGAAAAGAGCGGAGAGATCGTTTCTTGGATGGAGATTTTTACATCAGCTAGTGAAGAACGACAACTATTGGTTTTTATTTTAGCTGTCTGTGCGTGATTCCTGGAAAGATTCAGAGATCACAGTCTCTAGTGTTTCTACGGCGGTGGCTGATTGGCGGTTTCTTCTTCTGACTATGGCTATTCAAGTATGTACTAAAATTTTCTCGTCGTTCATCTAAAATTTAAATTTAAACTACATTTCTAATTTAGCCAAGAAAAAATCTTGAAGTTTTCTGTTTGTATATTGTTCTTGAGTGGATATAGGGATTGTCTTGATGCGAAGTTGAAGTTATTTTGCTTCTGTTGTTTGGGTGAGATAGGTTCTGCGTCTTTTATGCCGTGTTGACCGCAAATCATTGACAGTAGATTTATGGTTTTGCTTCGAAAATTAGTTAAAAATTCAGAACATTAAACTCACTACATGGTCGGCAATTGTATGTTTATTGCTTTGAGTTGAATCGGTCAATATTTACTTGATTCGTTCAATTCTTCGCATCTATGCTCAACCAAACTTGACAGAATGTTAAAGGCTTAGGTAAAACATTGGCATCGTTCACCATACGAGCTCCGCATTTTTTGGGAGGGGATTATGGAGTAGAAACAGTAGTCTTTACACTTTCAATTTCTTATATATTTTCTTTTTGGAAAATGTGTCTACTTGTTTGTTAGAAACTGGTCAATTTTTGCAAGCCCATTGTTTTATCAATCAAGCTAGGTTTTTCCCCATTGGTAGTCTTTCAGTTCTCTACGAAATTCACGACTCCATTAAAAATTCTCTCTGATCCATCAACACGAAATGCTATCTAAAAAAAGTTACTTTAAAGCCGACTTGAAATTATAGTTGAGGTTTGTTCGAGCTTGATGCAAGAAACTTAACAAGTTAATCATTCCTATTTTATAAGTTCATTTTGTTGGGGTTAGAATTACTGGTCGATCAGTGAAACCGAGAGGATAGGGATGGCAGGCACATGCACACATCAAAGGAAATTGGAGAGAATTGGAATACATAATTTTTATGTGGAGACCTTCTTCTAAAATAAGAGGAAAAAATTACGGGACACTTAGTTTATAAATAATTTCACTTTGTAAGTTTGATCACAAAAACCCTTTATTACACAAGCTCTTAGAAAATTGAGAATAGAGTAAGAGCAAAATACAAAAGTAAAATTGCTACTTATTGTATTCTCTCTTTGTTTTTCTCTTTCTCATTTCACTACTCACTCCACCACATAATTCAGCACACACTCATATATATATATACATATACTTCGGGCTATCACCTGCTTTTGCAAGGTGGTGGAATGTATTGCAAGGCTTGCCACTTACTCTGCAAGACGTCTTCTTGCTTGTTATGCAAAAATGGCTGCTAGCTTTGAAGATCAACTTCTTTATCTATAAAGTCTGCTGTCTGCACAGACTTTGTAGGTCAACTTTTACAGACAAGCTATCCTCGGCCATTGACCAAAGTCTTCGGTCTTCGGGCAATGTCCTCGGCTGATAATCAAAGTTCTCAGCCTTTATTCCACTTCAGCTAGAGTGCAATCACTCCGGCCTTTATTTCACTTCGAGCCACATCGGTCTTCAGATAAGCACATATGTAAACAATACTTCTTACACGGGAATGACCTAAAATCCCAACACATTTAGCGAAGAACACATTTTAAAGAAGACAATGGTTGGTATATCAATTACTATAACTCAATTCGGGAGGATTTGTTCAGAAATTTAAGTTTAGTTCATTCGTACACAACTCATTAATTAATAAATTGATCTTGAGGTTAATTTTAAACTTTCCAAGTCTATTCTAAGTAAAAATTCAATTCCTTTACAATCATATCTATGATAATTAGCTGCCAATAAGTGATAATATGACTGCTCATAATATACAAATTTAAATAATGATTTATAAGTCATTAATAATCTATTAGTTTATTACTATTTTTAAATAAATTATGCACAAATACTTGTTAAGTTATAGGTTACTCCCGTGTGGGTTTATATCCATTTGGCGTGCCAATTATTGGTACAATTGATGAGTTTTTCGTGCACGCGACGAAGGCCTGAGGCGTCGATTCTAAAAGCATCACGCTTGAAGTGCACCTGATGCACCGATTTAGAAGCATTATGCTCGAGGTACTTTTGAGAGACGCTTGAGGTGCCAATTCCAGAAATATCGGGCTTGAAGCGTGCCTAACTGGTGCTTGAGCTCCATTTCTAGAGGCATCTGTATTTGATATGCGCCTGATGTGCTATCAAGCACGACCCACAGAATAAAAACGCGCCAACGTGTTTTAGGGCAAACCCACTTGCATTCTAAGCGCCGTTTGTGAGAGAAAAAAAAGAGAAAAGAGAAAGATTCGAGTACCCGATAGAGTTCCGAATTGTGTTATAATTTTTGCCAATATTAAGTACGTTATTCTTAACTTGAAGAAAAATATTTACCGATTTTTTATTTATTCTTTTTCATCTTGTATTCTCTATTATTCAAGCTTATTTTGAGACAATATATTGTGACTTTGTATTTGAAATTTGTGTAACCAAAATATTATGTAGTGAAGATATTTTGAAACTTCTAATCTTGTGGTTTTTTTTCTTTATTATAAAGTGAGTTTTTTAAATAAAAATCGTGCCTTATTTTATTATTTGTGATTATTATGTGCTTGTCGTACATAGTTGATTCTTTCCTCACGATTTCAATAAGCGGTCCGGTCTCAATAACACTAAGTTTGATTTTGTTATAACAATCGTTAAACAGTAATTTAAATTTTTTTAGGAAGACCCCAAATTAGACTACTCAGATCACGTTGACTACCGTACTCCCAATTGTTAAAAGTATCTTTTATAAATATTTAAAACTTACCCAAAATTGTTAGATTATTATTGTGAAAAATTCAAAAAGTACACTTATTATATTATTATACTTATTCAAATTTGGCTTATTTTTATTTTTATAAGTTTATAAAATACTGTTTTATCATCACAATTCAAAAAGTTAGCAGGTAAGTTAGATTTGGAAAATTATAAAAAATGCCTAGTCTTAATAAGTGAAATATTCATCACAATTCAAAAAGTTAGTACTTAAGTTAGATATTGGAAATTATAAAAAAACCAAGTTTTAATAAGTGAAAAATTCTAGAAAAATATCACTTCAATGATTTTTAATTTCTCCATAATTCAATATAATGTTGGAAAATTTCAAAATAGATAAATTCATAATAGAATTCAGTAGATAGTTTTTCATATTTGACCAAAAAAAAAAAAAAGGAAATTGATACAGAATTTCGTTGTTGATATTGTTGTTGTTGTTGAGATTCAGATCACTTATTTAAATCGCGAGAAAATAATCAACAATTCACAACAAGCACACAATAATAATCAATAATGAGACAAAATATAATTTTTATGAAGAAAACCCTTTTAAGAATGAGAGAAAAAAAGCATTGGATGATATGTTTGAAATATTTTCACTATATAATCAATTCGGTTATACAAATTTTACAAATATAAGGACTAGGTACTTTGTAACAAATTGACCGAGCAACAATGAGTATAAGACAAAAGAGTAAAAAATATAACTGATAAAACGTTCTTCTCAACTCCAAAAATAGTATACCCATGGTAAGCGATGATTGAAATACGATTTAGAATTTAACTGGGTACTTGAATCTTCTTTTTCTCCATTTTCTCTCTCCCTTTTTTCTCTTAAAGACAGCGCTTTAGGTTTCAAAGAATGCAAGTAGTTAAATCCTAAAATACGTTAGCGTATTTTTATACTATGAGCTGTGATCAAGCACGGGTGCCACCAGGAATTGCGCCTCAGGCACCCATCGGGCTCACCTTGAGCACATACCCCACTGTTTTCAGCATCTGAGGCGCGCCTCAAATGCAAAGCCACTGGATTCAGCGTTTTGAGCCCACATTGAGCGCTCTCCATTTGGAATCGGCGTTCATGCACTGGTCAGGTGCGTGAAAATTTCAATCTCCCGTAACAGTACAATACTCGTGTGACCTCGTCCGAACCATCAAACGGTTCGTCAAATGGGTATAAATTTACACAGAAATGACCTATAACCAAATAGTTGCGGCTGTGATTGAGCTGGGATTGTGTAGGAGGGGATGCATATTTCCTCGCTTTTTTACAAGAACAATGGTGTGGTTTATTGTGGGTTTTTCACCAGGCTTGCAAACTTTCTTCTCTTTTTGGCTGACTTGGCTTTGTTGGAACATTTAATTGGTGTCAATCAATGGTCTAATATTTCTACCTATGTTTCTGAACCTGGACAACATGAAGAAAATGCCTGAAAGAAAATTGAGTACTTGAGAAATGAAGGGGATGATATAATAGCCTTCTTTTCGCTCCCCACTTCTTTTGATTGGTGGATAAACTAAGATCTACTTGGTGATGAAACTTAGGAAGATCTACATACGTTATCCAATGTGTTGCCTCTTGTGCGACCATTTTTGCTGTGATAAATAGTTGGAACTTATCGGATATGCTGCTGGAAGGGGGGATCTGATTTTTAGTAACTCCCAGTTTTTTTCTTTGAAATGTTAGGATCAGGCTAGTGGCCTTCATTCAAACACCCTTCAACCAACAGGAAATGACATTTCAATGGATAACGGTGGACAATCTACTGCAGGGGAAGCCCTTGTTCCTAAGGTATTGGTCGTCTTCTGCTCAACAACTTCTTTATCTGGGATGATCAAATTCAGACCTCCCTCTTTCAGTTTTTAATGTCTCTTCGTTATGTGAACAGATTAGGAAACCGTACACCATAACAAAGCAAAGAGAAAGATGGACAGAAGGAGAGCATAATAAGTTTCTTGAAGCTTTAAAACTGTATGGTCGGGCATGGAGAAAGATAGAGAGTAAAGTTTCACAACATGATTCTTTTTTGGAGACATACAGCAGTCATAATTTCTCTATTAAATTAGTTATGCTTTTGTACAGAGCATGTGGGCACCAAGACAGCAGTTCAAATTCGGAGTCATGCTCAAAAGTTCTTTTCTAAGGTCTATTGCCCATCCTCTCCATTAATATCTTGATATCCCACTTTTTACAGGAAGCTGCACCACGTATGACCCCAAAGCCATAGAAAACATTTTTCCAAGGTCAATTTGTTGGGATTTGGCCAAAGCACATATAATTGATGTAGTGGAACAAGCTTGAACTTTACTGGCACTGGACACTTGAGCATAAGAAGCACAATGTTACACAATAATTTTTAATGTAAAAACTCTTTCAAACCAAGAGAAAAATTATGATACAATTTCAAACAAATCCAATATAGAAGTGACCAATTGAAAAATAACCCATTTCGAAATCTCTTCACTATAATTTAAGTAAAAGATTGGTTGAATATAATCCCTAGCACACTTAGCGAATAATACACTAAGGGAAACGAGCAATTAAATAATAATATGTTTTTAGACAAGAACACTAGAATAATATACCCGATCTTTGCGAAGAATGGAACTCAAATCAGACCTTAATTGGATGTCAAATTTCTTCCTCTTCTCTTTTTCTCCCTTTTCTCTTTGTGTGGCGCTCCTTGTGTTACAAAATAATTTCCGATACTTTAAAATCGTATTAGATGCAACTTTATAATAATATTAATGCACAAGCACTCCTCAAGCGCGCATTAGACATGGATTTACTGGATAAACTGTGCACGAGCACCTCTCAGGTACAATCTTTCTGGACAAATTACGCACGTACATCCCTCAGGCACTACTCTTCTGGGCAAATGGCGCACGTGCCCTCTTCAATTATCCATCATGCACCACTTGATTGAGCTTTGTCCAACCCTTGTACGAAAATCACGTGACCTTTCAATGTTCTTTGTCACTCAGACAGCCTTTTGAATGACTTTTGACCGACCCTCACACAAACATCATGCGATTTTTGCCTGGCTTGTCTGCCTGAGCATTTTCTACGCATAAATATTGCGCGTTCTTTAGATGATCCATCTATTTGTTGTGATACTTACAAGAAAGTGGCCCAAAACCCAATACAATTATGTATTAGTATAGGTGTTCTAATCCATCCTTTATGTTTTTTGTGGTTAGGTGGCACTTGAATCAAATAACTACACAAGCTCAGTGAAATTCGTGGAAATACCTCCTCCTCGTCCTAAAAGAAAGCCTATTCATCCTTACCCGCGTAAATTGGTATTGCAGCCGACTAAGGAGATGCCTGTTCATGATCAGCCATCAAGATGTACCTCTCCAAACACACCAATATCAGAACCGGAAAACCAGTCTCCAACTTCGGTTTTTTCTGCCTTTGCCTCCGACACTCTAGGTTCAGCAGATTTAACCGTACACAGCCCATCTCCTGTGTCATCTGCTGAGATTGTGAACAAGGCCTTTTGTTTATCTGCTGAAAATAATTCACCACAGCAGGAGAATGTATCTCAATCCACTCCAGATGAGCTAGTGTCACTGGTATGTTCCCATTATCATTCATTGTTTCCTACGTTGATGGGTTTCTTCAGTGATCTTTATGTTTGATTTCCATGTTATAACTTAGGGTTTTGTTGGATGCCCAGAAATTGAAGTTGTTCCCTGAAGTAGATGCTGCTGTTAAAGAAGGTTTAATTGAGGCAGCATCCACCAAGAGTCTTAAGTTATTTGGGAAGACTCTATTAGTAACAGAACTTCATAAGTCACTTTCTCCATCTGCATGGCCCATCAAGTCACCCCCTTTAGATATGGTGGAGGGATTTGTGCAAGCATACAGCCGAAATGAGAGTCGTCTCGATATCACTTTAGGAAACACCAACAATTCATGGAATCAGCTGCCACGGGGATCACTTCCGGAAATTTGCTATTTGAATCCACACTCACTGTCAGCAGATGCCAGATCTCCAGCTGCTTTTTCATGGTGGGCTATTAATGGGGGAATGCCGGCTGCTTTCAACTCACTTAGTAAACTCAATTCAGCCAAAGATTCTTTCATTTGTAGCCCCGGTGAAGTTCAAGACAGTAGAAATCATAGAGAAGGATCATGGACAGGCTCAAACGATGGGTCAGTGAATGCACTTGAAAATCGTGATAAGATTTCGGACGCTGAGACTCAGTCTGAGCATTGTTATTCAGAAAAGAAGGTTACAGACACATTTTGTCAGCACACGCCTTACGAGAATCAAGTCATGCATATGAAAAGAGCTCATATTGGTAACTCTATGAAGGGATTTGTGCCATATGAAAGATGCTTGTCCGTGAAAAGCTCCCACTCATCAGCAATAACTACTAATGAGATGGAAATGCAAAGAACGCGTCTTTGCTTGTAGCAATGCAGCAGTCCTGAGTTGGCGAGGGCTTCTTTGTTTAGTATGATTGCGTCTTGGTGCAAAGATTTAAATGCCGAAACTGCGAGACCTAGAAATTTTGGCTGCTGCACGGGAAGGAGAGCCTGTACTGGCTGGATATTGGGGAGTGAAATGTAGATCGGTATCACCTTTGGAGCTGTGGAGGGCTGATCGTCTGAAGACATTTACAGTTGCAGCCTCTTTTCTGCCGTAACTTAGCCGCTCTCATTACCCGGTTAGCATTTGCTTTGGATTTTTTTACGAACTAGCAACTGTATACGAACTAGCTACTGTATAGTTCTTTGTTCTTTTTCTTCTTTCTTTGCATTGTGAATCCTTGATGATATTGCTTCACTTGTTGTTGGCACTTGGAAGTTTTTTAGTCTATGATTTAGTGATCACCTAGGATTTTGACCTGAGTGGAGCTGCTTCTTCAGAACGCAGATGATCAGGAGAAGAAGAAAATTTCTGCCTCATCAACTATTGAGCTAGCCTCAAGTTTGTAGCGTTTTGGTTCTCCGTAGGTAGTGGATGTTCTTGTATGATGTGTTAGAGTTACAGCCGACCCTATCTAGAGATCCACAAGACTTTATCATTTTTGCTGTTGGATTTCGGAAGAGTGAGCTCTGATGTATTGATAAGATTGAAATGTAGAGATTATAGTTGGGTTTTGGATCATTCTTTTGTAAGTTTCATACCCATTGACATGTTCTACATTAAGATGCTCGACATTGCGTAAGAATTCACTCGAGTAGAGAAAATTTTTTAATAGCAAATGATAAATGCTTGAAAAGAGCATGTGTGTAGTTTGTCCAAAGGAGAAGTGATTGCTGTGTGCTTGAGAGTTATCTCTGTGTGGTTTATTTGAAAAGGTTACATTTGGTATGTATTTGTGGGGCGTTTATATACTATTTATTCAGCGAGTCCATGCTTAAGAGGCTATTGTACACTAACACTCTTAAAAATTATCTTGATACAATTTTTTGGCTATTGAATGCGGTTTTTCTGAGTCCTTAAGTGTTAACACAATGAGAAAAAGAAGAGGAAAAGAGGAAACAAAAGAAGATGATGATAATGATGAAGATTTGCTCATTTATTTGGGATTCGAATCGTATTTTATTATCTGCTTACTTTTGATATGTTCTTATTGTTGTCAATAATATTTTATCAGTTATTTTATTCTCATTTGCCCATTTATTCTCTATTATTTGGATTTATCATTACAATGTGTTGTATTCATGTGTTTGTTTGGGGTTTTTTAACAAGGATTTACAATATAGTGGATATTTTTCAGGCTCATAATCCTATAATTTTTTTATCATTCCTAAAGGAATTTGTCACATAAAATATTGTACCATATTACTCGTGATTATTAATTTGTGTTATGAATTATTATATCATCTTCTCACAAATTCAATCAAATGGTTTAAAAATAATCATTATATAGATTAGTTTGTAGCTTTGTCAGCAAAATTTGGTGTCTGGAGCTCAATAAGTGATATCAGAGATATTAGATTATTGTGTTGAATTTTTTTAGGCTGATGAAGTTTGGTAATAAAATGATTTATTCAAATAGCATGAAATATGATATATGGAATTAAATGAAAGATCTATTATTTGTTAAAATAATACATATTCTAGTTTTTATTATCCCAAAGTTTGAATCAAAATCTAATGAAAAGTTGGCTGTTAAACATTAACAAGTTTGTGGGTATATTTGATAATTTATTGACAATGATATTTACAACCACATCCGCAATAAAAGAGGTGTGTGGGCACTATAGAAGAAGCTCAAAATGCTATATGCTTTAAAAACATATAATAATAAACCGTATCACTTGATAAAGTTAATACAAATAAGGCACTAGGAAGACGATTCTATAATCAATCATCTAAACGAGTTATAAGGGTGTGTTGTTTAATTAAGTGGTATGCGCATTAAATTTGATCATTAGTTGTTAGGCTTATGGTTGTTGACCACACTAGCAAATTTATAAAATGTTATTCGGATCATTATTACTAATACCACTCTTAATGATATAGCGACATTAGAGATAGCCAATAGTACGATCTTTGATGAGGAGATCATAAGGCTCCACATCCTCACATTTGAAAGCGCTAGTTTCAAAATCATGAAAAAAAGTTAAAAAGAGAGAGGCCCTAAATCTAGTAAAAATGGTTAATGCAAATCAAGATCAATGTTTCAAAATCTCGAATGTCATCATTGCAAGGAAAGTGACATAATAAGAAGTATTATTATAAATGAAAGTGTGAGAATGGAGATAGTGGCGAAAAAAAGGCCAAGAATTTCTGAGACGATTAAATAGCTTCGGTTATTACCAACTTTAATATTATTACCGTGTATAAAGAAGATGTCATCAATGTAGTTGATCATGAGATAAGTTGGATAATGATATTGGTGCATCACTCTACATGACCATGAAAAAGGAATTTTAGATATTTAACTATTTTTTATTTTACCAGACAAGCTTGATTACGAGGGATTTTACAACATATTTTGCAACGGCAAATCAAAGCTCACTAGAGACTCTATAGTGGTTGTCTATTGGAAAAAGTTTTCCAATTTATATGTGTTGCAAGTTTCAGTCTTAATTAGAAACGTGAATGTGGCCAAGAGTAACAAGTCATTTGATATATAATACAAGTGTCTTAGTTATATGAGTAAGATTAGGTATTTAGCAAATAAGAACTGTCTTTTGATTATGAAGGAGGTAAAGTTGAAAACGTATCCTTATTATTTTGTCAGGAAGGAACAGAGGATTTCATTCCATGGAAACTTATCTTCAAAAAAGGAGGATTTCTCTGAGTTCATGCATACCGAAATATGTGGCCCTCTCAAGGTAAAAAAATTCGGCAGACTACTTTATTTCATAACATTTATTAATAATTATTCAAAAAATTATAAATATATTCCTTAAAAATGAATAATTGAGTGCTTCATGTTTTCGTTCATGCATTGGCTGAAAAACAAATAGGGAAGAAGTTAAAATACGTCCAAAATAACAATAAATGAGAGTACATTTGGACATTTGATGCATATTATTAATCACATAGAATATGATACTAAAAGACTTCAACAAAGATACCACAACTCATTGGTGTGGTCGAGAAGATAAATCGAATGTTGATTGAAATAGTCTATTGTGTGCTTTCAAAGATGAAGCTCCCCGACTCATTTCGGAAGAAATCGTTGAATATTGTAATTTATATAATCAACTTTTCATCTAATGGTCCTCTAAATAGTGATGTGCACGGTAAGGTGTGATTCAAAAAGGGGATTTCTTACTATCACTTGTATATATTTGGGTGCAAGTCGTTTATCTATATTCTTGGAGAAGAAAGATCCAAGCTTGTGGCAAAAACGCAACAATTCATCTTTCCCGATTATATAGAAGACGAAGTTGGCTATCTGTTCTTTAATCCAATAGAGAAAAATTCCAAGAGGTGCTCGTGTATTGGCACTATTATAAATTATCTTGATGCAATTTTAGAGCAATTGAATGCGATTTTTTTGAATTCTTGAGCATCAATACAATAAAAAAAAGAATAACAATAGAGAAAAAAAATTTACTCATCTGTTTAAAAATTAAATTATGTTTCATTCTCCAATGACCTTAAATACATTATTTTTATTATTGTGAACAATATTTTACCGATTATTTTTTTATCATTTACTCTTTTATTTTCTATTGCTCATTTTTATTATCCTAATGTGTTAAATCCTTATGTTATTATATATTTTTATAATTAGGAGTCATTGTATAGTGAATATATTTTAAACTTATAGTCCACTATTTTTTCTTATTCCTAAAAAGATTTTTCATGTAAAATATTGACCATATTATTTATAATTATTATTTTATATTATATATTATTATATCATCTCCTCACAAGTATAAAAGGTTTAAAATTAATCACTGTAGAGATTAGTTCTCGACTTTACAATCAAAGATTCGGTATTTGGAACCCAACAATTGCGAGTTCAAATAATGGAAACCGTATCTCTGTTAGGCAGAGATATGGACCTTTTTGAGTTCATGAAAAGATTCGGTATGCATGAACTGATTTAACTGAAGGGGCTGATTTTATCTATGGAAATTTCTCTTTCTAAATATTCTTTATAATGCATACTAATATAATATTCAACGGTGCTGAAGGTCTTGACTATTAAAACAGTAATAAGTTTTTCTGGTAATTAAAACCAATCATGGCTCCATTTACAAAATTTAGATTGGAGTTTGGGACACTGTATTGTGCCCGATTTCTTCGTCGAAATAATTTAAGGATCCATATTTAATATTTTAAAAAAATAAAGTTATTTTTTATAATATTAAAATCTTAAAATACTGGTATTATTAAAAGGATAAAATAAAATAATTTATTTATTTACGCCCGTTGAGGATCCGGGGGGCGTCATTCTCCCTTGTGGAGAAGGACCGTCCTTCTCCTCATCTGAACCGTCGGATGTAAAATCCGACGGTCCACACGTTTTGAATGGATAATATAACATGGGCCGTTCGATTTTAAATTTAATCATCCAAAACACGTAACCGTCGAACTTTACATCCGACGATCCAGGTTAAGAGAAGGACGATCCTTCTCTACAGGGAAGAAGGACGCCCCCTCAATCCGTTGAGGGAACGCCAGTTTGGGTGTAACTCTTGATGGCATCAAAATTTCTTAGAATTTCAGTTTTCTATTTTATGGGGAAAAAATACCAAAACAGTTTAAACTTCTTTACTTCTTATTTTCTACAGTAATTTTATACTAACAAAAATTTCTGGACAAATTCCAAATAACAGAATTAACATTAAAAAAAATGAAATAATTCCAATTTTTGAGTTCTTTTAATATTAAATCACATTAAAATATGATCAATTTTATAAAAGTTTATATAAAGTTTATAATTAATATTAAAATAAAAGTAATAAAATATTTAATGCCTCGTTATTATTAAACGTCTTGAACACATTCTAAAAGTTAATCATGATACGTCCTGGATTTGAGTATTGAACAAATTTACGTTCAACTGCTCTTTTGAGTCCTGTCATCATTTTGTGCGTCTGGGATCTTATACATCAAAATAGATAATGAGAAATTAGATAAAAACGGCGGGACTTACTCTCCGATTTATCCTTCGATATTCAAATTAGTAAATTAATTTACAAAAAAAAAGAAGGTAAAAAATAGAGTATGTTGAAATAAATGCAATGAAATAAATTTGAGAGTAAGAATCGGAGATGCACTCATTGAGAGTGGCTATAGTGGTGGAGTGTTCGTTGAGAGCAGCATCTTTATTTATTGAGTTCGCTGGGAACTAATAGCGGAAGAAAAAGTAGAGTGATTCGACACATGAGTGTTGGAAAGTTTATGCAGGTTTGAGTATGCCAGAGAGTGCCTATAGAGTGTGTCTTCGGGGTTTTTTATAGTTATAGGTCTTTGCTGCCTTTCTTAGGTGGTGAGCCGGGATGCCTATCCTTTGAAAAGATACTTTCCCTTCTTCGTGTGGATGTGGGCGTCATTTTGGACTGCAACGATTGGAAAAAAGGATTTCTCTCTCCGTGAAAATGTCACGCGCAATGAATGTTAAGGTAGCTATTGTGAGTCGTACGCTGATCTACGAGTTGTACGCTGATCTGCTAGCTTTTCTTCTAGGTTGCACTCTGATTTTGGGAGATTTTCGTTATTGAGGGAATTGCCATCTTACCGTCGCGACCAATTTGGATAAATGACCGTTGAGTACAAAAAGGGGCACGTGGGCCGATTTCAATCTATGCCGTGTCTATTTTGGGCCACTTCCGATCTGATTGGGAGCTTTCTTCAGTCAACTGGAGTATTGACCATTCTTTAGATAAATGGGTCGCAATACATTCTCACCCACTTACCGATTTGGGTTGGCCTGCTATGACCATCCCCATTAGATCCAGACTTTTAAAAATCGTAATCCAAAATGATTCAGGTACAATTGATTTATGGGTTGAGTTTTATTTTTGATATTTATTTTTTATGTTAATCTAACACTATAAAAAATCTAAATATAAACTGTTAAATGATATGATTTTACTTTACTCTTTCTTGTTTGAAATCGGTATATGCGACTCCCAACTTCTGCTAGTCTCAATAGTGAAGCCGTCTACACCATCTCTCTTGTCCTCGCTCGACCGTCGTACCACCCCAATTCCTTCACTGCGAAATGGCATCAAATCGGACACAACATCACTCTCTACTACCACTAATATGCGCAGCACTCCTTCCTCTCCTAATACCTCTTCGCACCTTCAAAGCCGCCGCCCACTACTACGCGTCGCCGTTATCGTCTTCGTCGTCCTCCTTCCTGTCCGAGTGGCAGTCGGCCAGAGCCACCTACTACGCCGCCACAGACCCAAGGGACACTGTCGGAGGGGCTTGCGGGTACGGAGACCTAGACAAGGCCGGATATGGCAAGGCCACGGTGGGTCTGAGCAGCGTGCTCTTTGAGAAGGGTCAGATCTGCGGAGCTTGCTTCGAGCTCAGGTGCGTGGACGACCTCCGATACTGTATTCCCGGGACCTCCATTATCGTCACCGCCACCAACTTCTGCGCTCCCAACTACGGCTTTACGGCCGACGGCGGCGGCCGATGTAATCCGCCCAATAAGCATTTTGTTCTGCCGATCGAGGCTTTTGAGAAGATCGCTCTTTGGAAGGCTGGTAACATGGCCGTTCAGTACCGCAGGTCTGTTCACATCACTCTCTCTCCATTGATATGGACTCGTAATGAATGAACGCCGACCCGTTCAGGCCGTTCAGTACCCACCCTGTTGTCTGGATCTGTTCTTTGGGTTGAAATGACTTGGTTGTCCCTACGAGTTGCAATTTTTTTCAAAGCTCCTTTCATCTCTTTTACTAAATTCAAATTTATTATTTGTCGACAATTATTTTTTTGTTATTTTTTGGAGGGGGTTCAAATTTCATCAAAAGAAAAAAAAAATCTAGTTAGCTAATTTTTCGGCGACAATGATTGATGCTCTATTTCTATTTCCTGTAATTAAAAATGTATTATTAGTAGAATGTATCCTGCTTTGCTTGTATATCATGTGAATTGCAATCAAATTATAAAAATGAAATTAAACTGTATATTGTTCTGTTCTTTTTCTCAAGAAAGAAGCTAAAATTATGGTGTTTTTTCGTAGTGTATACTGATTTAATTTCCTGATACTTATTTATTCACAATCAACATTTTCAGCCAGAAAGAAATAAAGCAACAAATAGTGAATGAATGGATGAAATGGTCATTGGATAGGATCATATATCCTGACGTTTTTTCTGCTGCCAAAACTGATCTATGCAAGGCATATTACACGAGGTTACCTTAATGCATCTACATGGAAATAAGCAAGTTGTTTTTTTTTATAGGTTTTAATATTAAGAATGATTTTCAGTTTTCTTAACATCATATGCATAGGTATTCAGATTCTTCTAGCTCCTAGGAACATGACCCAACTATGAGTCTTATGTAGTGTCCCTCCCATCTGAAAACTGTAGAAGAAATATGTAATCTCATGCCTTTTTCTTGTTCCTGAAACAAAAGATTGATTCTATCACGATTGTGTTCATTCAAGATACAGCCCACGTCCGTCATAGGGTAAATCACCCTCTATTTGGCCCCTACTGCTTTGGCCTCTTTTTCCGATTATGTCCTATCAGCATTTCTTGAGGGGAAGCTGTTGCGCAATAGTAAAGTTCTCGTTGTATAACTTAGTGGTTATGAGTTTGTTTGGTATTACAGTCCATTTTTTGCCCCTATAGAAAGAATATCCTAGAGAGAATACTGCAATCTTGTTTCATCAAATTCTTTTGCATGAACTACCAGTCAGCCACATGGTTTGAAAGGTGGTCTCCTCGCTCCCTAATTGCAATTCTAGGGCAAATTTACAAATAGATTTACATTAAGGTGGGTCTAGGGGGTAATCATGGTGTTATGGAATTAGCATATTCTCTTCCTAATTTCATGTCAAATGAACCCCATGAGTGACTGTGGTTTGAGTACTTATAGGGAAGCACCCTACAAATGGTTGCCCAAAGAGTTCAAGCTTTAGTCCTAGTGGATGAGATTTTATGCTGTCTTGAAAAGATCAAGAGATTTCTAGATTACTGGTGTATTGCTGGGATAGGTCGCTCCCTTGTGGGTGATTCAATAAACTAGTTTGTCATTGGGGTACATTAGCCGGTCAACGAATGTTGATCGGCTGGAAGGTAAAGACAGTCAATGGTGATTGACCGGGGGACGGCCAGCTGAATCCGTTCAATAGGAGGTTGATCGTCTAAGAGCTACATGAGTGCTGCTGGATGGCGGACGGGTAGCAAAGACGGCCAACAGGAAGGTTGACCGGATGGCTGTGGAGGACGGTCAACGGAAGATTGATCGGATCCGGTCAACGGAAGGTTGGCCGGATGGCTGTGGATTCGGTCAACGGAAGGTTGATCGGCTAAGGCTGGAAAGGAAATCGGGAGAGGATTTCTTGATAGTATTTTTAGAGTAGAAAATATTGGAGCGCCTTTGGGTTGTCGGTCAACATGTTGACCGGATGGGAAGGAAGAATTTACCAGTTGGTATTACCGGTATGGAATCAACCAAGGAACGCGGGAAGACTCTTATGATAGCCAATGGGCATAGACGGCCAAGGGACTTGACTGCAGCAACGACTGAGGACGTCGTGGACAGCTGGCAACAAGTTACTGGACAACAGAGCAGGTGGCAGACCTGCTGCGCGTGCGCCGTCTGTGCAGGTGGCAGGTTGCAGAGTTGGTTGATAAAGCTGTTGACAGGTTGCAGAGTAGATGGCAGGTATTTGACCACACTTAACCCGCCTATTGGTTGAAGGTCTCCGAGCAGACTATCATATATACGCATGCTGGGCATGCAGAAGAAAGTGAGAGAGTGTGAGAGAGCATCCGAGCACGGTAGAGTGTAAGAAGGTGAGATCCAAGGGTGAAAGAAAAAGAGAGGAGTGCACCACCGGTGAGGGAGAGTAATTCTTGGGTGTGTAGTAGATACTCCATCTTGGAGGTTTGCAACCTATTTCACATAGTGGATTTGCTCTAGTCTCTGCTCCCGTAGTTTTTCCCTTTATTCCCAAGGGTTTCCACGTAAAACGTGCATGTGCTTCTTCTTCATCTTTCCCTTCATTGTGTGTCATTCTGTCCGACCAACCTTTTATCCCAACATGTATCTTCCATAGCTTAGAGGTACTTTACTCAACCTTGTACAAAGTCCTTTAACATTCTCGGGACCCATCTCCTATATGACTGGACTTCCATCCCTATGTATTTGTTCTACATCTCTACTAGCTATGAAGAATATGGGTTATTCAAAATTATGGTTCTACAAGTTGTAACAAAAAGAAGGTTCAGAAGAAGCTACCAAGTCTTTACATGCTACACCGCTTAATGAATTAGGAGTGGGAAGAACCAAGAACTGTATAATTCTTAGGTTGATTTTTCCTTATATTTTCTTGATCTGATCTTATGTGGAAGATGCTACTTGGACTACCATCAGCCTAAATGCCTAAATAGCTGAGTAGCTATTTCTGAATTTGTCATTTGTTTGTTTTGCAATCTCCCTCTGGCCTTGTCCAATCTTGAAGGAAGGACCTTATTTCTGCTCTTGATAATCTTCAATTATAGCTTTGGACAGAGTTTAAAGTAGCAAAGTATGCTACTCTGTTCCTGAACTCTTTCTTATACTTCCAATATGTCAAAAACATACTATAGCAATACTAGAGTTTTAAGCTTAAATTTTGGAAAATGATCAAATTTGGACTAATAATCCACAATATGCCAGTTCTGGTATATTACTCTGTTATGCCATTCCATAAGACCTAAGGCAGATAATCTTTTCGAAGCGAAAGTGCATTTAAATCATTTCGTTGCTTCTAAGCTTATCCGTCCCCCTCCTATTGCCGCTAACTATCCTTGAAGTCACTAGTTCATGTTTCAAATGTCAGTCAGATAATCATCAAATCTCTAACTATAATTAGTCCATCTAATTATTGGCATAATCTATATTGTAAATATTATGTAATTATAGTTTTTTTTTAGTTAGGTTTAGTTTATTCATTTGCTGATTTTCAGTTATGTAATTAGTAGAATAATTTCTATATAATAGAAGGAACTCTTTCAAGGAGAGACATTCAATCCTATTGACATCAGATGCCCAACTTATCTTTTAACTTCCTTTTTTCCCCCAACTTATCTTCTATGCATGTTGCTCTTAACCTGCCACAAATGTGTTCATCTCTTGATTAATCTTGCAGACCTCAAAGGCATACCATTGATCTGTCTTAAAATTCTTGTCTTCAGCAACATTTACTGTTTGTGTATTTATGCGCACTTGTTTAGCCCAACATTCTGATCCATTAAAAACTAATAATCTTGTACTTTTTCTTTGAGCTACAAAATCTTCCTTTTCATTTTAGTCATGTCTCGTTATCACATAACAATAATATTATATTCATATACCCCACCTTAATCCTACACATCATATCTTCAATCTTTCTATTGCCACAAATATTAGATGCAAGGAAATCTATGCAAACTCAAAAACACAATAATGTTGAAAGTTTGAGGCATCACATGAGTTGCCTTCTTTACCTTTTTACTTGGTTTTTCAGTACGAGTTGTATTTTAAGCCGTTTTTATTTCTGTATGAACTCAACTAAATTTTATGCCAAACGGTGAAGATCCTGTTTTCTGCTGCCAACTAGAATAGCTACTATCTTCTTGAAGTCATGCCCTTTCCTTGAGTCTGTTTCCCTAAGAAACTTTTTCTGGGGCATAGCACCCGAATTCGTTCTTTCAAGTTTTGAATTGCATTTTGATGTGTAACCTGGATGTTTTTGCTTCCCGAAATTGCATTTGTGGCAGGATCAAGTGTAGAAGGGCAGGTGGGATTCGATTCGCCATTGATGGTTCGGGTGTCTTTGTATCAGTGCTCATCAGCAATGTTGCTGGTTCGGGAGACGTCGTCGATGTGAAAATCAAGGGTTCACAGACTGGATGGCTTCCTATGGGAAGGAACTGGGGCCAAAATTGGATTCTAAATGCTGATTTTAAGGGCCAACCTCTTTCATTTGAGCTAACCAGCAGTGATGGGATGACCATCACATCTTATAACGTTGCTCCTAAGAATTGGAATTTTGGGCAGAGCTTTGAAGGCAAGCAATTTCAATAAGATCGCAGCCCCATCTCCCTCACCCCCACCACCCAAAAAAATAGAAAAAATATATTTTTTTCCTTTTTCCTTTTCCCTTTTTTCTTTTTAAACAAAGGGCCTGCAAATCTTTCTGCCCCTTTCTTGTGCTTCGTTTGAGTTAGATTAATGGAGTGTAGCAAATGCTGAAATTTTACAAAATGCTAAGGGTGAAGTGTGTGTCAGTTACTTGTATGCACAGCTGAGGGTCTCAATTCGAGTTCAATGGAAGAGCCACTCCCACAATGACATTATCCGTATTGCAGTGATGAAGTGCCAATAACACTGTATTTGAGCAACGCACGACGGTCGCCCTTTGTTATTTAAGCAAGGCAAGTTCTTGAATGAACATGAACAGAACTCTTGAAATTATCGCAACAAAAATAGATGGTATGGCATCTTGTTGTTGGCCTATAGAATAATACATCAATTTGGCATAATCCTATTTTATTGAACAAGTTAAAAGAATGAAGCCCTGGCCTCTCTCTCAAGGACAATTCTCTTGTGCTTGTACCATACAGTTAAGATTTTTTGTTTTCCATGCATGGGCAAACATAATCACTGCTCCTTATGAGTGAGATGTGACCCCTAATCTTTGTAAACTTTGTATCTTAATGTCAATCATTTATTTTAAAATAAATAACTTTAATTTAGTTATTTTATAAATAAAAATTTTTAAATTAAATTAATTATTTAAAAATAATTAAATTATAATTATTTTTGTATAAATAAACTCGATCTCCATAAAAAGTATTTTCCTCCATGCCAAGCGAGAGGTAGCAATTTTCATGATAAAAGTAAAGAAGCATCCATTTCTCTATTGGCTAATTAATTATGAAAAAAAAGAAAATGTTGGTCTTATTTTTTCCCTTCTTGACTTTGTACTTTGTTTTTCCTGGCCCTAATTTTGAATAAATTTGATCAAAATTAAATTTCAGATTAGGCTTGGACCAGGCTTAGATGACAATTATTTAAATCAAGTCGAACAGTGTCGAGCTTGGTTACTGGAGCCCAAAATATATAATCATACATGTTCATTACTAAAATTAGGATGGTCTATAAATATTTTTATCAATTATTTTATTCAAATATATATATTTACATATAAGAACCTAAAAAATAAAAATATGTTTTAAATTGTAATATTTAGAAAAAAAATTATTACCTGTAAATATTTTACATAAAAATATATGTATATAAAATTTATTAATTATATAAGATATAATTTATTGAGATTTTTTAATATAATTTTTATCTACAATAAAAATAAATATTTATGTAAATATTAATTTGGGTAAGACTAATCATTTTCATCATTAACTTGCAGCCTAAAAATTAATCAGGTTTAATTTTTTTATCATATATGTTGAGAGCTGATATAATATGGGTCAGCCTAAACTATTGAGAACCAAGCCCAATATGTAAGATTCAGCCCAAATATATTAGTACAACACAATTCATTAGAAATAAAAAATTATCTTATCCTGACATGAGATGTTATTGCACCGACTAAAATTAAAAAACCCTAAAACTAAAAAGGTTGCCAAAACATGTACTAAAAATATACTGAAGTAGAGTCTAGTTCTATGAATAGAAGAAGGTGTCGCCATGGATTATGGTTGAAAATATACTGATGTAGAGGCTAGTTTTGATGACAAAAGAAAGCACCACCATGGATTATGACTGGTCACGGCTAACTGGGCGCCGACCTAGAGTGCAAAGTGGGGTGCGTCAACGCCAAATTCTCAACACATTATTACGATATCTCATACTCTAAATATGTATTTAATCAAAAGGTAACATGAATATAGATGTACATATGGAGAATAACTCTTTAGATCAGTTACTGTCCATCAATAAATGAACAAGATTTTATGAGTTGAAAGGCAAAAAAAAAAAAAAGGCAAAAAGAGAAACAAAGACACTTAGCAAGAAAAAAAAATGAAGATTTTTTCTTAACCGTCTACCAAAATACAGATAAAAAGTAATCATCTCTGGCTTTAAATATGGCTTGTTATCAAGAATACTACTTCATCTCCTCTACAATTATCCAATGTTATACAAATTTAAGTATATATTAATTTGAGTATTGGAAGTGTTTTCTATGAGCAATCCCAATGTCCTTAATCAAGTTTTATTTTATTTATGGTGTATAGAAAACTAATTCAATACTTTAAATTTTGCCCTAAGAGGATTGTAGGTGGGTCCAAATTAAATCAATTTTTTAATGTACATATCAGTATATATATATATATTAGAAAAGTTTAGGCCAGACAAACAAGTCAAATTATCCAATTTTAATCATATTTAGTTTAAAAGCACCCTGGGCACTAATTTTTTATCAAGTTAGATCGAATTAAGTTTAACTTAAATTAAATCCGATAACCCTGAATTTTAGGATGCTATTAGATAGTTCTTGTGTCAAATTGTTTTAAATTCAAGCAATCTCACAGTTAAATAATCATACGTTGATGCATAAAAATGTACAAATTACTTCAAAATAATATATAATATTAAGTTCATGAATAAGCCAAAAATATTCCAACGATTAAGAAGGAAAACAGTCATAAAAAAACATAACAATAAAAAGTATACCGAGCATTACCTTTATTATAACAATAGTTGATAAAAAAATAATGAACAAAATGAATCAAATAAGCTAACTACAAGCAAAACAAAATGATATTCAACAAGATATTCATTCCAACAACTGGATATATTCATTTCCTTTGCTTGTCAAGCTCAAGCGAATGACAAAGAAGGCCCCCTCTGGGAGTGGGCAGGACCAAGTTATCAGTACGATATCTCTTTAAAAGAGTTAAAATTTTAATATTATGTCAATGTCCAAAGATCAAGAAACAGTATTAGGTGGACAGCTTTTTTACCAGGCATATGCTCCTCACAAGATAATAGATGCATGCAAAGATTTTTTTCAAATTGGATGGAGATTGGCCCTCGAGTGTATAGTTAGAAGTGAGTTTAATTGTAAAACTAATCCATCGAGTAGAAACGAAAGTTAGCCTTACGGGTGAGGGGCGCTGCGATACCCTTTGGCGTTATAGCTTATATGGCATTCAATGATAGCTATTAAATCTAATACAATTGCTATCGTTAAACCTTTAATTTAAAAAAAATGTTAATATTTTTCTCATCTATCTTTCTTTTCTTCTCCTTTCACTGTTATAACCCATTTTTTTTCACCCAGATATAGAATCGGCAGGCTGAATCAAGCTCACCATAACCATAGTAACGGCGCAGGAGCCAGCATTCCGAATTCTATCATTTCCACCATAGTAATCAACAGTCCACTCTGAGACAACGTTGTCAAGCGACAACATAGCTATTGAAGCAGCTTGTCGTTGAATGGAAAGCGAAGGAACAAGAGGCATTGCCTCTTCCGAAGCTGTGGCCATTGCAATGGATTTGCAAACTTACTTTCTCTACAGGAAGTTTTTTTTTATTTTTTTAACGAAAGAGAAAAATAACAACTATTAAATTAAATCTAATGGTTGACGTTGAGTGCCCCTAAGCCCATTAGCTTTATTAATTCAATGGTATTAAGTGGAATGGCTGTCATTGAACGACTAAAAATTACACTAGAAAAAACATGTTGATATTTTTCAAAACCACACCATTGATCAAAACATATATCGCTCCATGATATGGTAATCCAAACTAGCTATGCAGCTTACATAATGAAGTGGGGACACTCTGACCAATCAAGCTGGTGAATCGGATCTGTGACGTGGCTTTTCCCCTTTGCAAGGAAGAGACGACGGGAATATATAAAGTGTGGTGTTATACAATCATATTTTAATTACTTTTAGCTTTACATATAAATAAATAAATAAATATTATATTATTTAAAAATATTTTAAAAATATTTGAATAATATATCGAAAACATAGATTTATATAAAAAATAGAAAGAGAAAGCATGTGCTGAGTCATAGTTGCATGTGAACAGGGGACGTCCAACGCATGCAAAATTATCACAAAACGCCATCTGAAATTCGTTTCCAGAGATGGGAGTTAGCGAGTCGATAGTTGGTGGACTCAGGGGCGCTTTATTGCAGCCCTCTTGGTGGGCTGCGTTGTCGTTTTTCTTCCTTTTTTACCAAAAAAAAAAAAAAAAAAAACTTCCTATTGTTATTATTTTTTTAAAAGGCTTCGTCGTCGGTCGTCACCGCCGTTCGATCTAGTCATCGCCGCCGTTCTGGGTCGCCGCTGTTGTCATGGGCTCCTCGGCATCAACACCGTCATTGGGTTCTTGGTTGTCATCGTTATTTTTAAAAAATAACATTTTTTTAAATAAAAGGGTCAATGTCAAGTTCTCGGTCGCCGTCGCTGCCATCGGCTCCTCAGCATCAGCGCCATTGATAGCACCTCAACCTCGTCGCCGTCGCCGTCGCCGCACTCGCACTTACATTCCTCAATCTCGTCGTTGTTGCCGAATTCGCACTATTTTCATCCTATTTAAATAAAAAAATAAAACAATCTTTTTTAATTTGTTTAAATAAAAAGGGTTAACGGCAGATTCTCGATCGCCGCTGCCACTGTCGGCTTCTCAATATCAACACCGTCGATAGCACCTTAGCCTTGTCATTGTCGCCGTCGCCGCACTAGCACTGTTTCCATTCTATTTAAAAAAAAAATAAAATGATATTTTTAAATAGAAGGGTTAAGGGCAGGTTCTCGGTCGCTGCCGCCGCCTCCTCAACGTCAATGCCATTGATAGTACCTCAGCCTCATCACCATTGCCGCACTCGCACCACCATTTCTCAGCCTTGCCGCCATTGTTGCACTCACACTGTTTCCATCCTATTTAAATAAAAAAATAAAACAATATTTTTTAACATGAAAAGAGTTAACGGTATGTTCTCGATCGCCATTGTAGCCGTCGGCTCCTCAACATTGATGCCGTCGACGGCACCTGAGCTGCACTCGCACCCGCATTCCTCAGCCTCGTCGCCGTCGCTACACTTGCACTGTCTCCATTCTATTTAAATAAAAAAATAAAATAATATTTTTTTAAAATAAAAAGATTAACGGTAGTCGTTAAATTATAATCAATGGCTGCCATTAAGGATTGTACACATTGCGACGCTAAAGGCATCGCAGGCCGCTCACGTAATAAGCGAAGGATTCATATTTAATATTTAGAAAAAATTAAAAATATATATTAATAGTTATTTTAATAATTTTTATTATATTTAAATAATCAATTTTTATATTATACAAGAAATAAAAAATATAACAATTTACATACATATTTTTATTTCTTTTAAGTATATCAATTTATAATCCTTACATTCCCATCTAAGAGACCATAATTGACAAAAATCTCCCTTCATCGACCCAATTCGGTAGTTGGGTGCCAAATAATTCATCCAATCGCAAATTACCACGTGGCTGCTATATACCCTAGAAAAGGGTATCATCCAAGTTTGGGATATTTTGGCCTACAAGAAATTTATATAATAAAATATAAGTACTATATTATTTTCATTACATTACTAAGTATTAAAATTATATATCAATTTTAAAATGCATACTAAATTTGATTAATTATTGATTAAAACAGGCAATTATCATATATTTTGTTTATTACAAGAAAATAGGGAACAGCATAATATTCATGTCAATTGTATGAAAGAAACACATATTATTTTTAAATTCTATAATATGGGAGGCCAATGCATTATATAATATATATTCTTATTTTTTTCTCTTTTCACATGATTTATATTAATTCCAATTTTATATTTAAGTCAAAGTAGAAGTGCTAAAAAAATTATAATCTAAAATTAAAATATTTATACCTTTTTACGTGGAAGAAAAATTCTAGGACATCAAATTATGGTAAATTTGACGGTAATATATTTTGTAGTATAATATTAATATAAAATTAAAAATAGGAAAGCAAAAAATAAAAAAAAAAATTAATTTTAATATTTGGTCCCAACCCATGGTTTCTAATTAGAGAGAGAGAGAGCGGAGCTTGATATGAACGATTACAGGAATCACAGGAAGGACGACGATGGTGGGTAAAGCTTGGGAAAAGAAAAAGCGAAAGGTGGGGGCGGCAAACCTTCCTTTCTTTTTGTTCTTTTTACTTCTATGGATCGCTTTCATCTCTTATTTATAATCATAGCCCAGCAAACCTCTTCTCTCTCCCTTCCCAGCTCCCTCTCTCTCTCTCTCTCTCTCTTGTTCTTTGAGTCTTCGTCTTCCTGAGGCCTCTCGAGCTTAGCCGCAGCGGCTGCAACTACGTGGGAATTCACGAGCACCATATCAATATATATTGACAATGGCACCAGTTTCGTTGCCGCCTGGGTTCCGGTTCCATCCAACGGACGAGGAACTTGTTGATTACTATCTCAATAAGAAGATCAACGGCCGTGAGATTGATCTCGACATCATTCCCGAAGTTAATCTTTACAAATGCGAGCCATGGGAGTTGCCAAGTACGTTCTATAAGTTCTTCATCCATCCCGAAATGCATGGCGTAATCCCCACACTCGTAACCCACCACGACATACTCCTCCATGCAAATGTTGAGATTAACAACTGTATACAGGGTTTCTGGATAATTCTTTCTCTCCTGTTTTTAATTTTTAACTAAAAAAAACATTTATATCAAAGCAAATATGGATTTGCATAACATAAGACTAACAGTTGGCTAACCTTGAATCATGATTCTGGACTAAAGCAATGTGAAAACGATGTTTGAGAAGGCAATAGGGACAACTGCGTTGATTAGATTTGTCTTCAACTGAATGCAATGAAGAAAGGACAGCAAAGAAATGCTTTTCTTTGTGTGCTTTTCTTCTTTTCGAGGCCTGAAGGTTCTTCAATCCAAGGCTTCTAGAGGACTTTCCCATGAAAATTGTGTATACTCCATATTTTATGCAAAACGATCCCCTAACAAGGATGCTTATTGCACTCTATTTGTTATTTTACAAAAAGCACTATAAAATAATAATAACAACTTTAAATCATATCAATCATAGGGACTTTTTCTATCGTTTTGTTTCATTTAATATAATTTCTTCCAAAATTATAAACAAATTATATAGTTTTTAATACATATTTCTTAAGATTTTCTAGCTTTATATCTCGTTTTCTTTCCTCCAATCTCATTCAAATCTTCATTTTCCAACTGTGCTCCATTTAACATACATTTTAAACATTTGAAACAACTCATTCCACATTTTATAACCTTTTCTTCTATGAGCATAACTTTAGATGGCTAATGGTATATTATTCATACTCATTTTTTAGACAAATTTTATTATCCATTTTAACACTCCCATTGAATAAATTTGTTTTTTTTTTTTAAAAAAAAGGAAACTACATCTCCCCCAGTTTTCCCCCTTTGAAACCATGGCTTTGCTTCCTCCCCTCCCACAAAAAATAAATAAATAAATAAAATATAAACATAAAAAACAATAACCCCATAATAACTAAGAAATCACGAAACTGTTGCAGGTAAATCACTATTGCCAAGCAAGGATCTAGAGTGGTACTTCTTCAGCCCTACGGATCGCAAGTACCCTAATGGATCAAGGACTAACCGCGCTACTAAAGCCGGTTATTGGAAGGCCACGGGAAAAGACCGGCTGGTGAGCTCACAAATGCGAACCATTGGCACGAAGAAAACCTTGGTCTACTACAGAGGAAGAGCACCCCATGGCTCTCGAACAGATTGGCTAATGCACGAATACCGCCTTCACGAAACAGAGTGCGACGTTCTTGCTTCTGGCTTGCAGGTAGTTTCCTTCCTAGCTAGCTAATACCAACCGATATTCTAAATCATATATATATATATATATATAATTTCAATTAGAATTTCATAGTTTGTTTGTCTAATGATCATATGAATTTTCTTCTGATTTTATGTTGCTTTCTTGTCAAAATCATATAAATGTAGGATGCATATGCACTTTGCCGTGTGTTCAAAAAATCGGCACCGGTGTCGCCGAAGGCTGAACCTCGCTATGATTTCAAGAATATAAACCAAATGTCGAGTGACGGATCATCCAGTAATATTGACATCTACTCCGAGGGAAGATGTAATGACTTGGACGGTTCTGATTATTCGATCCCAGTAAAGAGATCTTCTCCGAGCATCACTCTTTCTGGATCTTCCCTTCATGATGACCAGTGGATGAAGTACTTGGCTGACGAGGAGTTTAGCTTCCCAACTCCTCCATTACGCAATTATGGAAGCATACCATATCCTCCATCCCAGGTAACTTGAATTTCATGATGTGGAAGAAAGGAGAGATCCAAAATATTACGTTACGTACGTGCAACCCTTTTCTTATTTATTACGGCTCAAGCGCTCTATAAATACAAATTTGGTATGAGTGACTTATCATTTTAATAATATGAAACTTTTCCTCGTATCCATTTGTATTTGTTCATTTAATCTTGCCGATATGATACGACTTTATGAGATTTAAAAAATTTATTAATTTATTAAATTATCATATTATTTTATAATTTAATAATGTAAAATCTATAATAAATGATATATACGAATTCATAATTAGCATTTTTTTTTTTTTTTTGGAAGAACTTAAAACTTATTTATCTACCTCGGTGAAGTTGATAAAATTCCATATTCAAATAATTAAATTTAATCTTTCAAATGATTCTGCAAACATTAGATTCATAAAAAGTTAATAAATTTTCATTGATTCAAAATGAAGGTTGCCATCATCATTATCTTAAAAACTTTTACTTTCTTATCCACAATAAATAATTCATCATTTTATCATTTATAGAGTAGTACTATTATCAAAATCTCAACTATATAAATTTTATTCTTTTCATATAAACAGGATTTATTGAGCAAATAAATTTCTTAAAAAGATATAATAAAATTATAAGAAATTATAATATTTAATTATTTTAATAAATTATTTAATATATATCACATCACGTGAGACAATTTTGGCATACAAAATCTCAAATTAACTGTTGCTGGGAACAAATGAATGTTAAATTTTGGGGGTTTTTTGTAACATGTTGCCGTTTGATTCAAGGTTGATGTTGCGCTAGAGTGTGCAAGGCTGCAACATAGGTCGACTGTGACTTCATTAGAAGCTATGCCTGGTGCTTCTCATTTGACAATGGCTCAATCTCCATGTTTCAATGGTGGAATGAGAAATGAGTCTGATATCATAGAGGAAATCCTTTCAGTAGCTCAAGCTTCACAAGATCTCATTTATCAGTCCGATGAAGCCGGCCGGCATGAATGCTTACGCTCACTACTATCCAATTTCTTACGACATGGCTTCATGGGAAGCTACAACGGCAAGGTCTATTGAGATTGGAGACGCTAATGAATGCAAATCGGAGAGGATGGTCGACTACTCCGATTTGGTAGTTTTGCCGGCAGACAGAAATCATGAATTGGTAAGAGTTCAAGCAAATCAGCCAAAATATGAAAAGGGCTTCCACGTGTAACTTGATGATGTTTAATTTTTTTAATTATCGAATTTTGATGTTATTTTATAATTTAATTATTCAAAATAAAATATTAACAATTTATCTGAATCTTTTATTATTGTTTATTTCTCGGATGACTTAAAATTAATTTTTTCTTCACCCTTATTATTATTTTTTTCTAATGAAGTTATAGTTTTTTGCATAAATGTTGTACATTTAATTTTTTTTTTGAAATACTTATTAAATTAGAATTCATTTGAAAGTTAACAAACTTCCTCCAACCAAATATAAAAAATGCCCATTTAATAATTTAGAAAAATTGTCTATTTTACTTACATAAGTATGAAAGATAGTGCTGTTATGTATAAGGTAAGAATATAATATATTTGTGTGTAAAATAATTCTAACACTGCACGCATTTGATTCTCCATTTTGCTTACACTAAATTGTCTTTTGTTTTGCCATTGAACAGAATGTTGGTTCAGAATATAATTCAATTTCAGCAGAAAATATTTTAGGGTCTCAAAGTCATCATGAGATCCAAGGTATCTCGACTAGTAAGCCTTTTTCATTTTGGTTTCTTTTCCATTATGCCACTGATTAGATCTAATCAAAATCCGAACCCAACAGACACAAGTAGTTGAAGTTTTCAAGCGCCAATTTTAATGCCCGAACACGCTTAACACATATGAATAGAGATTGCAATTGCCCTTGTTGGGGCAAAAGTGAGCCGGTCAAATAGAAATGTACACAAGCACACAATAAGGGAAAGAAGAAGAACACACAAGTTTTAGATGTAAACCTTTCACAAATCAAAGGAAAAAATCACGAGGTACTTAATCTACGACAAGTCCACTATGTGAAAATTGGTTACAAAAAAGCTATGAAATAGAGTATCCGTAACACACTCGAGACAGAATTAGAAAAACAATATCAGAGTAAGGAAACTCTCACTTCACTCTTTACTCTCTATTTTACTTCTCTCATTCTCACTGGTGGTGAACTCCACTCTTTTTTTCTTTTCACACACACACCTGGATTTTACCACTGTGACTTCACCGTCTCAGTAATCTTTATCTTTCACCGCATGCCTAGCATGCATATTTATACTGACATTGTCTGGAACCATCTACCTAATAAGAAAGTTACGTGTAGACAAAACCTACAACCTGTCATTGGCTCTACAAATTATCGTGCTCTGCAGGACGACGCCTACTCATTAGAGATTGCGTATATTCTTCAGAGATCATGTGTGCTCAATCAATCTTCTAAATTGGCATCCATGTGTCCAGATCTCTAGGTATCAACCCATGTTCTTGGGCGTTATCTGTATCATGGCTATTTTGGGCAAATCGGCCATTTAACCCAAATCTGACAAAATGAAGCAATAGGACAAAATGACACAACTAGTCATTTTGCACCAAACCTGACACTGTTACGTACTGGTTAATCTATACCGGAATTTCAATCCGAAATTTCATACCGGTCATTTGTCATACCGGCAAATCTATCCATACCGATCATTTTGCCATACCGGCAAATTCATCCATACTGGTCATTTTGTCGTGCTGGTAAATTCTTCCATACCGGTCATTTTGCCATACCGGCATATTTCATCCATACTGGTCAAATTTGTCATACCGATAAATTTGTGCAAATTGGCCATTTTGCCATACCTGGCAAAATGGAACAATTAGACAAAACCATAATCAGCCGGTCAATGCGTTGATCCGCTATTTTGCCTCCAACATTGTCAAAGTGCATTATACGCATTCAGCCATCCACGAACTTTCAGCCCGATTTTCTTTGGAGGTCACTTTGCCTTGGTGATTAGTGCCTTTAGCTGATCAATTTCGTTGACTGGTCACTTTGCCATCTTGGCCAGTCAACGGGTTGACCGACTATTTTACCAATCGGCCAATTTGCTCTTTCTCCAACAAATTGGCCACACTGAAATTCTACTCTTGAATTCCTCTTCAGGTTCTCGGGCCATCTGCTGCATAAAGTCATCGGGCCTTATCTTTGTAAAAGTCCTCAACTCTTTTGTCTATAGCACTCTGCACAAACCCTTATGCGATTTTCGATAATGTCTCCATTTGTTGAGCACTCATAAGGGAATAACAAAATCCAATAGCTCTTTGGTGATGGGAAGACTATATTCACTAGGTTTGTGAGGAGGAGATTGCAGTTGCTCCAATTTTCAAAGTTCATTCATAAACATTGCCATTTGCAATCAGCATGGAGAGATTAATGCCCTAAAGTTTAAATAACCCTTGCACAAATACAAGATCATAATACATGAATTGGTGGACAATCACCACAAACCTCACAAAACCTGCCATCTTTTGATTAAACCCTGGCTACCAACATAACATTTGTAGAACAAAATACATTTTTCTATGTAGCTTCTTTGCATGAGCAGGGTCTGGTTCTGCCTAAATTACATGCCGAAAATTTTGAAACAACTGCACGGCTAAACAAGTTTAAGGTGCCAAAGTTAAGTTTTTGTCCTAAACAACTTTTGACTTATCAAAAGCTAAATTGACAATTGTTTTCATCACTAAAATACAAGTTACCAAATTTTATAACTAATTAAATAGATTCTTCTTGAATCTATGATACAACGGCACTTACCAAAAGGTGTAACGGTTAGTAATTGACTCTGAGTTTCTCTTCCTTGTCACAGCTAGCATATCAAGTGACAATTCTTATGTGCAGGAGATGCCGGTGACCAAATCAACTTCGGCTACCTAGATGACACGAACATGGATAATTCTCATTTTGGATTTTTCACTGATAATTGCACAAACAAGGGCTTCAAAGATGATGATGGCGGTGGCGGAGATGAATTTTCCACTACTCCCAGCTTTGAAGTGTTTGAAGAAGTTGAAGTTAACCATAGACTATATGTTTCTAACAGAGGCCTGGCTGAGACCCGGTTCCATCGAATGCAGCCTTCGAAGATGGTTCGAGTCCATTTACAGCAGCAGCCAAGGCTGAAAGAGGTCACACATAGCAAGCCAAATCATTCCCACAGCTTGAGTTGGTTTGTTCGCCAGTTTAAGAGTAGATTCAGAGCAATTAGCACCCAGGAGGAAGCTAAGTTGAAGAAGAATGATGACACAGGGAAATCAGATACTGCTAGCTTTCTTAGAAGATCGGCAGAAGGGATAATGTCTATGTGGTTTATGAATAGGCTAGGGACTTCAGTTACCATTATTTTGGCTCTCTTTACCATATGGCCAAACATTATTGCACCACCAGCTTGATTACTTTGATTTCATTGTTTACCATGGCCGTCCCTAAGACATTGAATTTGGAGGAGCAAACAGGACCTCCATGTACACTTCTCTAATAGTTGTTTTAAAGGATCCATAAGACGAGAGCATTGTATGGGTTAAAATTATGAAATTTGTCTCTCTCCTTGTAAGGATGAAACTACTTATATGTGATTAAGAATATCGTGCACTAGACTGGTCTTTTAAATGCTTGATTCTTTGTAATTGAATTTGTTTATAGTTAATATAATTATAATATAGACTAGTTAAGCGATCACAAAAATTAAAATTTGTAATAGTTTATGTTAGATGAATTTGCTTCCAATTTCAATTAATGAAGTATTTTATATTAATAAGTGAATGGGAAGTTACTGTTGTTTTTGTAATTTTTCAGAATTCTAATTGAATTATTTTTGATATTAAATTGTGATTTGGATTAATTGGATATATTTTAAAAAATTATATTATAAAAACCTTTGAAAGGTTTTTGGTTTATCATTCCGTGCTCGAGGAGCATAGGAGGCACGTTTTTCAGAATGGATTGGTTTCAAGGTGCGCTAGAGGCACGTTTTTGCGCTCGAGCCAGTAGGGTTAAAAAAGGCACATGGGTTTGGACTTCGGCAATTGTGCAAGTGTAGAGAGAAAGATGAGAGAGATAGGCGGTGGGGGGGAAAAAGAGGAGGTGCCCTTTCGGTAGATTAGAGTATCTTTTCTTTATATTTGCTTGGTATGAGATCGATATAAGTATCTGTAAATCATATCTTTCGTCTAATTTCGTGTCTAATGATATATCCTTCGTCTAATTTCGTGTCTAATAATATTTATTTATATTTTAGATATTTCACTAATATACATGTTGTTTTCAACACTATCTATTTTTTATGTGCATACATGTATGATTTATTGGTTAATTTGAAAATTTTGTTGGATTTTATGATTTTGAAAGTTTTTCTAGCATCTGGAAGTTGTTATGCAAGAGCTTAGTTGAGAAATAGTGATTTTGGATTGTGTCGGTTTGAAATCTCATGAAATAAAATGAAGTTTTGGCCAATAGAGTGGTAAGCGATGGAGTAGAGGTAATAAAGGGTAAGAATGAGAGTTTATTTGCCTGGGACTGTGGTGGTCTGAGACCCGGTGGGTCAATATGTGTGTGGCCCTAGGGTGGTCCAAGATCTTAGTTGATCAATATATGCATGGGGATAGGGGACTTTAAGACCCTAGTAGGTCGATATATATGGGATTATAGCGGTCCGAGACCTTGGTGAGTTGACATATGGTGGCCAAAAGTTACAAGCCTAAATATGGTTGAAATAAAGGAGTTGATGGTATGTGGTGGCCGAGAGCTATAGGCTTAAAATATATCCGGCCTAATAAAGCGAATAATATGTGATAGTCGATAGTTGCATTTTAAAATATAGTTGGGATCCAATGATATGAGATGGTCAAAAATTACAGGCCTAAATTATAATCGACAATGATAAAAATATGGCCAAAAGTTATAAACCTAAAATGTAGTCAGGCTAATGGAGTCGATGATATATGGTGGTAAAAAATTGCAAATAAGTTAAATGGAGCTGATACTATCTGATAGTCGAGAGTTGCAGGCCTAAAATGTGATCGGAATCTAATAATATAAGATGGTCGAGAGTTGTGGGCTTAAATTGTAGTTGATAATTATGAAAAGGTGGCTGAGAGTTGTAGGTCTAAACTGTAATTGATAGTGATAAAAATTTGACCGAGAATTTCAATTCTAAAATATAGCCAGATGCCGATAAAATATGATGGCTTAGAATTGTCGGCCTAAAATGTAGTTGTTATAATACGTAGATTGAATTTTGATTTGTATACACTATGGCGTGCGGTGGTTTTGGTATATGTGGTAGAGTTTATTAGATTTTATATGAGCTCTCCCTTTAATTTATATGTGTTATTGTATACATGTATATGACAATACATGTTAAGCCTTCGTATCATATTTTTTTATTTTCTCCCATTCAGAATAAAAGCTTGAATATTTATAAAAGTTGGACAAGATCTATTGAGGGATCACATGATCTGAGGACTTGCTATCTTATTTGGGATACCTCCCTTGCAATATTATGGAGTAGGTTATATTTATATTGTCTAAACGGTTGTCTAATGAGGTCTTCTGTGGCTCTGGTTTATTGGGTCTTATATTTTATTTTATCACACTCGGATTTTTAGAATTTATCTTTTATTATTATAATTATTAAGGATTTTAATTTTATAAATAATATTTAATCAGAGTTTGAATTGCCCTTGAGTACCAAATGCCAAACCGTAGTGCCCAATACACGTTGGAGCAGCACCCAAGCCGAATATAAAAGTACTCGAGGATAACACTTCCGACATTTTGAAGAGGTTGCAAATAGAGAGAGGAAAATTGGGGAGAAGAGAGAGGAGAAGAGAGAGAAGGCTTTTGGTAGCTTAAATTATGACGATCAGAGTAAAAATTTGGGTAAATCAGTTGTGACAAGCGTACCTTAAACTTTCTTTTCATTTGTTGTTATTTATTTCATTTTCTTCAAGTATTCTTATTCTAATACTTGTTTAAATTAAGCTTTTAAAGTTAAAATATATAAATCATGTATGTATATTGATTTTTTCATGATTTATGATAAAATTTTTAAGGACTCATATTTACATATTATATCATTTATTATATATTATAATTTAAAATCTAAATTCTTTTTGTGGTTGGAGCATATCAAGTGCTCTTATATGTCTGTACTTTGAAACTATTGAATTTAAGTTATTATATGCTTAATTATATAATATACATATTTAATTATATGCTACACATTTATTGAATTTATATTAATTTTTTAAATTTTTTATTGTATGAATTATATTAAATTCTATGCTTTTAAAATTACCATGATTAAAAAGAAAATGTAAGATATTATGAAAAAGAGAAAACTTTATAATTATATTAAGAAATAATAAACTATTTTGCAAAAGGATGAGAAATAAGAATTAAGAAGTAAAGTGTAAAATTTTTTTAAATTAAAGATTGAATCAATGTTATGATTTAGCGGGTAGTGTGTTGTGATATACATTAATATATTATAATAAAAAATCTATATTTAAACCTATGAAACCGTGGGTTAAGAAGTGGCATTTGACCCCATCCATAGGGTTATAATTAAACGGCCTACCTCTGAGTCTTGAATAGGAGTGTATGGCCTTTGACTATGTAAAAACAAATACATTCCAGATTTCAATTGAATACTCATTTAGTTGGTATGGCCTATTAGTTCTGATTTTTTTAAAAAATAAGATTTATACATAATTGATAACTATGACTAAGAAAAAATAAGATAAAAAATTTAAAATTACATCATGAAATTTTTCTGCCCATGTTTTATATTATTATATCCTATCATGATTTCTATTCTCTTCAATATATTTTTTAACATAAAATATATATATTTCTTAGTATGTATTGTGTCTTATTGAGTATTTGGCTCACCCCTTACTATTTTACAAACCCCTCATATAAGTTGTATAAATTCTTACCTAATAAGTAGGTGTGAAAACTGAAGTGATAGTTATTCTTTTATAGATAGTTATATTTTCAAATAATGTTTAATATACTTAGATATTGTATTTTAGTTTGATTTAAGTTGTGGACGAAGGATTGTGAGTTATAAGATATTGTAAGGTTTTGGATTGTATTTTGATATTTAAAATAATATTTTGTGGCTTTTGGTATTTGCGGGTTGTGTTAGATGTTTATTACTTCTATAGGTTGTTAGATGATTAATGGCATTTGAGTAGTCATCTTTCCTTAACAAGATTTGGCATTATATGGTTTTTAGTTAGTATCAAAGCCACAGATGATGTAATAATATATTTGGATCCTATGTATGATATTTTATTGTTATATAGAGTTGATCATGGTATCGATGTGAAAAATTCACATCCATTTAGTTAATTGATTAATTTACAAATCAAACTGATAATTAAAAGATAATTTATTATGACTATAATTAATAATAAAATTTAAGACATGGTCAGTCACACATTGACCTAAATGGTAAATCAATATGGAAGAGAAAGCCATAATTCAATTAAGACCAATTTCATATAATATAATTAAAGGATGCTTTGTCCACAACATTCCAACGCAGTAGGGTTTATTAGCAATTAAAGATATAAACTCTTAACTTTATATTATAATATTTTTAGTTTTAAATTTATACTATAAAATCATCATTCATTTATCAGTAACCTCTAAATTACAGCGTGACTTTGTTATCATTTTATTAAACTTTATCTTTTTCTATGTTGTTGATGGATACTGATACTCAAGACTCATTTGAAAGATCCATGTCTGAAAAGTTGACCATGGTGTCATAGAAATCCAATAGGCCTAAGAAGCCTAAGAGGTATTGGCGAAAAATTCAACCCGTGTGGCATGATAAACTCAGAGTTCATTCTGGCCCATGGACTCAGGGATGGGCCTCAGACGTCACCACACCTACAAAATCGGCGTGCCAAATATTTGGTGACTAACCATGTCAGGCTGCAAGAAGAATGATGGCTTGTAGGGCACGCCCGATCATTACAGATGTGACGTCACGTAAAATGAACCAGCATACAACCTCCCTGACGCAGTAAATTGGATTGGTGGAGTTGATAACAGGCCCCTTTATACACCCCAGTGCTACGTGGGCTTCCCACAAATAAAGACTCAACTATTATAAATATATTAACTATCTACCAAATAAAAGATCCTAACATTTACACTTGTATAGCTACTATAGAGAGAAAGAAGAAAGAGAAAAAACTTGATCACAGTCTATTATTTCTCTGTAATCTTGTCCTCTTTGTAATTAAACGCAATAGTGAAGCAAGTTCTCGAATCAAAGAGTCCCGTGGCTTTTTCTTTTCATTTAAGAAAAAGTTTTTACGTAAAAACTCTGTGTGCCTTAATCCTTGTACTCTCTATCTCTACTCCCCATAATTTTATTTCACTCTTTGTGTTACACGAGTCTTACCCAAGTACTCAAAAATGATTCGCAATTTCAACTAGATCCTCGATCGTACAAGTGTACAAGATTTGAGGGTGCAATATTGGTACCGTTATTGAAAAATAACTAAAAGTCAGTTTTTCATGTTTTTCAAACACCTTCCATAAGTTTGCCAATGCTTTTCTAGAAGTCAAATATGGTGAAACGACAATCGCAAGCAGTCCTAGAACCGTATGAGTTGAGGAATTACCTTAATGAGAAAAAGATGGTGGCAACTCCACCCCACGTGGAGGAGAAGTTGGAAAAAGTATGGCAGCGAATCTTTGGTGGAGACAATGGAGGAGGAGCTGACCTCGGCCAGTCTCCTTTTGCAGCGGAGATTAGGATGAGGTCACTTCCCCTGAAGTTTAAGATGCAAAACTTTGACGTATACGACAGGAGTGCCAATCCCATGGATCATCTCAACCATTTTCATGAGCATTTGAGCCTCTAAATCTTAGATGAGATGACCATGTGTCAGTGCCTTCTGTTGACACTTAAAGGAGACGTGAGGGTGTGGTTCTACGGACTGTCAACTGATTCCATTCATTCATTCGGTGAGCTGGCAACAACTTTTCTTTCACAGTTTGCCTCCAGCCGGAGGATAGAAAAGCAACCCTGGCACCTCACCCAGGTAAAGCAGGGTGTCAGGGAAAGTTTGAGAGGTTTCTTAGCTTGATTCATTGTCGAGGCCAGGCAGATTTCAATGTTGGCTAACGGGGTAAAACTGAACACGTTCTTATCTACCTTGGAAGGAAGAGCTTTCTTTAAGCACCACATTCACAAGGGTCCCCAGACATTCGCAGAGGCGGAGGCCTTGACGAGAGCATACATCGCTGCCGAAGAAGCTAACGATACAAAAAGGCCAAAGAATGACGAAAACTTGCACCCGATGGTGGTGGAAGGGAAGAGAAAAGTCAGGGATCGCCTAGGTCCCTTGACAATAAAGAAGCTGCACAAGTCCAAGCAGGTCGTACGTAGGGAGCTCAAGCCTGTAAATCTCACTCCTCTGAATGACACTTATACCAATTCCTGATGCATATTCAAGATGAAATTTTTTTGAAATGGCCCAATGCGCAGAAAAATTTAGACAGTGGCGACCAGTCAAAGTACTGCCATTACCATTGCACTAGAGACCATGCCAGACATTACAGAAGAAAATTGAAAAACTAATAAGGAGGGGTTACCTCAACCTCTTCCTATAAAGACCTGGATAAACCTCCAAAATAGCAGGTGACGTTGAGATTAACCAGTCCAGGAACCGAGTGGTTGTGGGAGTTGTCAACATGATATCAACTCGTCCAATCCGTGGAGACGCTCGAGAGATCATTACTGCAAAGGGACCGAGGATAGGAAGTAGGGATAAAGTTATTAGCTTTAGTAATGAAGATCCGGCCCATATAACTTTCTCTCACTCTAATCTCCTGGTTGTAATCGCACTCGTTTCAGATAGGGCAAATAACTACCAAATGAAACGAGTCTTTATTGATAATTAAAATTTTAGGAATTTATTTTATCTTGATACGTATTTTAAATTAAGATTTAAGAGAAGGTAAATGAGAGCAATCGAAGGACCACTCTACGGACTGGACATTGAGCCAGTGCCAATTCAAAGTGTCATCCAATTGAAGGTCACACTAGGAACATACTCGAGGACTACGTCTAAGGTCTTCACCTTTTTGGTCGTGAACCTTCCATCAATTTATAATGCAATCCTCGGACATTCCTGTTTGACCACCTTTGATGCTGTCACTTCCATTCCATATTTGAAGATGAAGTTTTTGACTCCATTTAGGATTGGGGAGGTTTTCGGAGACCAAGTTGTCAGACGGACGTGCTACTTGTCCTAAGTCACGCAAACGCCACTTCCCCAGCCTATTGAAGACCTTGACCTACGGGACGAAGCGACATTGCAGCAGGGCAATCCGAAGAATCTATTGTCCAAGTCCCACTGAATCACATAGATCCAGAGAAGTACATCCAAATAGAAAGCTCTCTGCCCTAGACTGTCCGAAACCAGCTTATCAGTTTCCTGTGAAAAAACTCGAATGTTTTTGCTTAGGTGCCAAGTGACATGTCGGGGATCTCTGTAGAAATAATAATCTATAAATTGGTCCTAGATCATCGTCACCGACCTGTCAGGCCAAAGTGCATAAACTATTTAGTAGAGAAACTGGTGGCCATACGTGAGGAAGTGAAGAAGCTCCTAGACGTTTGGTTCATTCGAGAGGTACAGTACTTGGATTGACTATCAAATATAGTCATGGTAAAGAAGAATAATAGGAAGTGGCGGATGTGCGTGGACTTCATGGACCTCAATAAAGTATGCCCCAATGATAACTTTTCTCTGCCCAGGATTGGTTAACTTGTAGACTCGACGTCCAATCATGAACTTTTAAACTTAATAAGTTGCAATCAAATAAGGATGAGCCTCGAAAACGATGAGCACACGCCATTCATGATGGATTAAGGGACGAACTGTTACAAAGTCATACCCTTTGACCTCAAGAATAAGGGTATTACTAGCGGCTCATAAATAAGATATTTCAAGACCAGATCGGACGGAATGTGGAGGTCTACGTGGACGATATACTCGTCAAAGACAAAATAACTGACCACCACATCCGAAATCTAGACAAGACCTTCAGTGTATTCAGAGCTCACTAGATAACACTTAACCCAACCAAGTGTATATTTAAAGTGGCATCTGGAAAGTTCTTGGGTTACGTTGTTTCACACCAAAGAATTGAGGTGAACCCAGAGAAGATCAAGGTCATCCTTAACATAAAATCTCCCTGATCAATAAAAGAAGTCCAAAGGCTCACTGGATGGATAGCTACTCTCTCTTGGTTCTTGGACAAATCGGCCGAGAAGTACTTGTCATTTTTCAAAGCCTTGAGAGAAACGAATACCAGTGACTTCCAATGGAGTAATAACTGCGAGGAGGCGTTCTGAGAACCCAAAGATTACCTATAGAGCCCTCCTCACTTAGCTTCTCCCCAACTAGCAAAGGAGCTGTATTTATACCTTACTATGTCTGACACGGCTTTGAGCCCAGTGTTGGTGCAGCAGCAGCACGACAGGCAGCAGCGTGTGTATTACGTGAGGAAAACCTTGGCCGACGCAGAGACTAGTACCCCCACATGGAAAAAATAGCTTTGGTATTGGTGTATTCCGCTCAAAAGCTTTAACCGTATCTCTAAGCGCATGAAGTAGTGGTCTTGACCGATCTACCACTGAGAGCAATCCTGCAGAAACTCAAGGTGTTATGACTACTGGTCAAGTGAGCCATTGAATTGGAAAAGTTTGATATAGAATTTTGTTCGAGGCCAGTCTTGAAAGGTCAGGCCCTAACGGACTTAATTGTCAAAATAACGACCTAGTGATCCAGACTATCATGATGCAAATGAACCAAATGAGGCAACAATATGGACACTGCACATGGATGGTTCCTCAATGAAAGATAGTTGTGAAGCTGGTATTGTGTTGCATACTCCTGAAGGGTTGGAGATTAAGTATTCAATGACCCTTGGGTTTTCAGCCACCAACAATGCTGCGAAGTATGAAGCACTGCTAGCAGGACTCTGGTTAGCGAAGGAATGCTCTACAAAAAAACGTGGTTGTCTACAGCGACTCTAAATTGGTCATCAACTAATATTTTGAGGTTAACAGTCCATAGCTCTCCAAATAACTTTCAAAGGTCCAAAGCTTGACTGCGAATTTCGGGAAGGTAGAATTTGTCCACATCCCAAGAGAAGAGAACGAGAAGGCTAAGATGCTGGTAAGGGCAGTAGTATCTGAAGACTCTAAGCAATATGCCTGAGGAATGCGAGAAGTCCTGAGTAAGTCAAGCATTGAAGATCCCGAGCTAGGATAATGCAAGTCACAAGTACGAACACTTGGATGACTCCCTACTTAAGGTATTTGTTCGACGGGACATTACCTGAGGACGTTGACGCAGCCAAGAGGGCGAAGAAGACAGCGGGTTGGTACACCATCATGGACGGTCAATTGTACCGGAATGGGTTCTTGGCCCCCTTAGCTATAGTGTCTCACTCCCGAGGAGGCACATTACGCTCTCCAAGAAATGCACCTTAGGATTTGTGGATCTCACATTGGGGGTAAGAATCTCGCTTTCAAGCTCATTAGGTAAGGGTACTATTGGCTGATCATGAAGTATGACTCCATGAACTTCATACGTAAATTTAAAAATTGTCAAATCCATGGCAACATGACTCACCAACCCCACACTGAACTCTGAATACTGTAATCACCATATCCCTTTACTCAATGGGGCCTATTCATCCTTAGACTTCTTCCGATAGCAGCCGGACAGAGAAAGTTTCTAATCGTCGGGATCGACTACTTTACGAAATGGGTCGAAATTGTGCCATTAGCGAAGATTACGAAAGTTTGTCCGGCAAAACATTATGTACAAGTTCAAAATTTTCGAGTGCATCATAACTAACAATGGGACCTAATTCGTTGGAAAACAGTTCACTAAGTATTAAATCAGCCTGAGGATCAAGTTGGTCCATATATCGGTCACATATCCACAGAGTAACGGGCAAGTGGAAGTCACAAACCACACAATCCTACATTGACTCAAGACAAAACTAGAACACTCTGGGGGCTCATGGGTACGCAAGTTGCCGTCCGTCATTTGGTCGTACAGGACAACACCAAGGGAGCCCACAAGAGAGACATCCTTCAGCCTGTGCTATGGAATAAAGGCAGTTATTCTAGTGAAAGTCAGAATTCCAAGTCTTCGAGTCGAACGCTATGATCCGAACCCTAACAATTAGAGAGTTTGTGAGAATCTCGCTCTATTAGAAGAAGTACGAGACCTTACAAGGTTGAGAACAACGGCGTACCAATAGAGAGTAGCCCAATACTATAATGAGAAGGTTAATGTACGACAGTTAAAATGGGGGACCTAGTACTGAGGAGTATAGTAGTTACGGGTAAAAGTACTAGTCAGAATAAATTCTTCGCAAATTAGGTAGGGCCGTTCCTAGCCTTAGCTATTCTTCGAAATGGGGCCTATAAATTGTGCAACCATGAAGGCAGACTAGTCCCTCGAATATGGAATGCCACACACCTCATGAAATACTATCAATAAATTAATGTACAGATACCTAGGTAAGACAGAATGCATCATACGATGCGCTTGTAACACGTTTCATTAATATAATAAAACTCCTTTTCTCTTATTTTTTTCTTGTATTTTATTGAATATTTGCATGTCATCTCATTAATCTACAAGACCTAGGTTGCCCTTAAATCAAATGAAAATATTCCTTTCACTTATTCTAAAACTCGGTAGTGTCCGAGCGGTCCAAGAGGTCAAACTTAAAACTTCGGCTATGCCCAAGCTATACAAGAGGTCAAACTTAAAACTTCGACTTTGTCGAATAGCCTAAGATGTTAAATTTAAAACTTGACCGTATTCAAGTCGCACAGAAAGTCGAACTTAAAATTTGGCCACGATACCAAGCAACCATAAAGGTTGAACTTAAAAATTTAGGAGGCTTAAAATAGCAAAGTATGCGATGATCCTAGAGGTAGTATCTTCAATCTAAGACGGTCAAAAGGTTCAGACATTAAACTAATGAAAGATCAAATTTCTTTAATAGCATGTCATAAAAGAACCAAACACTTGGACAATCCGAAAAAGACAATCAAAATGTTTGTACTAAAACAATATGAATTTTATTCATACACACAACGTGTGTACAAAAGTATACATATATAAAAAAATAAAAAAAATAAACATTTACAACAAAATACGTCAAGGAGTTGAGGTCCCTGGCCTCTCCGAGGATCCTGACTTCTCAGAGGACTCTGGTTGACTGGACGGCCCTTATTGCGAAGACCCAATAGACCTCCAACTTGGTGAGAGACCAATTAAGTCATCCTTACGCTAAGTGCTAGAATTCCTCGGATTGAAGAGAGCGATAGGAAACCTCAGGATCAAAAACTTCATGACCCGATGGCACATCTTAATGGAATCCAAGTACTTGCGCTCCAAGCCCAGTGCAATGTCATTAGGTTTCAATGAAGTCCTAAACTCCTATTCCAGTAGGAGATTCCTCCCTCAAAGGATGATGTGCAACATCTCTTACTCCTTCAGCTGGCCCTTAAGGGAAGAAATGCGGCTCTCGACTTTAAAAAGCTTGAGCTCTAAACTTTGGACGCGCTCCCCTAATGAGCTGGAAGCTTTCAGCTCTGCGTAAGCCTAGGTAGCTTTATTGATGATCATGCCAAGGCCACCTTCCATATCCTAAAACTATAAGGGTAAGACACGTTAATAAGGTATAGACAAAAGAGAATAAAGCTAGGAGTAGGATAAAGGAGTACCTTGGTCACAAAAAAACTCCCAGAAGTGTTCTCCCCTTTGGGAGCTTCTGGCTCCTCAGGCTTTGTGGGCGCAGCTTCCTGCCCCACAGAAGCCTTGACATTAGCCTCGAGCGTAGAAGCAGCTTCACCAGAGTCCAAGACTGGGGGCTCAATTGCTTCAGAATCATCCTCGACCCTAATCTCTGTTACAGCAGTAAGTGAAGTCCCTGTGTCGTCCTCAACCAGAGGCACCTCAAAGGCCGCCGGCGAAGTCATCATTGGACTATAAACTTAGATTGCAAGATAGGGGAGCTCAATAGTCTCAACAGCAGGCGGCTCTGCGGCACAGCTTTCCTTGGCCTTAGCAGTATCAGCAGTAGTCATCATCATCGTTATCATTGCTGCTTCCTCAGCCTGAGTTGCCTCAGTCTTCCTCACTAATATAGTCTGAGACCTTATCAGTAAATTCATAAGGGATATCAGGCATTGGCTCATTAGGGGGAGGCTCGGCAATAGGTGGATCCGTAGGCTGGCTCACAGGCTCAGAAGGCTGCCCGAACGGCTCAGCTGTGGCTGAAGGTCTGACACCTTCAGCCTCTCGGACTGGCGCCACCTATGAAGGTCTCAATCTCCTCACGAGGTGCATTGTAACAGCATTCTCGTCATCAGACGATTAGTACTCAACGATGGTCATCGGACTTTTTGAAGTCTCAATCCGATGACTCTTCTTTGGGCGTTTAGTTGGCTCCTTGATCCACAGAGTTCTCTCCCTCTTTTTCAGCTTCTTCTTCTTCGCAGAAGCAGCAGGGGCTCCCGAGTTCTCGGCCTGAGTCCTCCACTTGTCTCTTACGAAGTTCTCAGGTATTAACCAAATATATTTCTTATTCTCGTTAAAAGTGCCAAGGTTGGCTAGCACCAAATTTATGACCTTCTCGGCAATCTCCCTCTCTTCCTTGGAGGCGTCTGCGTAATGCTTGCGCGCCATATTTTTACAACTATTGGAGAGGGCCCAATTCTCACAGACCCCCAAGAAGAAGAATTTATCCTTTTATCTCTTGGTGGATTTAGATTTTCACCACTCATGACAGTAAACTCTGAACATAGAGTAGCAACTATCCAGTCGAGATTATGAATAAAACAGAACATCACATTTACCATCGACACCTCAAGCACTTTCTTATGGCAAAGTGCAAAAACGCAAAGTGATACGAGATACCTGATGGCGTTGGGTTGCAGTCTCGCAAACAGAACTTCGAGTTCCATCATAATGTGGTACAGTTTTAGTAGGATAGGGAAACGAAACCCACCATTGACGTGGACTTTGAAAACAATAATAAACCCATTGGGTGGGATGCAAGCCCTATCGTGGGTTTAGAAACCACCATCACCATCAAATCGGGAATATCATATTTCAAATGGATGGCATCAAGACTACCAAAGGAAAGAAAAGAGGCGATATCCTTAACTCCAAGTGCCATTAAAGCTCAAAAAAAAGCATAGAGAAAATGGAAAGAAGAAGAAAGTTTGGGAGAGCGCAATCAAGGGTTCTAAAGAAAAACCTTAAGGTTGTGTGGTGAAAAAGAAAAATGAAGGTAAAGGTGATATTTGAAAACAGCTAAAAATGAAAAGGGCGCGCCCCCATCATTACCCTTCATCGTGTTAGCCTTCCGTACGCTGTCAGCCAAGGATAGTGGGTTTTACATTTCCACAGTAATGTCAATCCCATTATTGCGCATTTATTGCGCCTTAATGACTCAGATGGCGACGTAGGGCAGAACCTTAGCCTCGAAGGAGGCTCTCATAATGCACTTTCATTGAGCTTCTAGGCCCTAGACCGTGATCTCAAATTTTTCCCGACACTTTTGCTAGACCATGAGACTCAAAAGTTCTCAGATGTTTTGGTCAATATGTACTTGGACTATTGATTCCACCACACCTGCGGGCATCTTCAAGGGAAATGGAAGAATGTTGGTTTCAAGTAGAGGCCTGGCAATGCCATGGAGCAAAGGCACGAGCGGACTTTCTGTGGAAAGAACTTTCATACGAGACTTGTCCGCATCCAACGGACATACCAAAGGGTTGAAGTACTCAGACCCTTTGGCATGGGGGGGCTAGTGATGGGTATTGATACCCAAAGCCCATCTGGAAGATCCATGCCAGAAGAGTTGAACCCTAGTGCCATAAAGACCCAATAGAGCCCAAGAAATTCAAGCGGCAAATTTAGCCCGTGTGGCATGATGGACTCAAAGTCCGCTTAGGCTCGTGGACTCAGGGATGGGTCTCAAATGTCACCACGCTTGTAAAATCGACGTGCCAAAAATGTGGTGGCTGACCTTATCAGGATGCAGGAGAAATGATGGCCTGCAGGGCACGCCCGATCACTGCAAATGTGATGTCACGTAAAATCAACCAGCATGCACGTAACCTCCCTAATATAGTAAATTGGATTGGTGGAGTTGGTGACAGATTTCTTTGTACACGCTAGCGCCACGTGAGCTCCCCATAAAAGAAGACTCAACTACTATAAATACATTAGTTGTCTACTAAATAAATGATCCCGACATTTACACTTGTACAATTACTATAGAGAGAGAAAGCAAAAAGAGAAAAGGCTTGAGCGCAGTTTGTTATTCCTCTATAATCTCGTCCTCTCCTGTAACTAAACACAATAGTGAAGCAAGTTTTCGGATCAAAGAATATCGTGGTTTTTCCTTCTCATTTAAGAGAAGGTTTTTCATATAAAAACTTCGTGTACCTTAATCCTCGTACCCTCTTTCTCCACTCCCCGTAATTTCATTTCACTCTTTGTGTTACACGAGTCTTACTCGAATACTCAAAAAGAATTCGCGGTCTCAATTGGATCCTCGACCGTACAAGTGTGTAAGATCCGAGGACGCAACAGTTGTAATATTTTTTAAAAATATTTTAAAAAATTAATAATATTTACTAATAATATTTTATTTATTTATTTATTATTACCAAAGTCTATTAGTTAATTGAATAAATGAATTATTTTAAAAATAATAAAATATATCTCCCAATATTAACTAATATTAGTTGATATGAAAAGCAGAAAATTTTGAGTAGTTGGAAACCAGCGGGCAAAGCGACGACAAGAAATGCCAAAATTTCGTGCTCACGGGTCAGGAGCTTTTTCTGATCACAAAGAAACAGTTGGAAGCATGGCAACAAAAATGGAGCCAATCATTCACGCCTTCCACCAATCCCTTCCGCATTTAAGGGTTTCAAAATTGTTTTCAATTAACTTCGCATTTGTAAAAGCTTCACAACTTTATAGTGCTCTCAAGATGTTTGTGAAAATGTCTGAATGAAAACCTGTTAAGTGGAAACGATTTGGGAGACGGCTGCGATTGTTTCTCTTCTTGCTGCTGTTGATTCTTCTTCCATCATAATTCTCATGTCTGCGACCAATTGTGTGCAAATGTTGATGGGTGCCGTTTGGCTGCTATTAATAAGCAGCGTCAATGGCGCGACGCCGACGGTGAGCGCAGGGAACATCTCGAAGGCAGTGGATGCTGCGTTTTTCAGGATATATTATGGACAGACCTTCAAAGTCATCAAAAATGGCGTCGACGGAAAGAGCTACCTCCTCATCCAGGCATGGTGTTTCCGGTTTTCGATCTGTTTGTTTCACTTTCAAATTTTCCCATCGATTATCGGTTAAAAAAAAAAAAAACGAATTTTCATAGCGTAGAAAATAATAATAAAATAACTTGAGGGCTATAATATAAAATAATTGTAGTGATATTTATTACTTCATTTTAATAAATTTTCATTTTTTATAGATTTCACTTCTGTATGATTTAAAAAAAAGAAAGAATAGTAGAAGCTACGTGTTAAATAAATTATTTAATATTTAATATTTTTATTTTTTAAAGTTAAATATAATTTAATAAAATTAAAATAATATTTACAAAAAATAGTATATAAAAATATAAGAATTTTAATTTTAAAACATTAAATTTGAAATGAAATTTATATCTTAAAATTAGCATAAAGATATATATATATATAATGTATTCTAGATTTGAGTTGTTGTATAGGTTAGGAGTTACTCGATCTTTCGTCATCAGGTCAAACTAGAGCCGATATAGTTCCTATTTTTTCGGACCTGGACCTACACAATACGATTAAAATTAAGAGGTCAGAGGGTTAGTGGGACTCATTGTCCAATATATCTTCTGACACTCAAATTAACGAGGGATTGAGTGTATATGTGTGCCCGATTAAAGGCAATTTTATGTACATCCGATTAAGGGCGAACATAAGAAGATGAAAAGCAAGAATAAGACTCTTAAATAAAAGTCAGGTCGCCTGAATAGATGACTTTTTGGATAGAGGCAAGCCTTCTGAATGGATGGCGGCTCCTAGGTGGAGGATGACTCTTTGATAGAGGGTCGCTCTTGGACGAAGGACTGCTTCGAGATGAATGGCCTCCTAAATGGAGGAGAGGACGTCTGGGATAGTGGGTTGACCCCCTGAATGGAGGGTTAGCCTCATGGATGGTTTGTTGGCCTCCTATATAGAATTTGTAATGTCTTTTTTCTCATTTATTTGTTGTTTGCATCTTAAAGCTCTTCGATCTGAATTTAGGGTTATTCCCCCTCATCGTGGAGAAAAGAGTGCATACTTATAGTAAGGGTGTGAGTTGGCTTTACCTTGGGTGTCAAGGTCGGCTATAGTTGTATGCCACGATTCACTGGACTACTCCTATCATTTTAGAGAGGTGTACTGTTTGGTGAGTATTTTGCATAAATTTGTCGAGCTGATTATAATTAGGTGTCGTGGCCACGTATGATAGTTACCTATTTAGGAGAGATTGTGGATGAATATTTTAAGAATATCTGCCAGGCATATATTGACCAGTTATTAAAGGTTTCCTCAACGCCCTAGAAAAGAATTGTGGGGCATCCTGATGGGATAGTTCATGACGGGCTGCTCGGCCGGCCCGTGTCTTGACAAGCGATCCTAAACTATGCGATCTTGAATCTTGAGTTGTAGGGGCCTTCTCTTGGGTTACAATTTTTTGAACGACCTTTTCACTGTAGATCTCAGCATTCGAGTCAATCTATTGGTGACGGACTCATCAATATATTTTTTTGAAAATATACTTTTGAAAAATATATTAAATTATATAAATGTAAATTTAATTTTTTTAAAAAAATAAAATTAAATAATTTAATCGGATAAAATAGCATTTTACAAGAAAGAAAATTAAAAATAATTAGCCTGGTTTGTTTTTACTGTTTTGGGTTGGGCTTGGTGAAATTGCCTACGACTTTCACGCCAGTGTTGGGCCACTTGCTGTACTATATAAGTCCACCATGGCCCGGCCCAAATGAGCCTCGGCGGCGAAGACTGAACGGGGCACTGGCGCTCAACATCCGTCTCCTGCCTCCTCCTAGGCCACCGCCCACGCCGGTATCTTTCTTCCATACATGGACCTGCTGGCTTCTCGCAATGCAAAACTCACCGATCGTGTGGAAGCTGCGATGGAACTATGGATTTGTGCATCGGATGGAGTTCTTCGCTATATGTTACTCTGTGTGTTTTTGGCTTGTTCTGTATCTGTATGTGGCCAGGAAATGGTGGTTTTTTGGGTTACTGACGTGAATATCGGAATGAGAATGGCAGAATAACTCGAGAATGGCGGCAAGGACAAAGTACTGTACATCCAGGATCAAATCAATTCTCATCCCTGTATCTAACTATTCTATTGACACTGACACCTTCCCCGGCATTCCAGGTACCCCCTCTTATCTCTCCTCTCCTGCGGTCTTTTGAATTTTTTCCCCTTCGGTTTACTTGTTTCTCCTCCAATTACAACACCAGACCTAAAAACCCCTCCCGTCCAAATAAATTAGCTCTCCTGCATAATTTGATTGTATGAGACGGCGTGATGTAATTCCATTGCACTGACCGTATACAAAAAATTTTCCTTGCCATTGATTATTTGGTCTCCCAAATATTTGCATGCAATAGCCTTAAATATTAATTAGGTGATGTATTCCGACAGCTCATTTGCAAGAATGACGTGGTTTTGGATGTTACGTTTCTTATCTTTGATTTATGTAATTTGCAGTTTCATTCTTCGAGGTGAGGATTTCTGGATTCTGAAAGTTCTGAGACTGATTGTTTTTGTCAACTAAGGGTTCTGCATTCCACCTTATCAATTCCAATGGTGTTGCCACCTGTAATGATCACCCTAAGGTAGTAGACTTCTTAATTGGCTTTAAATCTTGCCCTCGAGGCCACCTCTTAGAATTTATCCTAGTATTACAGGTACATGTCCATAGGTAGAATGTATCTCAAGAAATGATTTATCTGCTTTAAGAGGGAAAAGTATCTTCACAAGTGATCAATGTCACTTGTGAAGAAGGCTGAGAACTTTGACCATTGCTGTGGCTCGCTCTTGTTCACCATTGTGATTTCTCCACCTTCATATAACTTTACCAAGCACTGGGAAGCTACAGCATTTGATGTAATTCCCTTGCAAGTCCCTAGCAAGCCTAGGAGCTGCCAAGCATATATGGGGTTAAATGTAAAATGTAAGCAAAACCCCAAGCATTTGATGGGGTTTTGCGGTCTTAATCCTATTTATGGGGAACACCATTGTTTTCTTTTTGTTGCCAAGTTTAATACCATCTGTTGTATTGAAACTCGATTCAAATGTTTCAGATGACTGCTTACATTTTACATTTAACCCCATATATGCTTGGCAGCTCCTAGGCTTGCTAGGGACTTGCAAGGGAATTACATCAAATGCTGTAGCTTCCCAGTGCTTGGTAAAGTTATATGAAGGTGGAGAAATCACAATGGTGAACAAGAGCGAGCCACAGCAATGGTCAAAGTTCTCAGCCTTCTTCACAAGTGACATTGATCAAACACGAGCATGTAATGTTGCTAATTTTCTACCATCCATAGAAGATTCTCCTCTTCAGGTTAGTGAATAGCATATGGATTTCTTGATATTCATCTGTTCCTTGTATATAAGATGCTTGTTTATTATGGGGGAAACCTCAAGATTCCGTTTCTATTTTGTGTTGGCTGCAGCCCTCCATTCTGGATGAATGAGGCTGGAGATTGATGTATCCTGTTATGGTTCCTGTAATTATTTTCATATTCCTATCTTCCCCAGGTCCACAGAAAAGATGATGATTTCAAGCTGAAATTCACTCAGTTACGCTTGCACACAAATAGAGGATCTTGCTTGCAACAGATTTGTGCTGAGATTTAATATGCAATCCATCTCAGCATAGACACACTATAGATTCCCTTGGCATTCTTATACCACAATTACCTAGTGCTTATATGTATAAACATGCCGACAACTGCTTATTTAACTCCTCTTTTTTCTTGAACTCTAGCGTGCAGAGTGGATCAAGTATGTGGGCGTTTTTGCAAACCTGGAAGTTAGAGCAAATCAAGTTTATGATGCTGTGAGTTCATTTTGGTGTTTTGCAAATTCCATTCTTAGTACTTAAAGCCACTAGTTTTGACATATTTTGCAGATTTGAATTGGCTGTAGGCTTAGAGAAAGAGAATAATCTTACAATTCAATGAGGAATCCCTATAGGTCAAATAAATGCTAATTAAGGAATACTGATTTATTTCATACTTATTTTTCAGAATAATTATTGATGATTCAGTCCATAATCTCACTTTGTAAGTGATTTGATCCATAGTAATAGATTTGTTTTGCAGGTCAAAGAGAATTATATGTGCTTGGCTAGAGTTGTGGCAAGCAAGATCTCGTCCTTCAAACCCATTGTTGCATGGATGGATTTTGATAATGTAAGTGGTCATGCAAGTATTCTAAAATAATTTTGCATATAACCCGATAATATTGCTGCATCTCATCCATGCAGGAAGACCTCAGTGTTTGGTTTTCTGTTTAATTATGATTGGTTTGACTCGTGCTGTCCATTGTTCATTAGAAAACAATTTTGGAATTTTACTCAATATCTTCCAGAACCTACATCTCATCCACTCATGGCTTTTGCTGTCACATATCTAGTGGTTAAAGTGTTGTTATTTGCCTATTATTAGTCTGCAGCATCAGTCTTCTTTGGGTATAAGTGTATGATGTCTACGTATGGATACTTCTCTGATGCAGATGTGTCTCACTTCTATTTTTTCATGTATCACACTGTTAATAACTGAATTCTTCTGCTTGCTGCTGGTACAAATTTAAAGATTACCTCTTTCAGGTGTACAATTGATAATCATTATCAAACAGAAATCTTTTTTTTTTTTTTTTTCTTTTGGTAAGTAAACCAGAATGCAAAATAATTCTTAATCTTTATCTAAGTGAACTTTGTTCATGGTGTAGTTGAGAGACCTATAGATGGATGCCTAATGGAATTCTTACTTTAAACCTTGCTGCAGGGTGTATGGTCTTTCACAAAAGAAGCTTACAAATTAAAGGTACCATACCATATTCTTTTCTCAAAAGAGTAGCAGCGACAAGAGGGAAAATATGTAATATAACATCTGATCTATGGTGACATGGTCCTAATATGGAATAAAATTTAGTACTGCATTTAACACAAAACACTCCTGGATTTGGTATTGGATCAGATCCACTGTGGTTCACTCAGTATCGGTGCTTTTATTTGTGTTTTTTAATGTACTGCCGAGTTAGTTTACTCAGTGTAATCTTTATTTTAATTTATTTATATGTTAGTGAAAAAACCTGGATTTAGACTCACCTCTTTTTAGCACGCACTTAAAGTAGGGCAATCACAATCACAATAAGATAATTAAAAGCTTATGGAATGTAAATGGCACACGATATTGTTGATGAAGGGAAAAACAAATGACAAACCAGTTTGAGAGGAAAACCGGTTGGAAAGTAGGTAAAGGTTCACTAGACTACCGTAGTCAACTTCCTCTAACATGTGGTCTTTATTGAAGCGTTTACTCTTCAAAATAGCCCTCTAAGCCAGAGATCCAGCCTCTTTTCGGACTTTTGGGATCTTCCTTCCATGACTCAAGATTTTAGTAGAAAATGCCGCCTCAATTCTATGTATGAGCTATACATCGGAACCTAGTATGATTGCAAACCAAGTAATGTATTCAATAGACTGTGAGATAATATCAAATTTTTTGACGAACATATCATCCAATAGAAATATGAAATCTCTTAAAAGATTAGTGACTCTTCCCAAGATAATTGTCTTAATGAGCCTTGAAGATCTCATTCACCCATGAGGAACTCTCTAAATCATTTGAATTCAATCAGGTGTTTTCCAACCTCAAATTCAAAAGTTGAGTTTTTCTATAGGTAGAAACTTTCCAATTGAAGCTGTAACTTCCCATCCAAGGCACTTTAGCGTAGTAAGTAGTGGGCTGATTATAACTTCCCTGTCAAAGAGCTTCAACATAGACCATAGTGGAAAGTAGGATGAAACTGTCCTCTAATCTCTGGTAAAAGTGGGTTTCAACTCAAAAGAGCAGGTGAAGAAACTCGACTGCTCAAACTGTTACCTCACTGTTAGCTCACGGTCTTGTGAATATCACTACTAGAAAAATTACAAATAAACCAGTCCCTCAATTGGCTCATGGTCCTTTTTCCGACATAATAATGTAAGAGACTCAATGCCTCTCACCTACATTGGAATTTATTTGAATTCTCCTGAGAATTTGATATGACAATGATATGTATAATAATTGAATGACTTAAGAAAGTCCTTAATCTTCTTCACTTAACCTCCTTAATTTGTTTGGCATCTTTATTTTATTTATCTTTCTATTATGGTCCTTTTCCTGTCTGAAATAATGATATGTCCTGGATGGGTACAAGGAGCTACAAATGATGTAGAATCTGAAGTGATAAGGGGTTGGGGGAGAGTAAAGCCGAGACATTTTGCTCTCATTGTTATTGTAATCTTTTCATGTACAATCATTAAGAAGTAAGTTCAGGTGACACACTGAAATGGTACATGAAACGAATGAGATTTGAAAAAAATATGCATATATATATACTTATATATAGACATAAGTAAAAAAAAGCCCAAAAATATTGAGATAAGCCCACACTAATTTTAATATCTTTCTCATTGTTGTTTCCTCATGTCAACCATGGTGCAGTTTGTAGAAGATGCTGGTGGAGAGAATGTGGATGATTCAATCAACAAAGTGACCTACAACATATCGATTCCTGAAGACTTGGATGAGCTCCATGCTATTTTATGCGTGAGTTGCGGACACTCATTCCCGCATTAAATTCAATCCATAATAATTTCTATGATGATTTGGAGTATTTTGGTGAAACTGTTTCATGTCCATTATCAAAAGCTGCATATTTAGGATATATTTACCGCTTCTAACTAGATGTGCAATAATCCCAAATGATGCAATTGTTAATTTTATGCATCCCTCTAATGGCAGACTACGGAGACAATACAAAGTAAGTTTTTTTCTGGTTTAAATTTATTTTGTTTGATAATTCTTTCATCAATGTATCTTTCATAACTCTAACGGCACATTTAGTTATTGGAATGAAATAATGTGGGAATGGAATAGTTATTCAGGAAGTAGAATAAGATAAGAATATAGTTGAGAATTTCTATTCCCATGTTTAGTTATTGGAAAAGAATAGATTGATAATTAGTATTCTAATATTTGGTATATAATAATAATATGAGGAATATGGTGAGAATTTATATTAATGATGTTTTTACCCTTATTTAATAAAAAAGGATTCTAGAGGTTAGAAAGTATAAATAATGCCTGCACGCCTCTGTAATAATATCCTCGGAGATAATGATATCATCCGCAATAATAATAATAATAATAATAATAAGGGCAAAATGGAAATAAATTTTATAGCCTGCGGAAGTAACTATTCCCACCAACCAAAGAATAAAAAATACCTCGGGGGCGTTTGGTTGGTGGGAATAAAAATTCTATTCCCATTTATTCCTGGAGGAATAATTATTCCTCCATTTGGTTATATTTCCATAAGGAATAATAATTCCTGGAGGAATAGTTATTCCCAGAAAATTCGGGAATAACTATTCCCACCTTATATAAGGTATTATTTATTCCCATGTGGTATGAAAAATTTATTCCCGTAAGTTTTTCAGATATTTTGACAATGCCCTTCTTATTTTCCTAATCAATCTTATGTATTTTATCAAATATTTATATATATTAAATATTTATTTGTTGCGTCCCGAGTTTCCGGTTGTCGTACGGATTAGGGAGCCTTCAGATTCCTTGTTGTCCAGAGGTGATCGCGAGCAGGTCCGGTCTCCGTCACTGTGAACCCGAAACCTGCACAACACAAATCACAAACGAGAGGTCAGAGAGTAATGAGGGCTACCTCCTATTGACACTCTGACTCTTAAGTCAGAAATCTTCCGTAATAAATGGAGAAAAATATGCTTAAGATGCAGGAATGAAGGGAGTGTGTGAGGGATATGTTTGGAGGCTTGATCTCCGTGAATGCGCCCGCGGAGGGCGGCTTAAGAATGCGCCCATGGAGGGCGGCTTAAAGGTGCGCTTGTGGAGGGCGGCTCAGAGATGTCCCTGCTCGGGGGTGCACCCGCAGAGGCAGCTTAGAGATGCCCCCACTCGTGGATGCGCCCGTGGATGGTGACTTGGAGATGTCCTTGTTCGGGGGTGCGCTCGCGGAGGACGGCTTAGAGGTGCACCCGCAGGGGGCGGCTTGGAAACATCCCTGCTCGGGGATGCCACCGTGGAGGGCGGCTTGGAGATGTCCCTGCTCGGGGGTGCGCCTGCCGAGGGCAGCTTAGAGATGCTCCTGCGGAGGGCAGCTTAGAGGTGTCCCTACTCGGGGGTGCGCCTGCAGAGGGCAGCTTGGAGGTGTGCCCGCAGGGGCGGCTTAGAGATGTCCCTATTCGGGGTGCACCCATGGGGGCGGCTTAGAGATGTCCTAGCTTGGAGGTGCGCCCGCGGAGGGCGACTTAGAGGTGCGCCCGGCGGAGGAGCGGCTTGGCACGTTTGCAGGCCATAATGATACTCGGAGACCTAGCAAAATTCACCAAGGCAAGAGAGGAGCCTGTTGGGCCTCATCCAACTGGATTGTGCTAGTGGACCGTTGTTCATAGAATTACCCACCCGGTTCAATCGGGTTGAACAGGGCAGCTATGAACATTGAAGGTGCTGAACGCCATCTGTGGGGGAGCTCCGTACTTCGTTTAGATCTGGTTCGAGAAGGACATGTCGAATGCCATGGCAGGAGTTTCGCAGGGCTCAATCCCCTTGATTCGTGGTTGGAGCAATGGGTGGCATTCTCAAAGCGTTCTTCTGCGTTCAAATCGATCGAGAGGGCCTTGGATGCCGCTGATGGGGAGCTCGGTGTTCCATCGTGTCTTCAATTAAGGGGAGAACGTTTGGGCGTCATTCCCGGAGAACTCCAGGCCCTACTTCCGTGTCCGGCCGGAACGCCGGAGATCTTCTATGCCCAGGGAACTGCTATAGGCCGGATACCTTCTGCAGCCGGAGTGCTGCTATAGCCGGAGGTATTCTCAGCTCGGCAGGAATGCTAGAGATCTTCTCTGCTCTTTGCTTGACGAAGGGCTTCAGGATTCTTGATGTCATGGATGAGGAGCTTGACGCTCTGTTGCGATTCTGATTTGGGAAAGAATGGTTGAGCGCCATTCTTAGAGGACCCTGGGGGCCTGCTTCTGCTCCAGTCCGGAGAAGAACGTGTTGGCGACACTCTCGGGGAGCTTTACGCTCCTCTATCTGGAGAGAAATCAACTGCGTCATTGACAGGAAGCTTTATGCTTTGTATGGAAGGCGTATCTGGGCACCATCGTCGAGGGCTTCGAGCTTTGTTCCGTTCCGATTTGATGGGGAATCGCTAAATGCCGCTGTTAAGAAAGCCTTGTTCTCTGTTTCGACAGAACTGGGAGCAGAGAGAGGGGCATCATTGATGTGAGAGCTCTGAGCTCCGTCTGGACGAAAACAGGGGCAGAGAGAGTGAGTGCACCGACAGAGGGCTTCGTGCCTTGTTTGGCTCATGAGCAGCGGGAAGGAGCAGGTTTCCAGTGAGGTGGAGCTTCGTGGTCGGTTTGGTGAGGTGTGATGGGCGCCTCTGTTCACTGGTGGCCACAATGACAGAGGAGCAAGGCCTTCTCCCTAGTGTTTCGAGATGCTCCCTCATGCTGATGAGCAAAGGGAAACAGCTTTTGGGAAGGCTTTTCTTCTCTGGGTTCCTCCTCTGCCTTGCTTGAAGCCTGTCCTTTTATCGAGGGAAGGAGTAAAAATTTTTCCCTCCAAAAAGAGTTCTAATCTCCCACTAAGGGAATTTCTCCCGCCAAAATGAAAATGTTTCCCGCCTTGGTGAGGCTTCTTCGTCACGCTTTCGTTTTCGGGTCAGCCCGCGATACCGGACCCAACACTAGCTCATTGTGTCGAGTGGTTCGAGATTTCAACCCTCGCCATGTGATGATGGGACATCGCCGTGCAGGTCGTTACGCGTATTTCTTTCCTGAACAGCTTCTGAATTCCATGTTGCTAGGCCTGCCCCGGTGCCTTGGCAGCTTCTGTTGTGAGTCACGGTGTCTGGATGACGGGACTCCTGACTTCCAAGAGGACGGTGGGTCTCCTGTAAGGAGGGCATTCCATGGCTCTAGGATGGAGGACTCACGACTTGGGGACGGAGTGCTCAACAATGCTGGGTAGGCATCCTTTTTGGTAATGCCTGGTCATCTTCAATTTTGAGTGCCCCTCGCTAGATGGTGGGTTGAGGACCTTCGCGATGAAGTGCGGAGGTTGAGCGCCTCAACTCTAGAGAAAGGATGGCTGAGGGCCTCCTAGCAGGACGGAGGGTCGAACATCTCTGTGCTGGCGAGAGAAGGGCCGAGCGCCTCCTGGCTGGATGGAGGGGTGAGGGCCTCCGTGATGAAGTGCGGAGGCTGAGAGCCTCGACGCTAGAGAGCGGATGACAGAGGGCTAAGAGCCCCGTCTTTGAAGGCGAGAGCGAGGCCGAGAGCCTTTGCTGGCAGCGGAGCCGAGGCCTCTGGCGCAGACGAAGTAATGAACATCTCCGTGTTGAGAAGTGGAGGGCTACGCCTCGACGTTGGAGAGAGGAGGACTGAGGGCCTCCTGTCAAGACGGAGGAATGAGCATCTCCGTGCCGAGGATCGGAGGGCTGCGCCTCAATGCCGAAGAGAGGAGGACTGAGGGCCTCCCGGCTGGATGGAGGAATGAGCATCTCCGTGCTGAGGAGCGGAGGCTGCGCCTCGACACTGGAGAGATGAGGATTGAGGGCCTCTTGGCAGGACGGAGGAATGAACATTTCCGTGCTGCACATCGGATGCTGCACATCGACGCTGGAGAGAGAGGATGGCTGTGGACCTCCTGGCAGGACGAAAGAATGAGCATCTCCGTACTGTGGAGCGGAGGCTGTGCACATCGACGCTAGAGAGAGGAGGGCTAAGGACCTCCTGGAAAGACGGAGGAATGAGCATCTCCATGCTGAGGAGTGGAGATTGCGTCTCAACGCTGGAGAAAGAAGGGCCGAGGGCCTCCTGGCAGGATGGAGGAATGAACATTTCCGTGCTAAGGAGCGGAGACTGCGCCTCGACGTTGGAGAGAGAAGAGAATTGAGGGCCTCCTGGCAAGACGAAGAAATGGACATCTCCGTGCTGAGGAGCGGAGGCTGTGCCTCGACGCTGGAGAGAGGAGGGCTGGGACCTCCTGGCAGGACGGAGGAATGAACATCTCCGTGATGAGGAGCGAAGGTTGTGCCTTGACGCTAGAGAGGGAGGAGAGCTGAGGACCTCCTGGCAGGACGGAGGAACGGACATCTCCGTACTGAGGAGCGGAGGCTGCGCCTTGACGTTGGAGAGAGAAGGGCTGAGGACCTCCTGGCAGGACAGAAGAATGAGCATCTCTGTGCTGAGGAGTAGAGGCTGCGCCTAGACGTTGGAGAAAGGAGGGCTGAGGACCTCCTAGCAAGACGGAAGAATGAGCATCTCCGTGCTGAGGAGCGGAGGCTGTGCCTCAACGTTGGAAAGAGGAGGGCTGAGGACCTCTTGACAGGACGGAGGAATAAGCATCTCCGTGCTGAGGACCTCTGAAGGGCGAAGTTGCTCCTGCCAACTCTGTGGCAGGGGGTCGCCTGGCCCATTCTGCGATTATTGAAGCGCTTTTAAGGTCAAGAGCAGGGCAGCTTTCTCGACCGAACACTGTTTGAGTCTGAAGCGAGATCTCTAGAGCTCTCGAGAGCCAATGCATGGGTTGCGAGTTTGATCCCGTCGTTTGGGGACGTGCTTCAGGAGAGCCGGTGGCGGCTCACTGATCTGCTGAACACGTGCTCCTGATTGAGTAGAGAGGTAGGGGCCATGCTCTGCCTGAGTGGGGTCACCCTAATCTGCCTCTGCTGGCAAAATACGGATGTTGCTATGGTTGCCGACGTGTGCATGAATTATCATGGGATCCGTTTTTGACTCTGCGGAATTGGAGGTCTCTCGAGGGCTGACGGAATCGTCAAGCCGGCGAAGGCCTGCGAGGCACCTTCTCCGGTGCCTGCCTGAGAGAGGGTCTCGGTGGCATATCTTTGTCTGCTCTAATCGGGTGGCCATCCTTTCGTGGCCGGGAGCGGCTGACAACTTTGCTGCTTTTGCACGTGACTTATTTTAGTCTTTACGTCTTTCCACTGATTGAAACTCTGAGATTTGCTGATCGGTCGTTTACTCTTGCGGGTCCCTGAGGAGTTCCTCTTCCTTAACATGGTGCAAGCTCGACTGCTCAAATTCTTTCACCGGGTCAGGGAAGAGTCCAAGTAAGAGGTGGTGCAGCGTGTGGGAGCCAAAACTGCCGCGCTCAGGGACGAATGAGCTGCTGAAGGAACAGGTCGTGCGGCTAACGTAGGAGAGCGAACAATTGAAGGAGCGGCTGGTGGATGAAGGCGAACAACTGAGGGCTCAGAGCAGGCGGCTGGCGGAGGAGGGCGAACGACTTACGGAGGAGACTGGGCAGCTGAGGCAGGAGGTTGAGCGACTGAGGGAATGGACCTCTACCCTGGTGTATGATGTATATCGCCTTAGTATTGACCTCAAGCTACGGCTCACTCCGGAAGAGGTGCGCCTCGCACTCGACACTAGGTTTTGAGATGGTATCTGCCTGTGTCGTCGGATCATCTCCATCACACTTTCGGGCATTTCCGTGGGTATATTACACCCAGGGAATGCTGAGATTCCCGATAGCTTCAATTTAAGAGACTTGTCGAGAGAGGCTGGACTGCCAGACTCATAGGATCGGGATAGCTCTTGTATTCTTTGTTGTACAGTGCCGCGTTGTAATGTCGCTCGTCCTCGATAAAATAAAGTCGGTTATCTTTCCTCGCACATGATGTCTTCGGCTACATGATGCAATTTTTTGGATCTTTGTTTATGCATCAGAGGCTAAGTTGTGAAGCTATTGTCACCGAGGCCCCAATCTGGCGTTTTTTTGCGTTGTACTCGTTCTTTGTCAGAGGATGTCATTGCATCTCGCGTGTTTAATGGGAAGCCCGGTCCAGTGAGGTGGACGTCGTCGCTAGTCCCGAGGAGCCACACCAAGGGTTAGCCGGGTTTTCCGGCCTCCGTAATCGGACTCCGGGTCTAGGCCTTTGCACGGTATTGTGTCAATGCTCGACCCTGCCTAGGGCGTCGTCGCTTTCGTGCGTATGGTCCTATCCCATGACCGTCGTTGACTGATGGTGCTCTCTCATTCGGGAGGATGCCGCTGCACACATGCTAAAAAGCCCCCTGAGGTTTTGATGGCCGCTTTGTTGGGAACTCCAGAAGCCCCCGGCCTGATACTTCGACCGCATGGGTCGCTAGGTACGGGACCGAGGTTTAGGTACGATCGCGTGTGAACCACTCGATGCGGGACCGAGGTTTAGATACCACCGCTGTGGGCCGCTCGGTGCGGAACCGAGGTTTAGATGGGTGAAGACCCGCCTGACTTAGGGGTAGTCTAGATCGTATAATTTTTATGTGGTGTTATGTAGTCATTCGTATGAGCGGATAATACCACTACTCTATTAATGGAAACGTGATTAAAGTAGGCAATGCTATGCATGCAAGACTTACCTAGGATCGGCGTGGAATCGTCGTAGGTGTTCGTTGAGTGGCGACGTGCTATGCCCTCTGGACCTGTCTAAGGTTCCGAGTGTATGGTCTACGCATACCGCCTCGGAGGGTGGTCAATGTGCTCTGTTAGGCGCCTCGGCCTATGGCCCCTATGCTCCGAAGGGTCTGATCTTTTGCCGAGATTAGCTGGGCAACATACGGCAGATCCTCTGGTAATGCTGGCTTTCTTTGGTCGCCAAGGAGTTAAGGGGTGAATCCCCCGACATTACGCCTTCAGGTAGGCTCTAATGGTTTAGGGAACATGGGTCCAGGGTACCCGGTTGAATTATGGTGGATCATCCGTTCGTATGGCTACCCGTAAGGGGGTTGTCGCCATGGGCGACTTTGCCTTTGGCTGATATAGCGGCTCGCACATGTGATACTTGATATCCTTGACCATCTTGGATTTGGAGGACAGAGCCCCCAAGCATGGCTAACTGATGATGGGTCGTTGTGACGGACGACTTTGCTCCAGCCAAGGAAATAACTTGCGCTCGGGGCGCTGATCTTCTCTGTCCGTCCTGGAGTTAAGGAACAGAGCCCCCAAGTATGGCTACCCAATGAGGGATCGGCGTCGTGAGAGGCTATGCTTCGAGTCATAGTGCTTGCTAAAACTTGAGTGTTGATATCATCTGTGTAAGAGATTGAGTTTGAGGAGACGCTAGACTTTTTGTCGTGTTTCCCACAGATGGCGCCAATGTTGCGTCGCGAGTTTCTGGTTGTCGTATGGATTAGGGAGTTTCGAATTTCTTGTCGTCTGGAGGTGATCGTGAGCGGGTCTCGCCTTCGTCACTGTGAATCTGGAACCTGCACAACACAAATCACAAACAAGATGTTAGAGGGCAACGGGGCTATCTCCCGTTGACACTCCGACGCTCAAGTCAGAAATCTTCCGCAATAAATGGAGAAAAGCATGCTTAAGATACAGGAATGAGGGGAGTGTGTGAGGGACATGTTTGGAGGCCTGATCTCCGTGAATGCGCTCGCGGGCGGCGGCTTTGAGATGTCCCCGCTCGGGGGTGCGCCTGCGGAGGGCAGCTTGGAGGTGCGCCCGCGTGGGTAGCTTGGAGATATCCCTACTCAGGGGTGCGGTGAATAGTGGCTTAGAGGTGCGCCTGTGGGGGCGGCTTAGAGATGTCCTTGCCTAGGGGTGCGCCCGCGGAGGGCGGCTTAGAGGTGCGCCCGGCGGAGGAGCGGCTTGGCACGTTTGCAGGCCATAATGATACTCGGAGACCTAACAAAATTCACCAGGGGCGAGAGAGGAGCCTATTGGGCCTCACCCAACTGGATTGTGCTAGTGGACCGCTGTTCATAGAATTACCCATCCGGTTCAATCGGGTCGAACAGGGCAGTTATGAACATTGAAGGTGCTAAACGCCATCTGTGGGGGAGCTCCGTACTGCATTTAGATCTGGTTTGGGAAGGACATGTCGAATGCCATGGCGGGAGCCTCACAGGCTCAATCCCCTTGATTCGAGGTCAGAGCAGTGGGCGGCATTCTCAGAGCGTTTTTCTGCGTTCAGATTGATCGAGAGGGCCTTGGATGCCACTGATAGGGAGCTCGGTGTTCTGTAGCGGCTTCAATTAAGGGGAGAACGTCTGGGCGTCATTCTCGGAGAACTCCTGGCCCTACTTCCGTGTCCGGCAGGAACGCCGGAGATCTTCTATGCTCAGGGAACTGCTATAGGCCGGATACCTTCTGCAACCGGAGTGCTGCAATAGCCGGAGGTATTCTCGGCTTGGCAGGAATGCCGGAGATCTTCTCTGCTCTTTGCTTGACGAAGGGCTTCAGGATTCTAGATGTCATGGATGAGGAGCTTGACGCTTTGTTTGGATTCCAATTTGGGAAAGAATGGCTGAGCGCCATTTTTAGAGGACCCTGGGGGCCTGCTTCTGCTCTGGTCCGGAGAAGAACGGGTTGGCAACACTCCCGGGGAGCTCTACGCTCCTCTATCTGGAGAGAAATCAACCGCGCCATTGATAGGGAGCTCTATGCTCTGTATGGAAGGCATATCTGGGCACTATCGTAGAGGGCACCGAGCTTTGTTCCATTTTGATTTGATGGGGAATCGCTAAATGCCACTGTTAAGAAAGCCCTATTCTCTGTTTCGACAGAAATGGGAGCAGAGTGAGGGGTGCCATCGATGAGAGAGCTCCGTTTGGACGGAAACAAGGGCAGAGAGAGTGAGTGCACCGACAGAGGGCTTCGTGCCTTGTTTTGCTCATGAGCAGCGGGAAGGAGCAGGTTTCCAGTGAGGTGGAGCTTTGTGGCCGGTTTGGTGAGGCGTGATGGGCGCCTTTGTTCACTGGTGGCCATAATGACAGAAGAGCAGGGCCTTCTCCCTGATGTTTCGAGATGCTCTCTCATGCTGATGAGCAAAGAGGAACAACTTTTGGGAAGGCTTTTCTCCTCCGGGTTCCTTCTCTGCCTTGCCTGAAGCCTGCCCTTTTATTGAGGGAAGAAGTGAAAATTTTTTCCTCCAAAACGAGCTCTAATCTCCCGTCAAAATGAAAATGTTTCCTGCCTTAGAGAGACTTCTTCGTCACGTTTCCATTTTCGGGTCAACCCGTGATACCGGACCCAACATTAACTATATATATTTATTATATGATATATATATGATACATTCCTGGGTCCGGGTTCTCGTGCGGATTAGGGAGATTTTGGATTCCTCGATTGGGTCGAATCACGAGACGAGTCCGGTTTTTCGTCTCTCAACCTGGGCTATGCGCATCACAAACTACAAACAAAATGTTAGAGGACGGCGGGAGGTTATCCTATCATAAATATTCTGACGCTTAAGTCAGAAAAATATATTATTTATTCCCATGTGGTATGAAAAATTTTTTCCCGCAAGTTTTTTCAGATATTTTGACAATGCCCTTCTTATTTTCCTAATCAATCTTATGTATTTTATCAAATATTTATATATATTAAATATTTATTAAATATATATATTTATTATATGATATGTATATGATGTGTCCCTGTGTCGGGTTCTCGTGTGGATTAGGGAGCATTCGGATTCCTCGGTTGGGTCGGATCACGAATTAGTCCGGTTATCGCGTCTCTCAACTTGGGCCTTGCGCATCACAAACTACAAACAAAAGGTTAGAGGACGGCGGGAGGTTGTCCCACCGTAAACATTTCGACGCTCAAGTCATAAATCTTTCCGAGAACGGAAAGATGTAAGTGTGGAAATAAACATGATAGAAATACAAGGATGTTGAAATGTGGGGAATGCGTGGGATGCTAGAAAGAGGTTTGTACTCCATTTGGTGTACTGTTAGGAGTGGCTCACTAGTGCTGTCGTAGGGAGGCTGTGGTTTGAGGGAAGAGAGCTGGTTCTTTCTCTTCATTGCTTTGAGCGCTAGGTGCAAGGATTGAGATTTGATCTCAGGTCACCGTTTAAGCTCTTTTGCGGAAGTGAGAATCCTCCTTCTCTCAGCTGCTGGAGAGGATATTTGTAGGCTCCTTAGGCAGGCTCTAGGAGCCGAGATCTCCGACAAGGGGCTTGCTGGCATTCGCCGACCACTGAGTATTGGTGGTCACCAATTGTGTCAGTTGTCGTCTTATGGAGGCGAGAAGACCATTGTCAGGCATAGCTAACACAGGCCTGTTTTATTTTGCTTAAATTGGCTAAGCGGTTGCTGGGACCGCGTATGCTGCGGCTTGTCAACGTTGACCTTATTTCCCATTGGCCGACATCCTCTGAGCCGGTGCAGAAGCTGCGGTCACCTCTATAGGGGCGTGGGCAACGCTGATTAGCTATGTATTTGGGGCGCCAAGTAGGCCTTGCTTCTGAATCTCTCGGGACGTCGTTGATGGGTTGGGCCTTTCTGCTGATCGGACCCGCCTGCTTCTAGTTGGGCTTTGTTGGTTTCGGCCCAAATTCATGCTGGACCTATCAATATATTATATATATTATATCAAATATTTATTAAATATGTATTTTATATGATAAAAATATATATTATACTAAATAATAATTTAGAATAATGTATATATTATATAGGCCAAAAATCATTATGACAAATTTCTACCTTATTTCTCATACTATTTTACAAACTAAATACTGAAATAATAATCTAAAACTTTTTCTATTCCAACAACCAAATATGAGACAAACAAATTTCAACTTTATTCGCATCATATTTTATTTTCTGAAAATAACTATTCTATTTTCAGCTTATTCTATTCCAATAATCAAACATGCTATAAGAGTAAGTGCTATTTTTTATTCCCCAAGTTGGAGGAATAGATATTCCTCCGAAAATATTTATTCATCTTCAAAAAGCAACCAAACAGTGGAATAAATATTCCATTGAGAATAAGATGAGAATAGAATTATCAAACATGCACTAATGGTCGTATATCGGTTCATGTGTATGCCTGGATATTAAGAATGCTAGTAGCTACATTTTTACCTAAAAGTGATTAGTTTTCAGCTTACTTTTGTTCTATTTGTTGGTTGCTGTATATTTAGTCATTTTTCCGTTCTAATTCTTTTTGCAGACAGTGGATGCAGTGATTGATGGAACATATGCACCTGATCCCAGCATCTATACTCTTAATACGCTTCTCCAAAACATTAATATTGAAGACCAGTCTTGCTTTGCTTTCCTAACAAATCAAAGCGTATGGAGATACGACAAGAAGATTCAGAACTCAACTTCACTTGGTAAGCATCTATTCACATCTTCCTTGTATGCTAGTATTTACAAGAATTGCCAAATGTCCCTAAATCAAACTTGTGCTTTTCCCCTTGTATCACCACTTCTTTTCTTATTTTTGACCTTTTTAATTGTATTCTGTCAACTTTTAATACGATACATAAGGCAAACTTTGGCTTTTGAGGCATGATAGTTAAAAAAGTTGACAGATAGCACTCCATAGAATTATACCTGGATTTTCACGTTATACAACTCCTTGTTCAATTCAAAGTATTTGTATTGTTTCTCTTGTTCGAGAATCTGCTCCCTTCTTCCATTCTGTCCCAAATAGCAAGAGCACCTAACTCTTTTCTGTTTTATCGCGTCATACTTGGAACAATTTTTCATGGCAGCACAAGGCGCTTTTTTTTTGGGGTGGGGGGTTCAATCTACATTTGATTTTCTCATCTAGTACTTAATGATATCTGAGCCCAAATGCTTGAATTTGATCAGAGTTATAAGATATGTACAATTCATCAAGTATTTCTTTCCCTGAAGTACTGGAGGATGATAAACTAGCTGCGCTTCAGGATTTTCTTAGTTTTTTTTTTTTTTTGTTGGGAAGAATGTGATTACTACCATTGTTCAATATTTTCAAATGAAAGGATAATGTTTGAATAGATGTGATTATTTTAATAAATGTGGTTGCTAGAATTAATGTAATGTGATTGTCCAAATAGAGTTTAAGCTGAACAGACTGTCTCTTTAAAAGCATTGCAAATAGACATAACTATTCAGAAGCGATACGCACAGACACAAATGCTGAAAATATTCAAGTTTTTTCATATTACACTTTATAAAAGCAACATTCATCGTTGGTTTTGAGATAATGAAAAAAATAAATAAACACAGCATTGAACCAGATATTATAAGTAATTATTTATACAGGAAAATATTTCTTCGCACCAGACTTCCTGATTTCATTAGAGTTCTAATTTGATTTTATTAGTGTAAAACGTAGTCAAATAAGATTTTATTATTATGCTCGAGACTATTTCTAAAAATCCATACGCTATTATTTTTGTCAGGTAAAATACTATAATATGTCCCCATTTATGTGTCCTTCCTTCCCCAATGTAATATAGGACGAAGATGCAAAATTGGCTTGTTGTAGGATCAACATTCACCATCAAAGTACTTTTCTTTAATTTCTTTCTTGTCTTTTCTTTTTGCATCAAGATTGGTTTGATGGAGCAGTCTCTCAACCTCAACTGGTGCTGGCAGATCTAATTGAAGCATTTTTTCCAGCGGGAAATTACACAACAACGTACTTCAGAAATCTTGCAAAGGTGTCATACTTCTTTTTTTCCATTTTATGTAAAAAAGTAGTTTAACTGCCTTCTTAAATTGATAGTTGTGGCTGTTTGTTCAACTTAATTGAACAGGGAGAAGAGATCACAAGCAACTCAACCTCTGAGATATGTGATGCGGACGGCTCCACTGCACTGAATCCAACTCTTATACCTTGTGAATAACTGGATGTTCAGAGTGATCCATTTTGCTGTCAAATGTTCTTGCTTTGGGATAGAACATAGGGGACTTGTCTTGATGTTGATACTTGATGTTAATACTTTCAGGTAATATCACGTCCATGCATTTATTTATTTTCATGTGCTTTTGTTAGTGATGTTGGATAAATAAGGTATCATATTATCGATGATATTTTAATAATAATTAAAGGATATTATCCTAATATTACTCTCATACTAGTGTGGCTTGAGAAGGTGTTTTTTTATTAGTTGATGTTTCGTTAGGGGATTTGGATGATATTAGCTGTTAATAATTTAATGTGATCATCTAAATACCATTGTGGGGCATCATTTTAATTCTAAAATCATTAGATATAAATGTAATGATTTATATGTTTTTTTTTAAATAGAAGGCAATAAAAAACTAGTTCGATCTTGAACCAGAAAGGAAGGAGTTGCGTTTTGAAGGCGAGGAGCAGCCCCCCAAACTGATATATGATAATATGAAATCGTTATCACAAATGTGGCTCATATTGTGAAACATATATGATTGTCTCAGACTTTAATTTTTTTTTATTTAAAATAAACAAATTATTTAAAAAATAATTAAATTATAGTATTTATTTTTAAATAAGCAATTAAAATTAGAAGACTAATGATATATATCTATAAAAATATAGTCTCTTCAATATATGTATTGTCTCCTCCCCTTTACCCCTGGTAAGAGGGCAGGGTTAGTCTTTCAGTTCCATTTTTATGCCCCCGGATAAAAATATTAATGTATATTTAGCATCATATTAATAGGTATGGTAGTCCAAGGATCGGCTTAGGGCCTGGTGTACAGAAGAAAGAAGGGCTCGGATAGCGACGATCCAATAAAAGACCTTTCAGGCCTAAGATCCAGAAGATGTAGTGATTAATCCAAATGGTTCGATCCGAAATCGTTTAGCAATAAATGAGCAATTAAGGATAATCAATGAGCAGTCATCAATAATTATTGCACCAAATCAATTGTCAAAAATCATAACAACTCAGCGAATAAAAGCAGGCGAGAGTTACCGGATATGACCCTTGATTTGTTTCATTGCGTAACTATAATGCACAGAGACAGCTAAACCGGCACCCTATATAATAAATACACATTTTACTTTATAGGAAAAGGATGACTCTTTTCGGTCAAACAAACACTTAGGCAAGTGAAAATAACTCTTCTTATAAGTACATTTCACCCTCGAAACCACTCTTCCAAACTAGTGCAAATCCTCAAAGCTGCTCACCCCTTTGAATACACCCATCGAAACCCGATTCTCTATCAAACATTCAATCTTTATTTATATTTACATGCATATATTTTCATCATCTTATCTTTCTTTTCATCGTAAAATGATCATTGACTTGAGCGTTGGATAATATATCAGGAAGCAAATTTCGTATTATTTAGACCTCTTATTTGTTTATTATGATGTTAGGATTCGTTTAATAATTTGAATCATTGAACTTTCTAATTCGTTTAATAATTTGAATCTAAACATACATCACATGTAAATATATAAAAATATAAATAATAAATTAAAAATATCAATAAGTTTTTAATATTAGCTAATTATTAATAATTTAATTATCACATATTTTAATATTTAATTAAATTCAACCTCTATTTTGAAAATAATCATGTCATTCAATAGCTAATAATATTATAGTATAATATAACCTTACCAATATACCTTTTAACTTCTCCAACATCTCAATTATATTACCACTGTGGTCACCCTTACCAGAAAAAAATTGTAAAAGTATTTACAATTTTTTCCCTATTTATAAATTTTGTTATTCCTTTATAATCTCTTATTTATATTCTCATACTTTGTGTCAGTTTTTTTTCTATGTATAAAAATGTACTGAAATTTAATGTAATTACACTCCAAAATTAGTATATATATTTTTATTTTTTACACTTGTAAAGTTTTAATTCTGCATATATTATCATAAATATCTTACATAGAAAGGATACAGGATAAAATAAAAAAAATTACAAATAAAATGTAAAAAGAAAAGTTTAAAAAAATTAAAATTTTAAAAATATAATTTAAGAAGAATATAATTGAGACCCGAAGGATGTATTTAAGATATTTTCACATCGATACCACCCCTGATTCATAATGGAAAATATCAGAAGGGAAAAGTTGGGAAAGATGACTATTTTGGTTGGAAATCTATTGACGATGTTTTTATTTTAACCCCAGTGTGTGATGGAGATCGTCACAACAATACATTCCAGTCTTCCGACGGCGATGCTGCTATTTGGGTCGCCATTGCGGAGGAACTTGTACCTTACCATCGCCAAATGCTCCGCAGGTTTTTCTTAATTGGATGTTTTTTTCGGTGAGTGCTTTACTTATTTAAGGCGAGCGAAAATATTGCTGATTTTTGCCTCAAATTGCTTTGTTTTGAAATTGCTTTCATCAAGTTTGAAGAAGCTGGGTTATACCAGAGTGTCTCAAGTCAATGGAGAGTGTGAACGGAGCTGCGATGGAGCTGCCCATTTCGCTCTGCGGCGGTTCTTCTCACGCTGCTGAGCCTATTGTGACCATGCTCGTGGTCAATACAGTTGGAGGTAATTTTCCAGACAACTATTTCTTGTTTCCGCTGATTAGTGCCCGCATCATTGGCCTTATCATTATTGTCAACCTTGAGTTATTTTACATATAAGGTATTGTTTTTTATATTTTGATATAATCAGGGGGCTGATGACAAATTCCTGACAAGCAATATCAGTATCTCATTAACCAACCTTTCAGCATAATATGAATTTCAAACATTCATGATCTGGATATCGCACTTGTTAGGAAAATAAATTCTAGTTGTTGGTAATCCAAATTACTAATTCTGCATTGGGGATGCATATTACTTCCTAATATTTTTATGCTTGTGCTGAATACTCCTTTAGTAAATTATTGAAGTTTAGAGAGAATTTGGAACCAATGTGCGAATGGAACCATATTCTGACATTTATCTGGAGAATATCCAACAATAGCTTCCATAGAAAGAATAACGGATCTTAACTATTGATTTGACTGTGGCATCTAACCCGTAATCACAACGACCCACTTTTTCAGTTTTTTTATTTATAATTTGAAAAAAAAAAAATTTCACTTCACATTTCCCACTGTTGTGAACTTGAGATCCTTTTGACCTTGTGCTACTTGTGGCTATGGCTCCTCTTTGACCAAAGAAACAGGACTCTCTTGTGTTGGTGGAATTTGAATCTAAGATGTCCAAATTAGATTTCCAAGATCAAGCAATTAAGGTCTCCCTTGGGATGGTCCTAATTGGGGATTTGAATGGGCCCATGAGATCATGCTGGGTTGTGTAGTTGCTGGATTTTTTTTGTCAGGTGAAAAAAGACTTCTCTTCTTTGGGTGTGGAGTCACACCCTCCTTACTTTTTCTTCCTTGGTTCCAAAAAGATTTGTATGGAAAAACTCAATTTAATTGATGAATTTGGCACTTAGGATTGCCAAACAAAATTAAACCAAATTGCTAATTAAGTATATGGATGACTTCCATGTTACCTTAGTGATGCAAATGCTTTCTGTTTTGTGGCATTTGAATTTGGGAGGCTGAATACACCATAAATGTGCTGCCTAATTCCACAGCCTTCTCCTGTTTTACAAATTTGGGCCTTTTTACCCACGCCCCCTAGTTTCCTTTGAACCTATTCAGGGCAAGACTTGAATCTATGTTAGTTTTAATAGGCTAGGCATTAACCTCAATGCTCTCAAGATGACATAACTGGTAGTATGCCTTGTTTGTGAGCAGCAGGTGCTCAGTACCATAGGGATGCTGTCACTGTGCCTCTGTTTCTTCCTTTCTATTTGGCATAGTTCATTAGGTGGACTAGTGCACCTGTTTACTGACTATTTGTTTTCCATCCATTCTGTATCTTGCATGAATGCAGCATTCTTTTTGTAAGTGTTTCCTATATAGAGGAGATGGGTCTCTGGCCTCTATTTTCCTAGGTTAAACTAAAAGGCACAGAGACGATGATTACCAGCAATATTTGTGACACAAAGGTGTCATTTATTGCCCATTCACTTATTGTGTAGTGCAGCAGAAGGAATGGGCCATCTTCCCGATGGGAGTGAGGTTAAGATCCTATGCATCAAGTACTCATTTGCAAGAATTTTCATCTCACTTTCTTGCCCTTTTCGGCCAATATGATGCTAATGAGAAGGAAGCATGTTGACTTTCTGGTTCTATTCTTTGCATTTCTTGTGTAAATTCAATGAAATGGGGTGAATTGTACTCTAGCTTTAGTACTTAGAAAGTAGTGAAATCATCGTTACATTTCAGGCACTATTGTTTATCATTAATCCAATACCAAATAAAAATAATGGATGCTTTTATGGAAGTTGCTTCAAATTCCATATCCACTTTATGTTTCCATCTTGGGCTTGGAAATCCTATGGTTTTCTTAACCATCTCCTTTTTTTTTTTCATGATAATTTCCTTACGGTAATGCTTAATGCAGAAAATGTATTTGCGCAAGGTATTAAATAGCAGATTCTTTGACTATTAAGTGGATCATATTCTTAGCAATCCAATATGGAAATGAACCAGATCCTGAAAATCCACAATTCAATTGCAACATATATGGAAGTCAATAATCAATATCTCTCTTGGGCTGGGAATGTGAATGTGCATGAACTATCCTTTCCTGGGATTGGAAAGCAAGGAGTTAATGCTGCTAATAGAGTATTTGCTATGTCTCCTCTGAATGGGCAATATGCCTTGTGCAGTGGAAGCTTGTATATAAGTAAGAACAAGAGGAGAAAATAGGTATTCTCAGTATCCTATAACCAATTAATCGGCTCATAAACGAGAATGAATGGAGTTTCCGGTGGGAAGCGGAAGTAGCAGTGATGATGGCGGTGGACATGGTGTAGACAATGAAGGCTGTGATTATAGAAATGGGAAGAGAGCTTACCATAGGCATACTGCTGAACAAGCTCAACGGCTGGAAGCGTAAGGCCACTATTTCTCATAAGGGATCTCATTTGGTCCCTAAGATCTCAACTCTCAAATCTGCTCCCTTGTTTTTATTTCTCAATGTCCTGTTTGTTTAGGTTTCTAGATACTCATTGCAACCGATGCTTTTTATCGTTGGTTGGGCTCTTTTCACTCAGCATCTTCTCCTCTTGCCTGATTATTGTGCTCTTTCTGATGATTTTGGTCGTGCTTTATGATTTATTTAATTGCTTTTGCATCTTCTTGCTTCTGTCTTTAGGTACCTGTGAAATGTATCTATGGCTACCCTTAATTATCCTGGAAAATGTATCTGATTTTCCCATTGTGATCTATTTTTTGCCAATTTTACTCAACAAGACAATATAATGGTCTTCTCTTTGGTCTTCCCAAGCCTCAAGTAAATGAAGCTCTCTCAATTTTCTGTTATTCCATTTGGATGTCTACTACATTTGTGAAGAGGAGATTTGGTCTTTCTTCCTTTATTAACATGATTGGATTGATGTGTAGAGAAAGATTAGGTTTTGCTTGTATTCTTATTTTACTATTCTATCCTAATTAGGCTTTCTTAGGTTTGTCTGAATGAGCTACTCATGTAGCCTTTTCTTTCCCTATCTCCTCCCAGCTTCTTGGGTTGGGGGATGAGGCAGCATTACAGATGCAAATAAACTAAACCTAATCATGGAATGGGATCCTCTATATGTATTATTCACTCATATGACTTTTTGGTTGGCCATTTCCTCCGGTAGCTCTGAATATGCAAGATCACATGTTTCCTTCGATCTTTTCTTTAGTTTTCTGTGCCCCGTCTATGATAAGTCTCGTCTATTACGTCACATGTCCTAAAGACATGGTAGGTGGTCTTCATTTCACATGACCAAAATGGGTGGTCTTCATTTTGTATTTCATTGATGTTACCTAACCTTCCTCTGAAATAATTGTATTAGGAATAGTATCTTTAGTCGCATGACAACATCCATCTTTAACATCTTTATCTCCGTCACAGTCATCTAGTTAAACAAGTTGGAGCATTGTTGATTTGGTTACTCAAATGATTTCCTTCACAACCTAAATGCAGTGAGACCATATAGCTTACATTGATATGTGAGTCTTTGGGACTCTTAAACATTTAATTTGACAAGTAATGTTTGACTAGAGAGCAAATTGGTTACGCATATTGAGGTTGTCCTGATATGCATGCCAATTACACGTGGAGAAATTTTCAATTATTGAAAGAAAAGGAGTTTGTAACGTAGAATTGACAGATAAGAGATAACGGATCTAGAATGTGATTTTCATAATTAGGAAAAAGCTGTCAATATTTATGAGAAGCTAACAAGTATATATTTTCTGGTGATGGGATAAGATTCTTCAAGGAGTGCCCTCACCCAGATGAAAGCCAGCGGCGCCAACTGGCCAGAGAATTGGGTCTGGAACCTAGACAGATAAAGTTTTGGTTTCAAAACAAGAGGACCCAAACAAAGGTTGAAACTTTGATATTGTGATTTTATTGAAGCTCGATTTATCCTCTAGGCCTGCTATGGTGATGGCTACTAATTTTTATGTTACCTGTTTTCTTCAGACGCAAATTGAGCGAGCAGATAACACTACCCTGCGTGCGGAGAATGAAAGGATAAAATGTGAGAACATAGCCATCAAGGAAGCACTAAAAGCTGTGATATGTCCATCTTGTGGAGGTACACCATTTGCGGAAGACGAGCGGCTGTGTAGCATACAAACACTGCAGCAGGAAAATACCAGATTGAAGCAAGAGGTTATTTCTGATTATTACATTTTTGCCCTTAAGTCTGATTTTCTACTGTGTACACGACCAGCAAATGAGTATCTTATTATTATTTTTTTATTTGTTATTTCTCATGAAATGTGTGTAGCACAAAAAAGTTTCAAATCTTCTTGCCAAATACATGGGGAGGCCAATCCCACAACCCTTGGTGGATTTATCTCATGGAAGTTTAGCAGGGCAGAGAACTAGAAGCCCTTATCTGGATCTTGATCTTCCTGTAAATGTCGATGCAGACAATCCTGAGTTTTGTTATCAAATAAGAAAATTTTCAGAAACTGAAAAGTCACTTATGGCTGAGATTGCTGCCAGTGCACTGGATGAGTTGATCAAGCTTTTGAGAATGGATGAACCACTTTGGTTGAAGTCTGAAATAGATGGTCGTTGCTTTCTTCATCATCAAGGCTATGAACAGATATTTCCTGGGGCTATCTACTTTAAATATCCCCACACGCGGATGGAATCATCAAAAAATTTGGGTCTGGTGGCCATGAATGGAAAACAATTGGTGGACATCTTGTTGGATTCTGTTAGTTATAAAGACCATCTCTTAGTCTTATTATATATTATGTAGTAACTATCTCTTTTCTGTTAGATTCATCTGCTGATTAAATCTGCAGGATAAATGGGCAGATATTTTTCCTACTTTTATCTCCGATGCGAGTACAGTTCAAGTACTTGAAGCTGGATTGTTAGGAAGTCGAAGTGGCTCCTTGCAACTGGTAAATTAACCTTTTTGATTCCATGCTGATTACAGTAACAATTTTGAAGCTTATCCTGAAAAATTTTGACTAAATCGTGATTGTTCATGCAGATAAATGAGAAAATGCATATTCTTTCACCGCTGATTCCACCTCGAGAATTCTCTGTCCTTCGCTACTGTCAGCAGATCGAGATAGGTATTTGGGTGATTGTAGAAATTTCATATGACTGCTTCAATGACAACCCAAGTATTTATGTTTCCCGCTCTTGGAAGCATCCTTCGGGATGCATGATTGAAGATCTTTCAAATGGACTCTCCAAGGTGCACAATTAGTTTCAGTTAAAATTCTTGGATGGAAATATGAAGTCTGTTTTTGGTGAAGATACAGTAGGAAAGCATCGATTGCACAGCTGGCTTTGTAGTGCCAAGTTGAAATTGTCTGTTTTTTGTAAATTTCATCCCATGATAATTATTTTGAAGTTGCTTGTGGGAATAAATTGAGTGCTGATGGTATATCACTATTAAAGCAATCCTTAAGTGGGAATAAATTTAAAGGGTTTCTATGCTTCCCTTATAGGAACTGCTATTTCAAAACACAAGTTAAATGTGGGATTAGTTGTTTATCATTGAAATGTTACTATACAGGTTACCTGGGTGGAACATGTGGAAATTGACGATGATCGAATTCATCAGCTCTATAGAGATTTTGTAACAAGAAGCTTGGCATTTGGTGCTGAAAGATGGATTGTCACTCTTCAGAGGATGTGTGAACGTAATGCCTACTTTATCATGGCAAGCGCTCCTGGACACGAGTTTGGAGGAGGTACTTCTCATGAACTTTGCTTGCTGTACCTTCGTTAATCTTTTCATTTTCTTTCTTTTCTTTTCAATTCCTTTCTTTCTTTTGCCTTCTCTTTACTGTTGGATTTGATGGTACTGTGCTCTATTCAGTGACCACAGCGTCTGAAGGAAGGAAAAGCATGATAATGCTCGCTTGTAGGATGATCAAAAGTTTTGGTTCAATGCTGAGTATGCCCGATACTGTGGATTCCCATCAGCTGCCTGATAATGGGGTTCGAGTAGCTGTGCGCCGGAGCACAGATCCTGGCCGACCGACTGGATTTGTCATCTCTGCTTGTAGTTGTCTCTGGCTTCCTGCAGCACCTTGTACTGTCTTTAATTACTTGATGGATCATAAAATGCGGCCTCAGGTTCTACTTTCTTTTTGGCCATTCTTTGTTTTCTAAAAGTTTTAATGATTCTCCGGTTATTATTATCGTTACAACGTGCCAATCTTAATGACTGAATTTTTAAACTCTCTTGTTATACAACAGTGGGATGTTCTCTCTAATGGAAATCCAGTGCAGGAGATTACACACATACCAACTGGAATTTTTCCAGGAAATCGCATATCTGTTTTGCGGGTAAGTCTCATCTATTCTTTCCACTTCCTTGTGAAATCTCCCAACATGGACACAAATTTTGAGCTGCTAAAAAGAAGGAAGCCCGGTGCTTGAAGGTCCCAATATGCACTGGGTCTGGAAAGGGTCGGAGCTTTTTTAGGCCTATTGTTTATAATCTTACCTTGCATTTGGAAAAATATTATTTTCCTGACTCGAACATATGCTCACCAAATCACACGGTGGCAACTCTGTCATTGCACAAAGGCTCCTTTTCTGAATTTTAAACTACTCATATCCTCAAATAATAGAACTTACAAAGGTTTCAATAGCTGAATCCTTTCAAGTTTCAGTCAATGCAAAGGAAACTCTTAGATGTGTGATAGCAATAATAAGTTCTGGAGTGCACCTCCCTCAATTTTTTTTTTCTTTTTTAATCTTAGGGCTTGAAGAATTAATTCCTGAAGTAGTACAATTTTATTACTCTCACTTATTATGTCAAGCAGCCATTCAATCCCAGTGAGAACATGCTGATATTTCAAGAGAGTCTTATAGATCCTTTGGGTTCGATGATAGTTTACGCCCGATAGACATACCATGCATGAATGCAGCAGCAAGGGGCATGGACTCTTCAACCATCCCAATACTTCCGTCAGGTTTCATAATCTCCACCGACGGCCGCCCTATTCGAGGAGCTGCAGCTTCAACTAGCACGGATGCTTCAGGTTTGGGTGGCTCCCTCCTAACAGTGTCTTTCCATATACTGGCATGCTGCTCTTTATCCTCCGATAACGTGAGCATGGAGTCGGTGTCCGCAGTTAATACTCTTGTCAGCTCCACAGTTGAGAAAATAAAATCTGGCATGGAGATCCATATGCTGGATTAAAATGCCGACAGCAAGGTTAAGGTTACATGTTTGAAAAGTGACTTGATTGCATGTTATGTTGTGTGTGAATAAAGCAACGACTCAGATTGCAAACAGCTCTATGTTCTAGATGTTTCATTGAGTACTCTATTCTAATCTTGTCATGATGTGATTATCTACCATCTTCGGTCATTCTATGTCGGACCCTTACATAACATGGAGCCACCATTTTCTCAATTAAATGGTGCATTTTTACATGAAATGCGGACGGGTGATCTTCATCTGGGGTCTAAATATGCTTGCTTTGCAGGTAAGATTGATATTTAAAAGGTGAATTTAGTATTACAAACTCTCTGTATGCTGAATCATGGGCTTTATTAAATTGATGGGAGCAAATTTGTGTGTGTTCATGTCAATAGTTATGTTTTAGCTGCTCCTGAATGTGCCCACTCCCAATTTTATTCAGCATAGTGTTTTGTTGTAGTTGCTGATGTTTCCTTGGATTCTTCATGATTGCATGGTCTACTAGTAATTTTTAATTCTTTTAGAAAAGGGTACTAGGAATTTTCTTTTGAGATATGTATTACTCCTATTGAATTAGTCAATCCCATGCAGTGAAACATATGATCTGTCATTGTTGCTACTACTATTATTTACTCATGGTAACTCTTATTGCTTGTATTATTATTATGACAGGATAAAAAATCTAGTATGGAAGTTTTAGCATGGCTTTTTCGTGTTTTCTCCTCTTATTTATTTTGATTCTTTTATTTTCTTGGATCTCGGTTCTTTTCGCCCTTTTCTCATGGTATTATTTTGCTATAGCAAATTCATGAAAATATGGAACAGTATATTAGCAGGTTTGCTGTTAAGATGAGGAAGGGGAAGGATACACATGGTGGGATGGGGAAGTGCTCTGTTATGATCTTCTTATTCATCTAAGTGTCACGATCAGAAAGTGAAAAATAAATAGTTGAGATTGAATAAGTTTTAAATTGTTTGATATAATTTTTAATTTTTATTTTTAAATTCTGATTTTTAAATAGATATAGAAATTTAAAGAGTATGATGGTCATGACTGCTCATGAATTGAGGAAGCAGGCAGAGGAGATATGAGGATTGTGAAGGGAAGTAGTCGTCGGATTTTTACCCAACCCCAAGAGTAGAAGAGTAGGGGTGGTGTGACGTGGGTTCCATACAGTGTGCAAATGACATCATATTAAAACTGTCAAATTTTTATTTAATATTTATCATTTTTTTATTATTAAAAAGTAAAAATATATATATATTTTTTAAATAAAATGATTAACGAGAGGCGTTAAATGAAGATTTAATGACTGTTATACAGTATCATATGTGTGCTGTATAGAGTCTGCGTTACAGTGTTTCTCGTTTAACCCAACCCCCATTTGTGGCAATAGCACCATTGCATTTTCAGTTACATTGTTTAGCTTTCATTCAATTTTATTTTATTTTTTAAAACTAAACTTATTTTATTTAATTTAAAAATTTTGAAAAAATATTTGTAAAACATAAAGAAAAATTATTTTTTAAAAATTTTAATTTTTTGAAATTAGATTTAATGTGAACTTGATACCTTAAATTAAGATAGAAGAATATAATTTTTATACTTTATCTTTACAAATGTGTTTTTAAATTTAATGAATTAGATAAATGTAAATTTAATTAAAAAATAGAATTGGATGAATGTTAAATAATTTAGACAACCAAGAGTATTTTATGCAGATTAGCTTGTCTTGGGCACGCCTAGCAAATTTCTTTCTCAACTTGGTTTTCTTTATCTTGGCAAAAAAATCTAAAAAAAAAAAAAAAAATTAATAGAGAGGGATATGGTGGCTTTTCATTGCTGAGGGAGAAAGAATTTCCTTTTCTAAATAATAAATATATTTTTTATCAAAAACTTATGATTGGTTTTGTTTTAAAAAATTATTTTCAAAATTTATTTTATTTTATATTATAATTATTGAATGACATTTATTTTCAAATAACTGGTGTTTGAAAATTTTCTTTTTTCCGTGGGAATAGAAATTTTTTTCTCTCTCAATTCCTACAATCAAATTTGCACTTAGGGTTCTTCTTTGATGAAAAATAAAAAATTTTATTCTTTAAATTATAATTATTTATTTTTTATTAAAAATTATAATTATTTTTATTTTTATTTTTAATTTATAACTGTTATATATTATTTATTTTTAAATAAATAATTATTATAATTAAAAAATAAAATCTTCCCTTTTTCCCTCGGCTATAAAATAAATCTCTTTTATGTTTCTATTTGGCTCACTTGCACCCCTGGCAATCCAAGTGTTTTTACCCAAAAATAGTAGTTTGTGATTGTTTTCAAGTGAGGCTGTGGCCTCTATTCTTGACAATTGCATAGGAGAAGGAGAGGCTGAAAAGAACCAAAAGGAAAGAGAGGTGGAGGAGAGAGAGAGAGAGAGGAAACAAGTTTCTCCCCTCAGATCCTGTTCCTCTCCTTCCCTTCAACCTCAATGATATTTTCTTTAAAAAAAAAAGACAAAAATTACAATTGTTAATTTTTAATAAGGTTCTCGTCTAGCCGATGATGATTCGATGCATGAGGTCTTCATATTAGAAGCTCTAAGAATGATTAGATATATATAATATTATTCCAATAATCTAAAGAGATTATTTCAATCATATCGTTTCATCAGTTCAGGTACCTTTTTACTTTTTTTATTGAATCAATCATAATATATTTTAGCGTTTTATTTCCTACAAATTGATTTATTCTAAACATGTCTCATGAATTTCTATCTCAACTTGTTTTTCTCTATTTTGACATGAACAAAAAAGAGAAAAAAAGATATGTTTGGAAACTGTTTATCTTTTATTAAATGATTATAATTAGTTTTAATTTAATTTTTTTCATAACTAATTTGATTCTAAAATGTTATAATTTTTATTTTATAAATTTTAAAATAAATATTTATGATTTAAATTATGATATCCTTCTTTAATTTATAAAAAGGGTTCTCGATTTTAAAGAGAAAGCAAAAAAAGTCTCTTTTTAGGCTTAGTAGTTCACATATACACCTAACAATTCAAATTTTCATTTAATTTTTGTAATTATTCCAAGTGAGGTTGTGACATTAAGTTTGTATAGTTGTTATTCTTCAACCGATGATAGCTTAATATATAAATTTTTTCATATTCAAAACTTTTAGAATGATTAGAATTGCATAGTCTTATATACCGAGGTTATATTATCTAATTCATTTCTTCATCTTAGGTACCTCTATACAAAGAAACTTTGCTTCTTTCTTTTTTTAATGCATTATCTTGTATTTTTATTTTTTTAGTTACATTTGCTATGGAAAGTTATAAAATATACCAACACATTTAATTGTTAGGTGATGAAGTCATAGTTGACCCTCATTGCTTGGCTTTTTCTGATGCTACTATGATTTCATATCTCAATTAAAGTTATTATAATTTTATTTTATTTTTTGAATTGATTGAAGTACAAAAAAATTGGCATACACCAATGTGGTTATGCTGCCAAATAGCTTGTACCCAAGGAAATGGAAGAATAAGGTAGAAAATGTATGGTAAAAAACTATGATTGTTATTTGTAGCAAATGTAAGTGTATTCTCTAGTTAAATAGCAATTTTTTGGCCTTCAAAAATAGTTTACATAATATAAATATATAAATTCAATAATTTCTTTGAAAAAATTTTAAAAACTAATTTGTGTAGATCTTAGTATGGTGTGTAAATCAAATTGATTACAAGGCTTCAAAACAATGGTGTATATATATATATATATATGTAAGTTTATGGTGTTAATCTTCAAGCTTTCTGCTATCCTATGAAAGTCTTTCCCTTCTCTTACAATTTTTTTATTCAATGAAAATCAAATTGACCTTAGACTATAGATAGTAAGGGAAATCTCTCTTATATTGACCCCATTATTGATACTTGTGAAAAATATCCCAAGTAGTTAAAAGTGGAAAGAAACAATGTGATTAGTTGACACAAATTTCTTACTTTGCAGGTATATTTATAGCATTTATTATAAAAAATTTTAGTAGTCATGATATGGAAAAGAATCATTGGCATAGTGAAGGATCACGCAAGCATAAGCCTAGCAAAATTCAACTCCTCCTCCTTATCCGAACTTGATGTCGCCATCATCAAGGCAACAAGACACGAAGAGTGCCCTGCTAAGGATCGACACATCAAAGAAATCATTATCTTAACATCCTATTCTCGCCACTATGTTGAATCCTGCGTTAATAGTATAAGTCAGCGTTTAAGTAAGACGAAAAATTGGGTAGTGGCAACAAAGTCTTTAATGCTGATCCATCAACTACTGGCAGAGGGCAACAATGCATATGAGCAGGTGATTTTTGCCACCAAGTATGGGACCCAAGTTCTCAACCTATCGAATTTTCGAGATACCTCAGAGCCTAACTCTTGGGATTATTCTGCATTTGTGAGAACATATGCTTTATATATTGACAAGAAGCTTGAGCACAAAATGCAAGGAAAAAAGAGGAAGCATAACTCCTTCTATTCTAATAAGGAGGACAAGAAGCATGATAGTGGAGCCTTGGAAATTTCTCTTCCTGCTAAGAAGATGAAGCTTGAGGAAACAATGTCAAATATACAGAATCTAACACAGCTCCTTGAAAGGTTTTTAGCCACTCGGCCAACTGGTATGTTATGGTTGCCTTCTCCTCTCTGTAGTTCCTTTGCTATGCCATACTTGCTCTCTTGAAATTGTTGTGGCTGAAGTTGGTTTGTATGGAGATGATGGCACTGAAATTGTCACGCATCTGCTTATAATTGATCTGATCAACTGTATGTTGGCATATCAAAATTTTCCTTTGCCAATGAGAGATATTTTGAGGATACCCAATTAAATCCTTATAATAATATATATTTATATTCATCTATTTTTATATTAGCTTGTCAATATATAATATTTCGTTACTTAAAATTACTGAAAAAATACTTTCTTACTGTCACTGTTTGTGACATGTGCCATCATTTTTGCTAGTTGACATAGCCAAATACTTTGTGGTATAGTTAAGATTTAGAAACAGGTAAAATTATTATTTATTTATTATATATAGACTTATTTTATATAGAATATATGAAAAAGTCCTGACTTTTTATATAGAATATATGGTCTTATTGTCTGGAATAAATTTATGCACTGAGTTAAGATGATAAATGCTGTACTTTTGAGCTGCCTTAACCCTGCCATTCAACTCTTAACCTTTCCTTTGAGAGAAACTAGAAAGAGTTACTGGGATTGTGTATTTTCTACATGTAGGAACGGCAAAGCGCAATCTGCTTGTACTAATTGCTCTATACCCTATTGTGAATGAGAGCTTCGAAATCTACCGTAAGATAACGGATCTATTGAGCTTCTTAATCGACACATTCGTGGAGCTAGAGGTGCTTGAATGCGTTAAAGTTCACGACATCTGCTGCCGCGTTTCCAAACGATTCGACGAGCTCGACGCCTATTACGTTTGGTGTAATGAAGTCGGCATCGCACGCTCATCCCACTACCCTGAAGTCGAGAGAATCACCTCGGCGAAGCTTCGCCTCATGGATGAATTCATCCGTGACAAGGCTGCTATTTTGAAGGCCAAGCGGTTAGCTGCCATTCGCAGTGAATCGGAGAAGAATCAGAACGGAGAACCTGAGGCGGTTGAAGAAGATTGGAACAATATCAAGGCACTGCCGCCGCCGGAAGGTTTCTCCAAAGGAAGTGCTGAGGAAGAGAAAGAGGAAGAGCCGCCGCCTATGAAGCATGACGACGACAAAACTCAACAGAAAGAAGCAGATCTGCTCCACTTAGGCGACGATGACGCGTCTACGGGAGCAGAGCACGGCGACAAATCAGCCCTAGCGTTGTTGGACGGGGCTTCGGCCACTCCGAAATGGGAGGCGTTCAAGGATTCGCCGGATTGGGAGATGGCGCTAGTTCAATCGGCGAGTAATTTGCCATATCAGAAGGCGTCACTCGGCGGCGGCTTTGACATGATGTTGCTCGATAGTCTGTACCAGCAAGGAGCCATGAAGACAGGGGCGACGTCATCTGCTAGTGCCGGATGTGCAGGCAACGCTAGCGGTATCGCGTTCGGATCGGAGGGGCACCCGCCGTCGCAGATGCCGGCGTTGGCGGCGCCTCCGCTGTCGAGTGGAATGGTGAACACGGTGAATGCCGATCCATTTGCCGCCTCGCTCTGGGTGGCACCGCCGCCGTACGTGCAGATGCGGTATATGGAGCAGCAGCAGAGGCTTTTGGTGGAGCAGGTAATGTGGCAACAGGGGGATGGATTGCAAGGGCAGATTGGATTGACGAAGTACCAAACGAGACAACAAAATATGGGAGGATATCCTCTGCATGATCATGGTCATGGCTATGGCTACTGAAGCAATTCATTTCTATTAGTTTTGATAGGGAAGCAGTTCTCCCGTTTGTGAAATATCGCGTGTTTATCAAAAATATAGAAGACCGTTAATGTTAGTTTTTTTTTTTTTTTTTGTGATGAAGTCTCATATTTTAAGTTAGATCTTAAGTATTTTGATTTTATTTAAAGTTGGTTTGAAATTGGTTCAAGTATTATAGTTTTAATATAGGATTTTCCTTGAGATATGTTCAAAATTTTACTCGAAAGAAAAATAATAACTTTATACTATGCATATTTTAATAACTAGTTTGATTAATTAGATATTAATTATTTCCACTAACCACACCTTCAAAATATTTTGTTGATTTAACCTCTTATCTATTAATTACTCTTTAATGTGGATCCAATTTCTTTTACGTAAATTGAGATCTTTTTTTTTAAATTTGAATAAAACTAACTATCAAAGTCTTCACTATTTGGGTTGAAGTCTTTCATGAAAGATGAGCGTTTGGGTTAATCCTTCGTTGTCTAATTCTTTACTCAATTAAAGGCTATGCTGTTGGGAGGCTTTGTGATTTAATCCGTTTATAGGAGGAAAGTTTTCCTAAAAATTTTTTTGCCTTCTATTGGAGCTAATTAAGGAAAAGTGAAAGGAATTCCGAGTATCTATAAAATATTATAAAATCTTAATCGGGCCTCATTAATTTTTCACCAAAATTTTAATACGTAATTGAGATATTATTTTCTACTAAAATCTAAAGCTAGCAGACAAAGATCACAAAAGTTCAGATCTATAGTTTAGAAAATTAATCTAGATAGTAACTCATCTAAGGAAATCAACTGAGCACGTGGGACTTCCGGGCCTGCTTTGTGGGGTCAGTATATTTTAATGTATTATATTACAAGATTTTAACTTTCTATTAAATAAATTTCTTTGACATGTAATTGAGATTTTTTAAATTTGTAGATGAGAAATCTTTAAAGATTTTTATATTTTTATTAATAAAGTATTTGTAAAATATTATGAAAATTTCTCACCAAAATTTTAATACATAAATGAGATATTATTTTCTACTAAGATCTAAAGCCGGCAAAGAAATGTCACAAAAGTTCAGATCTATAGTTTAGAAAATTAATCTAGATAGTAACTCATCTAAGGAAATCAACTAAGGGGTCAGTATATTTTAATATATTATATTACAAGTTAATTTTTTAATAAATTTATTTTCTATTAGTTTAAAATTTTTAAATAATTTATCTTTTAAATTAATTGACTTTTAAAATTTTTATTCATTAATAAAATTATGTGTCATTTGGTTAAAAAAATAAGTCTAAAACTTGATTTTTTTAAAAAAAATATATTAGTATATTTATTTATTTAGTGACAATTTTTAATATGTTACAAAGGTATTGTAAACATTTATGATACAAAATAATTTCTAGTGAATAAAAAGGTCAATTAACCTAAATTTTCCATATAAGAGGTTGAAGATTCTAGCTCTAATAAAAACATTTTGCTAAACTAATTATGTATATATTAAAAATCCTACACATAATAATTCTGTACAATTAAAAAGATAATTCACAAACAATTGATAAATTATAGTTTGGATTTATACCAAATTGAATAAAATCATTAATATAATACAAATTGTTCAAATCATAAATACACAAGTTGATTTTATTCAAATATTTTATATGATTGTTATATTAAACTTAATATCCTAAATTCCTAATTCAATTTAAGATATGTAAGCCCTAATAATTATATAATAATAATTATTATCACCATTACCATCTTACAGTACTTATAACAACATCACTATTATCACCATTACCACCACCCATTTTCATAACATACCCTCAAAAAGAAAATATTTCTCCTTCAAATGAAGAGAAAAATAGGTGGAAGCAAGGTTGCTTGGAGGCCCAATGTTCTTTAATGGGCTGACCTGCGCACCCACAAGCAGTTATTCGGACCATGTCCAAACGTAAGCTTCGTTTTATGGTCTTTTTGGGTTTTTTCTTTGTTTTTTTTTTTTTTTTTTTGGGGGTTTGAGGGGTGTGGACCGGCAGGTGAGAGAGACATAGCTTCCCGGCATCATGAATGCCCCCAATTTCACTTCGCGGCCAAACGGATCACAATTTAGTCGCGGAAGAAAGGCGCAAGCTTACGGTCAACTCGGTTCTATCTCCACATTCGCTTGGCGAATCAGTTCCATTACGGATTCTGATATCGTACACGGCCAGTGTCAGAATACCCCAATTCCGAAGAAAAATTTTTCCACTTTGTGCATTCATTTTGAATTTTGAGATTAAGAAAGAGAAAACGACGGTAACAGCGAGAAAAATTAGAAGGGGATCGTGTTTGATTAGAGGATTATGATAGATGATAGTTCATAGTCGCCGTCGTCTGCTAAAGCTATGTACGGCAGTAACTTAATAGGGTTTATACTAGCTTGTGTTTCAAGTGCCTTCATTGGATCTAGCTTCATCATTAAGAAGAAGGGTCTCAAGCGTGCTGGTGCCTCTGGCCCTTCTGCTAGTATCCCCTCTTTCTCTATCTTCTATGTTTTGTTTTTAGCATTTACCGAATGGTGTTCTTAAATGTGATTTATTCATTGATATTATTGGTCGGTTGAAGGTGTTGGCGGGTACGGCTATTTGCTAGAGCCTCTTTGGTGGGTGGGCATGATTACTAGTAAGTTGCTTTTTCTACATATTTGCTGATGATTTTGAAGAAAATGAAAGGAGGAATAAATTGTGTGACAGAAAACGTCAGTGGAGTGACCAGTGGATGTAACGTAATTAGTTAAGGGCAGTCCATCATAGAAGATCCCACATGTTACAATGAAGCTGATTTCTTAGCGTAAATCCATAAATTTTAGGTAACAACTTGACAGTTGCACCAAGCTGACCTCACCGTTATATAATTTACTTATTTACATGACATTAATAAATCTGTTATATGAAATGGAATTTCATGTTTTTGTATAAGATTAGATGATGTGAAGTGCGATTGGATTGCATCCATCCACGCTTATGGTACTGATTTGCTGCCAGTGCAATATAATTAGTATCTAGTCAATCTGTTGTAATAACTCTTGGGCTGTTGAATGAATCCAGTTACGGTTTATCCAAATAAGAAAATGCATTTGAATGCAATGGTAATAGTCTTCTTATAATCAGAACATGTCCAATGAAACTCAAGCATTCATATCAGTTGATCTAACTACTCTATGTAGTATTCCTGACACTTATTAAATGCTGTCAACTAGTGTCTTAGGTTTTGTTTTCATGTGCCAACATTATCTTACTAAATTCCTGGAAATTATGGAGGATTATGGCGATTTTATTGTGCAGTGATTGTTGGAGAAGTAGCCAATTTTGTAGCTTACATTTATGCCCCAGCTGTTCTGGTTACACCACTTGGAGCATTGAGTATTATCGTTAGGTAAACATAATTTGTTCCTTTAGCTGCGCTTGTTTGTTTTAGACAACGAAGTTGTCTGTAGCCTCTCTGATTACCAGTTCTATGGAAATGGGTAGTGCTGTTTTGGCACATTTCTTATTGAACGAGAAACTGCAGAAGATGGGGATTCTGGGGTGTCTTCTATGCATAGTCGGCTCTGTAGTTATTGTTCTCCATGCACCGGAAGAGCGTTCTATTGATTCTGTTGAAGAGATTTGGGAATTAGCGACTCAACCAGGTGTGCTAATGATCTTCTCCCGTTTTCTGTTATTTGAGAGCTGTATTTTGACTGTTCTGTGGTTTTCCATACAGCTTTTCTGCTATATACAGCATCTGCTGTAGCTGTTACATTAGTACTAATCGTATACTGTGGTCCCCGCTACGGGCAAACCAATATAATGGTTTACATTGGCATATGCTCGATTGTTGGATCATTGACGGTAAGTTTTGAGCGATCTACTAATTGTATACTTTTAGATATGTCATGGCATGCTTATTTGGGTTTTCTTGTCTTTGCAGGTTATGAGCATTAAGGCCATCGGCATTGCAATAGAACTCACATTGGAGGGTACAAACCAATTCAAATACTTCCAGTCATGGGTTTTTGCAATGGTTGCAGTTACTTGTATCATGGTGCAATTAAATTATCTAAACATGGTTGGTATCTTTGATGAATAACTTTGTTTCACTTAGGTTATTGTATCTCAAATGTTTTATATTCTTTGATTATAATTATTTTTTCCTTAAATGCTTTTACAGTTTGGAGATGATAAAGTGCTGATAGGTGATACTACAATAGATCTTTGAATATGTAATATACAATGAAAGTGACTTTTTTATAGTTGGATCACTTGAGTTTTATTGACACCTGCATTGTTGCATTTTTAAAATAAAGTTAGCTTTTTATATTGATTGTTTTAGTAATTTTTTCTTGGTTTCTCTCATTGTTGAGTAAGGGTTCTAGGAGGACCATAACAAAACTTCCCTACAGTTGACTTGGAAAAAAAGTTCTGTGCCGATTCATGGAGTATTGATTATATGGATAAATATATCTATCCATATCCTTTCCTTGTGAAAATTAATAATGTGATTTATGGATTATCAAACTTTTTTTAGTTATCCAACAAATATACTTTGTTAATTAAAGTATATTAGTAACATAATAACCGTTAATAAGAACTTTTTATGCACCCACATTAAATAGTTTTAACACACCATTAAAAAGGACCAAAATATGGTTGGTAATAAACTGACCTGGGAAAAAAGCACTCTTTATATTTCGGATCACAGAAATAAGTTTCAATCTGTTTACTAGGAAAACGGTCTTCAGCATATTACATATGCTAATAGTCCTAAGCTCTTTGATGAACCTAGGCTTTCAGTTATGGTAAAAGGACAATTTAGAGTGTCTGGAAAATCAACAACATAAAAGATATACAAATTAGCTTTAGGTGCATCACTCCCTTTGTGAGGATCCAGCTGCCTATTTTGTTGTATTTTAGATAAGAGATCAGTGGTTTTATAGACTACATCATAGACAAAATTCCTTCTCCTGTGACCCTTGACAAAACATTGAAGCAGAATTTTCTTGCCCCTTTGCCTGCAGATTTCAAGTCATACTGAAGTAGCTTGATGAGCCACTTTTGCTGGATAAGATTGGAAGTCCTTTGCTCAATGATACACTTAAGACTCGGATGATCAGTCATGAAGCGCCTTCCAAGTCAATATGGCCTTAATTTTTCTGGAGGATAGCCAATAACTTTGTAGGCTAAAAGAGCTTGTTGTTGATTGGAGAGTTTTTCTAAGATAAGCAGTAGGGTCCCCTTGTTGCATCAATACTGCACCTGTTCAACAACTAGTGGCATTTATTCCTAGAATGAAAACCCTCCTGAGTGTTGGGCAGTGTCAAACAGGAGCAGTATACATGGATTGATTCAGCTGGCTATGCTGCTTCTCGCCATTTAAAAGCCTTCTTCCTCAGTGACAGAGTTAGAGGTCTGTCAATGATGCTGTTATTTTTTTTTTTTATAAACTCCTCCTGTAGGACTATGTGAGCCTCAACACTCATCTCAATTTCTTCACTGCAGTAGGAGTAGGCCATTGTAGAAATGCTGCTACTTTGGCAGATTCATAGATGCACCAATTTTAGATATCAAATGACCTAAATACTCCACTTGTTAGCACATTGCTCATTTTAGCAAACAAGGTATGTTCCATCAAGGTAGACAGGTGGTATGAAGGTGTGACAAATGAGTTGGTCGAAGTTGGGCTATGTACGAGAATGCCATCAAAAGGACTAAAATGAGTTTTGAAGTAAGGTCTAAAAATTGAGTGGAAGGTTGAGAATGCATGAGATCTAAAGCCATGACCATCACCAGGAATTCAAAATGGCTATCATGGGTCCAGAAAGTAGTTTTATGGATATCATTGTGGTGCATTTTAATTTGATGATAGCCATATTTGAGATCTATTTTAGAGGAATTTTGCAGCAAACAACTCATCCAACAATTCCTCAATAATAGGAATAGGAAAATTGTCTATTATAGTATATTTATTGAACTTCCTATCATCAATACACATCCTCCATGAACAATCTCTCTTTTTCACCACACACTATGCTGGAAGAAAATGGGCTAGTACAAGGTCTTATAAGACTATGTTAAAGCATTCCCATGGGTAGGGTCTTGATGACATCCTTTTCGTAGGATAGCATTCCTACGAGGCCTCACATTATTAGGGAAGCACCCTCTTCCAAAGGAATTTCATGATCATGATCTATGAAGGGAAGCATCTCTGTCAGCAAAAATATCAGAAATAAGAGTCTAAATTGGCAAGAGAAGGGTTCCTTGCCTTTGGAATTGTTGGTGATTGAATTGAGTGTATGGAGGCTGAAAGGTTGTTCTAACATAACAGTGAGGAGAGAACATTCTTGTTGCTATGTGTATGAAGAGCAAAGAGGTGAATATGAGAGATATGAGAAGAATTATGTTGTCTGCAGCCGATTGATAAGACTAGCAGAAGGCTTATGTCCCTTCTGACCTCCCCTTAAAGCATGCTTTGTGCCCTTGAAATTAGGCTTCATTTTTATTGCCTTGAATATCCGGATAATTTCCCAAGGTGATACTATTGAATTCCAATGCCCTAACAAAGCCTCCTGAAGGCAAAAACATCGTATCAACTTTAAAATAAATGTCTTACTGCTTCCATGGACCTCTTTATGTATGCCACTAGTCCGATGCCCATCATCTACAGCAATAGTCATAGGGATTGTGGCCTCAATCTTACACTCACTAAGTCTATCAGGGAGTCTATTAGAATATGTACTGAATACTGATATTCTATTTACAGAACCACTGAGTCTCTTGGTTTGAAACTTGGAAGGAAGTAACACCATAGAGAGCATGCACCAGGATGCAGGGTTCTTCTAGTTGCCAAGTATTATAGCTTATTCAACAGATGAATCAAGGGAGAATTAGTTGGGGTTCTTCCTTTTTCAATGTAACAGTCAATCCCCCCCAACTTAATTCCAGATTTAACTAATGGCCTTTCTAGCATTTATGGCCAGGAGGAAATCGTTTATCACACCAAACACAGTTCTTTAGTGATCCTCTCCTCCATCTGTCCTAGGCAAGAGTTATGGAAGGTTTATGTTGCGACTTTGGAAAATGTGCATGGTTTTTGAGAAGTGGACGACTAAGTTGCTCTAGAAATAGATGAGGAAGAGGATTTGAGGATGGGCAGTAACAGAGGCAATTTAACACTGGTTTTGACAGTTCTGTTGATAGATTTTACAGTGATATCTTGAAGTTTGCCAAACTAGCAGCATGCTATTCGGTTTGGGTTGAAACATCCTAACATTGCTTGAATTTCATCATTAAGGCCACTGATGAACCAACTTACAGCATGATTTCAGAAAGAGCAGTGTCGGTTATAGGGACTCTAGTCATAATGGCATCAAATTGATCAAGATAGTCTTGAACACTACCCACTGGAATTAAATGCTTGAGATCAGCCATAGGTTCATGGTAAACATTGTTGAAAAAAATGAGAAGTAATAGCTTGCTTGCGTTCTTCAAAGAAATCCAGTCCCTATTCCCTAGGACCCTTGTATGAGATTGGTGCCCTTGAAGTGCCTTGCCTTCTAGATAAATAGAAGCTAGTTTGCCTCGAATTAATCAAGGGTTGAGTCAACTTCAATGAATTGTTCACACATATTTCCAGATAATTTTGGGAAGTCAGCTCTCAAATGCTTGGTAATTGATGAAAATATCGATATTGGTCTTGTTTGCAGCCGTATCAAATGATATGTCCATCATCAAATGCAACACAGTGAGTATTGAGTTTCTGAAATGGTGTAAATAGAATTGTTTTGAATCAGTGTTATTGACTCAAACCTATTCTGAAAAAGTTGAGTTACAATTTGGACATATCAAAGGCAATTTTTATTTTTTATTTTTTTATTTTTTTGCAACTTGGAACCTGTGGACAAATGTCAAACAATATATTGAGAAATATCGGGTGTATCAAATAATATATCCCGATATATTGCCAATACGAGAACATATTGTGATTTTGTTGTGGTATCAAGCCTTATCTGCCCATAATTCATTTTTTGTCTGGTAAGCATTGAAGAGTGCACAATTGTGTAGCAGATTGCGAACTGGAAGGGTGATCAGCTTGCAATTTATTGTTGATCTGCAATAAAAGAAGGTTCAGGCCAGTAATAAAATTATGCAACTAGGACATTTTTGTGCACATTTTTTCCTGCAATCATGAACCAATTGTTTGCTCTGAACTGAAGAAGAGATTCTTCTCTAATAGAATCCTGAGAAGTTTAAGGCTCTCGATGTATTTCTTGTAAGCATGTTCCTTCACCCATGGTAATGCCAGCAATAAGAGTGACTTTGTAACCACTTAATTTGCACCTTGATAGAAATTCAGGCAACAATCTAGGAAGTCCTATCAAAGAAGAAAGAATAACGAATGATTCTTGCAATAGGAAAAGAACAGAGGATAGAGGGGAGAGTGTGTTTTACTAACTTCATCCTTATTGCTCCTCTGAGTTCATTCTTTCCATTTATAGTTCATGGAATACCAGTTAGTTGATTGCTATGGATTTTGCTCTCCATTTAACATGCTAATATGCTTCTACCAGCTAAAAATTTTGGCTACTTTCTGAACCCATGCAATTATAACATGTATTGGGTCAAAGTGTGAGACGAAATACTCCCTTTCTATAAAACTATGATTATGTCAAATAATTCAAAAAAATTTCACTGCATACCCATAGCATAGTACAAAAAATAGAGGGAAATATCTGAATGTGATGATCTAGGTATCAGCCATATGTGAGGGGCTTTTATGTATTAACTTGCTGTTGGTTCTATTGCTTTGTTCAATCTGATGTCTTAATTGGGCAAGTTTTCAGGCACTCGATACATTCAACACTGCAGTTGTCTCTCCCATCTATTATGCTTTGTTTACGTCATTTACCATTTTTGCTAGTGCGATTATGTTCAAGGTATGCCTTGTCTTACACATGGCTGCTCTCAGAGTTCCTGATCTGTTCTTGTGGACTATAGGTTTTTTGTGTGACCCTAATTGATTCGGTATCTTGTGAAGGATTACTCTGGTCAAAGTGCGAGTAGTATTGCATCAGAGCTTTGTGGTTTAATCACTGTGTTATCAGGGACTATGATATTGCACAGTACAAGAGAGCCTGATCAACCTTTCATTACAGGTATGAATCATGTTTCTTGTAAGTGTTTTTAACTTTCATGTTTTACTAGCTTTTAAAGTTTATATTCGTGCTGGACATTTATATAGCTATTACAAATTGGACTTTTTGTGAATACCTGAACCTGCATAATTACGATGTTAGCCACACAAACTTCTGTATGTGACAGCATCACCAATAACAGCCAATTTTACTACTTTCAACTTGTAAGGAGACGGAGCAAATTATGCCTTTCAGTGATATTGGCTGAGAAATTTCTATTGTAGTATACCAAGAATTAATCATTTGCAGTGCTAACCATTTGAGCTCATTTATGTCAATCTTTAATGTGGATTTACAGTACTCTGAAATGAAAAGTGAAGTCCCTTTATAATGCATCAAGTCTTAAAACTAAATTTTTTCATTCAACAATAACCTTCCTAAACAAGTTAACAGCCCTACAATGGCATAAGGCATATCACCATCATTTTTGAATTAGTCATGAGATTGAGGCTTTTGAGGGCTCATTTTGTTCAAATCTTCTTCCAATGAGATGGCATGGTAATATTGTTCAAGAGCATTAACGTTTGTTCACTACGACTATGTATTTCATAATTAATGTGCTGCAGATTTTTGTGATGGCTTGAGTTGATTATCGAAATCCTTTTTCTAGTTTTTTATGAAACGAGTAAGTTCTTTCAAATCTATTTATCTTATGAGAAATCAACCTTCAATATGTAAACAACAGCAATTATCTTCAAACAAATTACCAAAATCCATACCGCTATGCCCACCCATGCAGCCCCTCTTCCCTCCCAAAAGAAAGAATATATAGAGAGCATTCTATTCTTATTTAAGTATTGGGATGTTATAGTTAGACAACATCTGAATGCATACCTTCACTTAATCATCTCATCCCTTTTTGTGACTGATGCTTTTCTTGCATCTTTCTTTGCTGTAAATAACTAAAGCCCTGAATTTCAAGGGTTAATTATGCAGTAATTATATGGTTTGAGTGGTTCTAATGTGGATTAGCTTAGTGGGCTAACCAAAGAACTACAAATAGCTGTTGCCAGTGTTACTGCAGCATTCCTCATTTCAGTTTTTACATGAGCGAACTAAGAAAAGAGATCTCGATGAGCCTTCTCTTCTCAACTTCTATGCTTGTGGACATTTCCAATGTTTGTTTTTTAAGAAAATAAATGGAAATGGCAGGAAAGGAAATTAAAGTAGTAGTTTCCAATGTTGGTTTGGATCAAAAGAAGTGGAAGGATGAGAATGGGAAACTTTCTTACCTTGTCTAGACTTTTGCTACCCTACCAATTTGGTGGAATTAAGATGGAAAGGATCAGAAATCATTGGTGATAAAAAGGATTATCATGCAGTGGAGGGCAGGACGCTTTGGTTTGTTGGACTGATTGCGGTGGTCAAATGCATTGATACATGTTCATTTTCCAATCCTTTATGATAAAGCAGACAGATGAATGAATATAAGGCTCATTTCTTTATTTCCCTATCTCTTCCTTGCTCTTCTTTATATTTATTCCATTTTGTTCCACCCTTCCCTCCATACCTAAGTCAAAAGCCCACACAAAATCAGCAGTGAAAATTTTGACATATGTAGATTGATAACATGTCAAATTATTTCCCTGATTTTCCAGCTCCAGTCTTTGCAAAAAGGAAGAGTAAACCCTTAGCTGATGAGAGAACGCATCCTATTGTTGTCAACATTACTTCAATGTGAATTCCCATAAACCCTAAGTTAGAATTAAGCACTATCAATCCTTAATTCTTTAGCAAAAACCAAAAAACCCAGATCAATGCAAAGGCTCCCACGTTGTGAGATATGTTGAGTGTTTTGATGCATGAAGTCTTAGCTTTATGTTGTGAAGAGGTTGTTTCTATAGTTGAACCAACGACATTCGGTTCATGATCAATTCTCAAGCATTATACTAACATATGGATATGAGCTGCAACGGTAGAATTGCCGCCGTATAACCTAGTGATTACGAGTTTAAATCATGGTTATAGTTTCTTATATATTGTGAGGTAAGATCTTATACAAAAAGCCCACAGTGGTCTGACCTAGACGCCGTGTGTAGCGGGAGTTTCATGCACCAAATTGCTCTTTCATTTATTCCGGCCACAAATACTGCTAGGCAAAAACCGGGAAAATTTTAGTATGGTTGTAGGTGCCATCTCTGTAAAGAGGTGGAAGAGACTGTCCATTAGGTGCTGATACTGGGTTCACTTTTCAATCATGGGCCTTTCTTTTTCCTCACTGGGTATGGTCTGGAAGATGGATGATAATATTGATCTTGGTGTTGCTGTTGGTATCCAACATATTAAACAACATATAGGTATTGGACAATATTAAAAACAGAAAATTTTCAGCGAATCATAACCTAACAAGGGAATATTGGTCATATCGATGAAATATCGGGTATATTGGTTGATATGGAAACATATCGCAACTTTGCCCTGGTATTCATGGGCCGATACTGATATATCTTGTCTAGAATTTTAATCCGTGGTCCGGCAGGTTTGGAAACTGTTAGGTTATGTTTGGTTATTGAAAAATTTAAAGAAAATAAAAATAATGAGAAAAAAATAAAAATGAAAAAAAAAAAAGAAAATCACTTTTCTCAAATATGAGAATTCTAATATATATCTTTCATCATATTTTGTGATTTTCCATTCAATCTAAACACAGAAAATCATTTTTCTTCAATTTTCTTTTTATCTCTTTCAAACATTCCTAGACCTAAACAAGGCCTTAGCTAAATCTGGAAGTGGTTGAGTGATGCAGGCTTCAGAAAATCTGGAATTTTCTAGGTCTCTGTGCTGTTTATTAGATCATTATGAAGGAAAAGGAACAGCTGAATACCAATTTCTGAAGTTTCCCCTTTTGAGATCTGTTTATCTAGAGCTCTTTGTCAATAGACTTGAGACATGTCCAAATCTTTTTTATATTACTTATTAAGGGTCATATATCAAAATGCAAATAGCAATGATACGTATCCCACCCAGTTATCCAACCTTTATCCAAATTTAGTTACTTTAAAACAATTGAGCTTACATTCATTTAGTTCAATAATTGCAGAACATTTGTAAAATATAAAATATGAAAAAAATTCAGTCTTTATTTTAGAAAATTAGATTTAATAGAAAAATTTGCATTTTAAAATTAAGATAGAATAATATATTTTTAGTACTTCTGTCTTTTATAAATATTATTCCAAAGTTGTTGAATTCGATGAATTTAAGTTCAATTTATGAAAAAAATAAAGTTATATAAATGTTGCATAATTGAGTGGGATCAAAAAGTATTTCCCAATTGCAAAATCAGTCCATGGCTCACTTGGTATTGATGTTGATGTTTTGGACATTTGTGTGTGCCATTAGAAATCATCTCCTCCTTATTTAACAAGCCTTTTTTTCCCCTTTTCTTAATACTAGTTTTATTTGATGTTAATGTTGAACTAATTTGCATACACCAGCCAAATCATTCTTTTTATTTAGTTATTGAATTACTTATTTGGGATCATATACTGATTTTATGATATAAGTGCAGATCTGTATACACCACTTTCTCCAAAAGTATCATTGCACCTTCAAAGCAATGGGGAATTATGGAAACTAAAGGATGAAGATGAGCAGCCCTCAAATTTCATCACAATTGTCAGGCAAGACTATTTCAATTAGGACAAATGTTGCCAAAACTTTTTCGACATCCACAGTCGGACCAAGCCCATCGTACCCTCGTTCATCATACTGCTGCTAAAATAGGAAGCCTTATGTTCCGGGAAGAACTACAATCAGTGTTTTTCTTTTTGAGATTGCTGATGCAGTTTGAGCAGCCACATTCGATCGTGCAGCGAGGATACAACCGAGCTGTAATAATGATTCTTATTGTTTTTAACTCACAAAGTTTTGAAGCATTTTCTCTCCTAGGCCATGTCCAGTCATTGTAATGCCGTGTGCCGTAGATTTCACCGTAGATCCTCTCAGTTTACCTCTCAGAATTCATCGTCTTCCATACGAGTTCGAATGTAAGATTTTGACTATCATGTACAAAGATTTTGCCACGGTAGATTTTCATTGTTTGTTTTTTTTTTTTTTTTTTTTTTGGGGGAGGTGGTGAACAGGGGTTTGAACAGATTGATATCTCAAGCAATAGTGCCTGCGTGATTGATTTATATCGAGTTGTTGGATCAATGAGGTTCTTAGCTTGAGAGTGTTTCATTATTTAGTATTTCTTCATTACTTTGCGGCAGTATTCGCCCAAAAGAAATTTTTTTTGTTTTTTTTGGAGCGGGTGGGCTAAGCAGCATGAAGAGCACTCGCCAGCTACTGGACGAGATGTTGGGAATGTAATTTAACTGCTTAGGAAATAAATATAATTGATTTTAGGAAATAAATCTTTAATTAAAAAAAATCTAAAAAAAAAGGATCTTAAAAACACTCAAAAATAATTTAAAAAGAAATGTATTGGATGCTTCAATTTGTATATTTTTTGAAGATTAATTTTAAAGGGGCCAGCCACGACCTTAATTAACGGTCCTCGTGCGCTTGGACTACCTAGACGGTCCCACACAATGGAAGATGTAGCACGAGGGTTGCGCGTGATCTGACACGATATAATTTCTCTCCTTTCCCGCCCAATCCTAAAGCAACGGAAATGGCGGTGAGAGAGTGGATCAAAACAGATGAGACCGCGGAGGACTTGCTCTCGAGGGTTTTGAGGGAGCGCCCACCCTTGCTCCTTCCACCACTTCATCGCCTTCCTCTTCGTGCTGGCAACGTCGTCGAGGTCGTAGGCCCTTCTCCTTGCGCCAAAACACAGATACTAATTCAGGTAACCTAGAAGCCCTAATTCTGCTTATACAGTACTTGTTATGCATTTTCCTCCCTCCCTCCTCGTCGGCCGAAAACAAGCTCAAAGACATGTTAATGAGTTTCAGGTGGCAGTTAATTCTATTTTGCCAAAAGAGTGGAAAGGCGTGTACTATGGAGGCCTTGAACACTCAGTCATGTTTATTGACTTGGATTGTCGGTTCGACATTTTACGTCTTTTGCAATTGCTCAAGCATCGGATTGCAAATGCCTACGGTAAGCTGTACCCCTTCCGTCTTCGTTTTCCCTCTCTTGCTCTTATTGCCACAATGTCCTCGTGTTCTGTTTGTTTTGATGCGATGAGTGTCGGATGTTAATCTTCTTTATCTAATTATAAACCAATCATTTATGGAATTTACGTCTTTGAATCTTCTGTGTATTAATTATAACGAGGCTCAATAGTGTTGAGCCTGGGAAATTATCATGGTTTTATTAGCTGTTCTCACTGACATTGGTGAACAGCTATAGAAGACCATGACCAAAAAGAAACTAGAAGCGACTAGATCTGGATAGTCCCAAAGGTCATTCATTATTTTATGGTCATTAAAATTCTATGCCATATGCCTGGACAACTTTCTGCTTTTCAAACCTCGAGTTGATATTGTGATTATGCAATCTGAAGCATCAACTTAGATTTTTCCGTATAAAGAAATCAGATCTAATTATATAGATTGTTGATAACCCAAAGTTGTGATTTTTGGAGTTAAATGACTTTTATGCCCCCTGTATTATGTGCAAGATTATCATGTTTTCTCTGCTTCTTCATTTTGAATTGAAGGAGACTACTAATGCAGTATCCATCTCAAGTTAAAAAATAAATTACTTTATTGAAGTATGATCCTTGAATTGTTCAGTATAGGTTCAACATGTCTAGGATCAAGCAAGGAAGTAAAGCAGGATCAACGTGATGGCAAGGTTTGGAGATTTGGAGCAAAGGAGGAATCAGATACAGGTTATGAAGAAGACTTGATTGAGATATGCTTGCGGCGCTTCCTTTATATACGTTGTTATGATAGTTATGAATTTCTTGCCACACTCAAGGTGAGAAATTTGTTAGCTTTTAGTTGGCCTTCTATCCTTTTGTATTATTCTTTATTTTGTAAATTATGTTGGTCTTCTATTAGTAGAATTTCAAAATTCTATTAAAGTGATAAGCTAGATTTAAAGGCAAAAACTAACTAAAACTGAGAATAGCATACATTCTACTGAGACAACTGCATGGTAAATGGGTTGTGACAAGCATCTTTGTACAGAGAAAATGCATAACAATTTCCAGCTACAAACTTATATCCCTCAATTTGTTTCCGAGCTGCTGCATCAATTCTGTGTGGTTTCATCTTATTGAAACTATAGAGTTACCATTTTTTTAATTCAAATACAAATAATTCCCATTTTTATAATTGAAACTGTGTGTGCTTATCTTTCCCTGAATCCTAGATGATACCCTTTGCTTTGTTCTATAATTTTACAGACTCTGCATGATAAACTTCAGTGGTCAAGGGAAGAACTTGGTACCAGCGTCCATTTCTTGATGATTGACAGGTTTGCCATGCAAATTCGCAAAGCTGATTCTCCCTTATCTTTCTAACTCAGTGGTGGTGGAGATACTGTTTGTAGTACATCTTTTCTCTCTACGTATCTCTGTAATTGAATAGATTTGCCTCTTTCACCATTTGAATTGGTGATTATTGCTGTCCTTGTTTGATTGGATTAATTTCCTGAAATTCGATATGGGAACCGGCTACAATAGCCCTGTATGTATGGTAGATGAACAAGAAATTAGTCATTTTGACTGCTACACGTAAATGATTTTTAGTTGCCAGTTGGTATGCATATGTATCTTACAAAGGTAAAATATGAAACATGCCTGTTTTTGAACATAAAATTTCGTATTGTTGGGTACTGCTTACCGCGATGATTGGAAAATGAATCTCTTCTTTGTGTGTGTTTTTTGGAGGGTTGGTGGTGTTGGTCATTTTAGATGTAGGAAGAAGCATTTGCAACAGTGAACCAACTTGATGCTGGACATCTGGACTGCTTGCTTGATAATCAGTATGATGCAATGCCAGTGAACCAAACGGCAGGTTTCCTTAAGCACTGTAGGTTTGGCCCTAGGATTAAATATTTAGAAGCTGAACATGTTAGTACACAGGGATATAAATTGGGATTGAATCACCCTGTTTCAGTTTAATAAAATGTTATTCTTCTTCCAAATTTCGGTTGATTTTCAAGTATTTTTTATTTTCTAAAATACTTTCCTATTCCTCTACTTCCGCTGCAAACTTTTGATTTTTGAACTATTACTTATGCCAGTGAGGGTTTGAGAAAAACATCTGTAGGAAATAAGGATAGTATAATGTTGAGACCCATGCATATATATGTGCCTCATACAAAGACATGATCATGTTCTTGGGATTTCTTGAAAATTTGGTGATATCGTGAGTAACAAAGTCTGTGTCACTGAAGACCAAGCCATGAATTAATCTTTTCCTGTTCCTAATTGAATTGGATGCCTGTAAATATAAATGTGCTACTTAAGAAGATTCATTCTCAAAGATAGGCAAGTTAAACCTTCATTTAACTAACTTGGACGTGGAATGACTGGGCATTAACCTATTATTCCTACTCTTCTTGTTCGGTTGATATTGGGCAGAAGATTTGACCAAGGGAAGTAAAGTGAATAGTAAGTTGTAGGTATTGTGCTTGTTTGATAGCACAGTGGGAATAGATACAACTTAATAAATTGAGCAAAAATGGTGAGTGCCCCTGCTAAACCTTATTAAACTTGGCTAAGTATAGATAGGCTTGAAGCTATTTGAGTTTCATTGTGGGGGCACATCAGTGCTTTTCTAATGACATGGCAATATTATGGAAGAAAACCTACTCCTAACAAGTAGTTGAATTTGAATTATTTTAGGGTGACCTTATTCAAATTGTCCACAATTTTTATTTAAATTCCTTTTATACTAGTCTGCCTAGTTGATTCAATAATTTTCTCATTGCTTTCAAAATGAAACCCTATTCTTTAATTGTCAAACTATATATTATCAACTGACGACATAACTGTTTTTTTCAATATAAATATTCAAAGAAAAAGGAAAGGGCCAGCCCATAACTTGCTGAATGATCTACCTAAATGTAGAAGAGCTCTTGATGTGGTCGCACTTTACCACCATTCAAAATGCACAAAATCATGCACTAGTTGTACGTATCTCAGAGATTCAACAACTAAAATAAATATTGATATTTTGGGATCCTTCCTCTCGTCTAACATAGGGAAATGTAATATCAGAAGGATTCTCAAAATGCTTTTTGGATGTTTCTCAATGTCTTAGTTATTCATGGGACGTGATTAAGCAAATGAATAATCTTTTGCTTCTAGAAGAAATCAAAGAACTTCATAGGACAATTGTATATCTCATGATCATGGGTAACAGTTTTTTGAGATTTTTGGCTTACATGTGGTTGTTCAATACTTCCATGTTGGGATGAGCTGCTATACTTTTGGCGAATTATTTGGAATGTGTTACTATCTTTTAATAGGTTTTTGTTTCACAAGACCTATTGAATCACATGCTTTTCAAAAAGCGCAAGAACTACTGATTCAGACCAAAAAAAAAAAAAAAAGGCTTACCCTTTATTCAAGGAAGTTTTATCCTCATATGAGTAAAGAAAAATGGATACAAAGTTTTGTGTAGAATATTCTAGCAAATTGGTCCATAAAATCATCGAACTAAGTATACAAAAAATTAAGTCCTTTCTCTCTCCTTTTTTTTTTTTAGCTCAAAACCATTTGACTCATAAATCAAGTTGAATTACTCTCAAATAGCTCCATGAAACCTAGAAATCAATAACACAAAAGCTTTTTTAAATTACCTTTGTCCGTTATCTGGACTGGGATTGACAAGAATCATTGGGACAACAAATTTCCCCATATACACAATCTGAGGCCTTGAAATTTTGAACTAAGAAATAGACTCTAGAACTTTTACTCGCTTACCAATGGGATCGATTTGTTTAATGTTTGCTTGCTAATTAATCCTCACATTCTTTTTCGCTGCCAGTATCGGTGCTTACTACTGGGTGGATCGTGCTTCTACATCCTTACCTCTTGGGGCTAAGGACAGGTCAGTATCTGCTAGGATTGGTCTCACAGAAATTGTTACACTGTTACATTTTTGTCCATGTGGCTGTTTTTCTGCTTTCTTCCAAAATTCTGTTCCTGAAGGGCATTCAGGATTTCATCATTCTTACCTGTTCATGAAAACTTTATATGTAAATTTTTTAGACGTTTGCCCACATAAAGCCAATCTATTGTTTAATATGGCGGTAGTTGTACTGCTCAAGCATTTTATCATAATGTGAAGAGGTTCTGGCGGTTGACAGCTTTTAGTATGATGACCTCTCAATCTTCTTTGATCACCTATCCAGGAAGACTCTCTCTCTTCAAAGTGTCACTGAAGCTGTAGTCAACGAGATTCGAAACATTTTACTGGTGCATCCAATGCTTGTTTTAGCCACGAAAGCTACCATTTTTGGTGATAAGTGCGCAACAAATGATATCAAAAGGTATAACCTTGCGCTGCCAAAAATCTTTAGGACCAGGTCATTATCTCTGTGGGAATTTTATATTTTGTCTACAGCTGGTCATATATTGCCTAGCCATAAGTATAACTTCGTCAACATTTCAGCTGATTTTGTGCTTAGTTGGTCAACATCCACAACTGGGCATTAACAAAGCTTTAACCTACTATATAGGGTTCACTGTATGAATCCCTTTCAGCCATTCCTCTAGGCAATATCTTGTGAGTTGTGAAATCTGGCAATGAATCAAATTCATTTTTTCTTCCTACTCCAGTCTTTCTGCACCTCTCCATTTCCCATCATTACCCTTATCCCAATCTGACCACTTCTCACCAACGTACTTTTAATTGCCTGAATACCTCCTTTCTTTTATCTTCTATAGGTAATTCTTCCAACTTTTGTTACCTTATTTTTTTAACTTCTATTGATTGTAATTGCACCATTTTTTGCATATTAGCATTCTTATTTTATATAAATTTACTTTTGATACGTATTTTTAATTGCCCATGCCATCCTTCAAATTTTTTTTTTTATTTATAGAGGAATTTGAATATGTTGACTTGATATTGTTTTTAATTTCCTGACTGTGTAACTTTTGTCCTACTTGGAAGTACTAATATTGTGGTTTGCGTATTTATGTTGCTTCCTCTGATCTTGACCAGTTAATAGCCTGTAGGCTCTCTCAGCATGTCTGACTTTTTCTGGTGTGACACTATTCCTCTGCAAGTGTCGTGTACCAGACCTATCATTTAAAGACATCATACTCTATGAGGCCTTATGTTGTATAAGTTTAGTAAAGTCATCCATAAGTTAACTAAACAACATCCTCATTAAGTGAATAACTAAATCCCTCAGAAAATGTTTATCTATTATTATATTTTCTAGTATACTACATATCTTTCTTTGATTATGATTACAATTCTACTGTGTGTTGAAATAATTGCTTTATAAGTTTGTTTATGAAATCTTGATCATGATGCTAGGATGGAGGGAAAAAGTATAGCCCTTCATACATATTGTTTTTTCTTTGCAATCGACAGAGATAATCCAAGAACATATAAAATTGTTGGGAAAACAGGTTTATCTCATATATTACTGATCTCTTTTTCGCCTTGTTAAAAAGAAATCTTACTTCATGTGCCTAGAGTTATAATAGGTAAGGGCATGCCAGTGGTGACCTTCAATTGGAGCTGGTTCTCCCTTGGGAAATTTCTGTCCTTGAAATTGAGTTTTTTGGTTAATTGTTGTTCCTTAATGAAGATGGTTGTGTTCTTTCTTTCTCCTTTCCTAAGTTGCAAGTGTTTCAATAATTATCGATCGCCATTGTGTTGTCAGCTGTGAAATCTGATTGTTACACAGTTTTGCTGCAATGTCCTCTTATCTCTACTATTTTGAGACTATGAGAAGCGTTGTTGCCCCTAGTGCATCTGTAGGTTTAATTTCTGCACCTGCAGGTTTAATTTCTTATTTGGTGGTCACCTAGTGTTCAATATTTACCATTGTTGCCAGAGTAGCTAACATCCCCAGGTTACGATGCCAGCACCACCGCCCACCCCCCCCCCCCTGTTTTTTTTTTGGCAGCTGGTGGTTCTACAGCTGGTAGTCTCTACTTCTGCCTTTTGTCTTTTCAGCATTTGCACCCTGGCACTCAGCCTGCCTTAAATCACAGCCCCCTCTCCAAAATAATGATGTGATAACTGAGCCCAGTCCATTGATCACGTCATGTCCTATTCTCATGATTTTTTTGTGAAATTGTCTGTGTTCTCATGATTTACTTACCTTTTATCAAATCCAAGACAGAGTATGTTTTTCAAAATCCCACCATGATATTCACTATTTTGACTCCATAAATTAACTGATCAGGATTAGATATCCAAGAGAAGGTCTCCTGTATCCTAATTGATCCATTATGGTTTAATGTTATTTGATTTTTATTTTTACGAAAAAAAGAGCAAAGTCAGCAAGAGAATAAAACCCAAGCCAACATATGTGTGTAACATCAAATGAGTCACTCCCAGAAAAAAAAAAGTCACGGCCTTCTATAAACTCTAGTGCTATTTTCCCCCTTTTTACTGTGCTATTACTTCTGTTTGATATGTACATTAGTTTTTTGTTCTAGTTACTATTTGGTCTTTCAGCCTAATATGTAGCATCTACATAAATATCTATAATCTAATATTATATAGGTCATTAATCCTCTGAATGCAGCAATGCAAATCTAACTGAAAAGGAACTAAAAGAAAGAAACTGTTAGTATATATGCACTGAAGGAAAAGAATGAAAATTCTTTCTTTTTTATCTGCATCAATCAATGAAAAGAAAAGGAAAACTCACACTGAGTGAAAAGGAAGATAGACAAAATGGTTTGAAAATTCTTAGTATATGCTGTTAATAAACTGGAAAGTGAAAGAAAATGGTATAGAAATCAAGAAGAAGAAGATTAGTAGATCATATTACAGTCTTTTTTGGCAAGGTTATCAAGAAGTTAGTATAAAATAAAATCTCTCTTTTTCATATTTAGACTTATTTTTTAATTAATTGCTTGATTTAGAACAAGCAAATATGTCAGGCAAAGTAGGATTAGTTTTCTCTCAACTCAATCTTTGGTCATTCTCTCACTCTCAAGACTCAAAAGAGTTCCCCCCTTTTTTCGGTTTTGGTTCTTGGGGTGAATTGAAGAGTGTGGCTTTGGTTATTTTGATGTGCTTCATTGACAATATGTCGCAATTTATTCGACATACCTGACATATATATCGTCAAATATTTCTCTATCAAGTTACAATTAGTAAAATTTTTTTCCTCCAAAATATTCAATACCAATGTTTGATATTGGTATAGTCATGACCGATATTTACACTGATATTGATACTAATATTTTCATCGATGGCTTAAACCAATGTAGTAATAGTTGGGGTTCGGTTCTTGGTCCACAAGGGATTGTGAGAATGGAAGGTGATGGTGATGCTGTAATTATGATTTGGATGGGGTGAAATTGTCACGTTCCCAATCCCAAAATTTAGAATAATGATGTAAACAAAACTTAACCAAATATCCTGATGCGAACTTGCAATGAAACTGTTAGATAAACCCAATTGATTTGTCAAAATCCCAAGCACAAATGCCTACTATCCGATAGTGGTCCTAAATTAATTCACCTGCTCAACAACAATCCGAATGAGTGAGAAGCATCTACTAACTCAAAATATTAACATTGGCACTTGTAATAATATGTTTGTCAAAAGCCCTCTGTCTGAAATGCATTTAATCCGAAAATTGATCAACTAATTAGAACATAACTATTCCTACCGCAATTTCAATTCTGGTAAAAGAAATATCCTAAAGTAGACTAAAAGAAAGTCCTCCATTTAAATCTCGTACAATTATCCAAGCTTGCTAATAAAAAAATGTTTACAAATATGGTAAGAATGAGCTTAACTTTTAACAAAACATGTATAATTTATATATGTAGATATATATGAATAAAGCATGTGGTAGGACAATAATGCTTATTAAATGTAGAATACTAGAAATGTTTAAATGTTGATAAGTTCTTTTGGAAAATTTAAAACCTAAGGATTAATGAAAACCTCACTAACAAATGTCGAATATCGATGATTGGGTTGTATTATTTCCCTACAGCTTTGAGTCATATGCTACTATTTAAGACTTGTGATAGGCTAATTACAAATTATTTCTTAAAGACAGGGTCAAACGCAACTTTTTCTACCTGTGAATGTTAGGTTTAATATTCAATTTGTGATTATTATATTAATATATGCTTAAATATATTCTATTAATTTTATACAATGATTTTTATTTAGTTAAAATGGAAAACTTAACAACAAATAACAAGTATAAAAACTTTTTTCAAAATTATCTTTTCAAATTGTGAAGTTAAATTTTTGTCAAAGACTTGTATAAAAATAACATGAAAAGTCAACTATTCAAAGATTTCAAGATTTCTGGACAAATTATATGAAATTAGGCACAAGCCTTCAAAAACTCAGGATCATTCAAGTCAAATGAACATACATGCAAGAAAATATTAAGGAAGACAATAATAAGTCACATGCATGCACATATAATGTAGTTCAAAACAATTTATCTCAAGATTTTAACTACAAATGAAGAAATAAGTTTAGATACAATTGCCTTAAGTTGAATAACAATCATAGCTAACCCAAAATGGCTTCGAATTCAACTTCCTTTATTTTCTCTCTCCTCTTCTTTTTCTCTCGTCCCTTCGATTTCTCTCTTCTCTTGCAAACTCAGTGCCAATGATCAAAAATATATATTTAAAATGGCACACATGCACTGGTTAAGTGCGCATCAGGCACAAAACTCTATTACAAGTGCACACAAGCGCCTCTCACCCCCCCCCACACTAGCGCTGAGTATTCAGTTAACCAGCGTATGAGTGGACATCTACACCACAAGCACCATCCATTCCCTCAAAATACTTCGTTCTATTACCCAACATACAATTATTCTCAAATTTCACTTAATACAATAAATCCCAATGTCATAAAACATAAATAAAAAATCTAGTGTTATAGAAATGGAAATGACTTGGTGGTGTCGACGGTGGTTGTGAGGGATTATGGGTATGGCAGATTGAGTTTTTTCTGGGTCACGAAGGTCAAAACTGAGGGACTTTGTTTTTTGATGCCAATTGATTTTGGACAAGCATGAAGAAAAAGTGAAGGTGAAATTGAGGGACAAGAGAAGAAATAGTTAGAGAAATCAGATGAAGAGGGAAGTAAATCAATCTCAATTTCAATAAACAAACATTCCAAATTGCATTGGTCATAAAGTGTAGTTACATAGGCACCATGTTGGGGAGTAAATCAATCTCAATTTCAATAAACAAACATTCAAAATTGCATTGGTCAAAAAGTGTTTTTACATAGGCACCAAGAAGATAAACAATTTTCGGAAACAGGTGATACTTCCTAAGACAAAATAATAAAATATTCTGAAAATCCTAAACTATTATAATATAAAAATCAGCTCCTGGCATTTGCACATAAAATTTTCACAAGCAATTTGCTATCATTGGTTGATTTTTTTTTTAATTACTTCAAAAATACCACTGCTATCCTTGCTTTCTGGGGTCATCTCTATCTTGGTTCCATGCCTTAAATTTCAATCTGGAATGATCCCCATTACAAATAGTGAAGTTTCATTGCCTTAATCTTTCTGGGGCTCATGCCGCCCCTGAAGCTACTATAAGTGATGCGCACTGATCCGGCCGAGCAGTTCGGATTCTCCCGAATAAATGGATCCGCTCCGTTCTCGAGTGCGAACTCCGCACACCACTAAAGCGAACAAGAGGTCGGGCCGTTACCGGCGGGAGGTCACCCACCGAAAACACTCCGACGCCAAGTCAAGAATCGCCTCTCAAATATAAGAAACGAAGAAGAAGAAAGAGCAAAGACAAGCTGACAGAGTGTGAAGTCCCGATGTAAGAGAGACGTGAGGTCTTTCTTGTATCAGACGGGAAGGCAGGAAACGGCCGTGAGGCTCGCTTTGTTGCTTTCGAGGTTGATTGCGTTTGGTGTTCCCAAGAGTTTGGTTGCGAGAGTTCTTGGAACACTTAGGATTTTTCAAAGAGCTTTTAGTCTTAGTTTTCAGATGTCCTTCTCTGCGTGTTTTTTCACCTTAGCCTCTGGAGAAGCCTCTAGGGTTTCTTTTATGGCCAAGTGAGAGAGGGATCCTCCTCCTTTGGAAGGCGGCTCCTCCGATCGGGCTTGCCTTCCGAGGATGCCAATTTCCACCGAAGGAATGATTGCTTTCCTCATCGGCGTACTTGACTTTCCAAGTTTACCACCTTCCTTTCCGGTGCCGGCCCGTATTGTATCTTGGCGCAAGGAACGTGGAAGATATTTTGGAGGTCGAGTTGGCTTGTTGGATGATGGGCCCAGCGAATGGGCCCATTATCAGGGAAACGTGCTTCGGGCTTGGCAGAAGAATGGCTGGCGGTCAACGCCTTCGTTGACCGTCGCCGTCGGCCCCGTGCGGCCGGGCACCGGGCGGAGCATCAGTGGGATCATGTGGGCTTGAGTGAGCAAGCCCATTATCAGAGCGAGGACATTTCGAGGCCCAAAGAGCAAAGTGCCGACGGTCAACACCGGTGTTGACCGTCATGTATGAGTCAATGCCAAACAGCCAACGCCCGGCCACACCGCTGGGGCCTCCTCGTTTTGGGCCTCGCCCTTTTAGTGGGCCGTGGGCGCGTTGGCCTAAGTGGGCCTCCGTTGACCCACTTGGGCCACTGCTGAGGTGTACCCATCACTAGCCCCCAGGCCGGTGGTCGACGCCTCCAAGATGTTCATGATAGGTACCTTTTAAATCAGACCGCCAATTCCGAGTTCAAGAATCAGAAGGCCGCTTCGACAATTCGAGCTCAAGAGTCATTGGCCAGATTCCGGTGGTCCCGAGCTCAAGAGTCATGGTCGATTCCGAGCTCAAGAGTCATCGACCGCTCTGGTCACCGGAGCTCGGGAGCCATCGACCGGTTTGGGCCAAAGCCGCGGAGTCCTTCGTGGCAATTGGACGACGGTTCGCCGAGTTGGGCACGTGTCCTCCTATGGGTGGGTGGAGATCTCGGCCATTTAATGGGCTGATCCGCCGCGCACAAAGCCAAACGAGGACGACACGCCAAGCGGTTCGATGGGCATTAATGAGGCACTCGAGTGCCCGACGCCCACGATCACCCTCTCCTTCCTCAAAGCTTCAACCGGTTTCATCTGCTTTTGCTTGCTGCATAAAGGAATTCGCTAAGAGAGAGAAAAAAAAAACCGAGAATCTTCTTCAACAATGGCCTCCGTTGCGGGATTTCCTTCCGTCCCGAGAGAGGGAGATGTAAAGGCTCTTGGCGTGGAGTTTAATATTCCTAAAGAGATGGCATGGAGAGTTAGGATTCGACCGAAAGGGCCTTTACTCCGCGCCGAAGGCCACATACATGATGTACGAGGCGCACCCGAGGAGTGGCCTCCGCCTCGCGCCGCGGCTGAGTTCTGGGCAGATCGGCGCAGGGCTTGGGAGTGCCCATCGCCCACATCACGCGAACGCGGTCGTATATATGTACCCTCCGTATTTTTGCACGCAACCGAACCGCAGGCTCGTAATGCCTGGGATTAGGGTTTTGTTTAAGCCGAACACAGGGGCGGAGTGGATATCACTCTGCCTGGGATTAAAATCAACACCGCTATCCATGATTCCTCAAACACCTGGAAGGACCGATATTTTTTGAAAGGTCCTGGGAGAAGTGGTCCCTTAGGAAAGAGTGGGTGAGGTGCCTAAGCGTGCTGGTACGCCGACGGCGGAGGAGCGCGCGCCTACGAACGGTCACAAAGCCATAGCCGCCAATGAGTCTCGAGTTCGCGAGGGACCATCGGGTTTCCCAGAGGAGATCAGAAGGTGGAGTGGGGCCGCCGTCACCGACTCACAAGCCCCATCCTCCCGTCGTGAGGTTGCATCCCGAAAAAATCCAAAGGTATGATCATCCGCGAAGAGAGGGCGGAGGATCCCGAGAGGGGCGATGGAGACGCCTCATCGTAAATCTTCGCATTTTGATTATATTGCTTTGCCGGATCTTACCGTGGATCCGGCAAGACCGCCGAGCGATCCGGCGGATCTTCGGGTTATCTTGCCTGCCTGGGCAAAATAAAGGTGACTCCGGCGCCGCTTGTTGGGGTCACTGAGGAGCTGACCGTGGCGCCTCCCGGGCTCTCGCGTTTAAGATAAGGACGCCCAAGGCGGGGTCTCGGATGGCCACCTCAAGATAATAAGGGGCAAGAGGCTCGCCGCCGCCGCCGCCCTCGTTCTCGAGCCTCGCCGCCTCAAAGGCTCTCGCCGCGCTTCTCCTTCCTCGTTATACCGGGAGGCCGCAAGAGAGGAGCTTGCCGCCGGGAGGACTCGGACGCGTTCATTGAACGCGTTTCGGGAAGAGGCGGCCGCGGCTTTGCCTCCGTGAGAGTGCCACGCGTCCCGCGGGAGTCGGGCCCACATCCCACATCCAAAGCAAGGGGCCTACGAGGAAGCCCCACGAGGTATATATCTCGCTAACGCCGTCTCCCTGTATCTTTCGTGTGATCATTGCTAACCACTTTGTGTTCTTTGTTGCGCAGGGGAAACGATTGGCCTACGCGTAGCCCACGGAAGTGGAGCAAACGAGATCTCCTTATTCTTGAAAAAGAGGCCGAGATCGCCCGGCTCAAGCGGGAGCTAGCAAATGCCAAGGGAGACCGTCGGGAGAGGAGGTGGCGCCCTCGAAGTCGTGGGGCTGGGGTCTGGCCGAGGCTCAGTGTTCCACGGGAGGCAGAACACCGGTCCAAGGAATCGGTCAGGCAGCTCGAGGCAAGCAACAAACGACTATCGGACGTGCTACATGCTTGAGAGTGAGCCGCTGGCCACTCGGCCCCACGAGATTGAGGCGCCCTACAGCCCGGGCCGTTGGAGGGTATCGCAGATTGGGCGTCGTGTTGCGAGGGCCGTCGATCCAACTTTCCAAGAAAATTTATCAACCAACGCAACAAAGAACGCGACACGTAAGGAGGATTTAGCCGACGCAGCCCCACGACATGAGGACCGAGGACCGCCACTCGTAGCCTTGTATAGCTTACTTTCGTTTTTGGACATTGTAGTCTTGTACAAAACATTGATCAAGCAATAAAGTGAAGTCTTTTTGGGCAAAAAGTGTCTCTGTTTTACCGCTTAATGTTTGTACGTGTTGAGGCGTCAGCGGCCAACTTGGTCCGCAGTTAAGACCAAATGGGCTCAAGGAGTTAGGTCCTCGAGCCTCGGGGAGGTTGTTCAGCACTGCTGGTGAAGCTGCCCGAGTGAAGGCTTCATGGCGGTCAGCGTTAGAGAAAGGACGTTTCTCGTAGTCGAATGGTCGCGCCGTTTTCTCGTAGAGAAGTTGATGGCGGAAAAAGGTTAACCGGTTTGGTTAATCGCCTAAGGAGTGAGGTCCTTAGGAGGGATGATTATGCGAATCATCCTGGATGGCGCCGTGGCAAGGGGAAACTTGGGCTGCCCGAGTTTGAGGAGTAAATTGCTCCTCCCTTCGACCGTCGTTGGTGATCGACGTTGCTACTCCCGAAAAGAGGTCGTCGCGTGCCAAACTTGCCCCCTAAGGTTTTTAGACCGCTAATGGGCCACTGATGACCAAGGTTTAATACGATCATTGCTGGGCCGCCTGGGATGACCGGGTTTAGACTGGGCTAATGGGCCACTTGACGACTCAAGGTTCAAGACCGCTAATGGGCCACTGGATGACTGTGGTTTAGACCGCTAATGGGCCACCAGATGACGTGGTTTAGACCGCTAACGGGCCACTTGATGACCAAGGTTCAAGACCGCTAATGGGCCACTGGATGACGTGGTTTAGGATCGCTTAACGGGCCACCTGTATGGACATGGTTTAGACCGCTAATGGGCCACTTGGATAACCAAGGTTTAACAAGAGGTGAAGACCTCCTGACTTAGGTGTTGCCTAGGTCTGGGTAGGAAACCCGCAAGGCAAACACAGATATGCATACACAACCTAAGAATCTACATGCTAAGTAAAGCTCTTATTTTCTTATATTTACACAAGCAAGCGAATGAATGCACCTAGGTAGGAGAGCGCGCACTTGGCTTTCTACCGGGAAGTATCACGAGGTGGGTTTGCGTTCCACGTTCGTGGGACCAACTTTCCGTCCCGTTCGCAAGCTTCAGACGCCCGTTCCTCGGGATGGCGAGACCAAAGGGTCCCTCCTGGGTTGGGAGAGAGTTTGTCATGGCTGCCAGCCTGGCCTCAGTGGGCCTCGATGCCACGCAGACTGTGTCACCAACGCCAAATCACGCTTTTACTTTCTTATTGTAGTGGCAACCCGCTGTTGGTAAGTCTTTGTCCGTCCCTCGCACGGCTGGGCTTCCTCCAACAAGTCTAAGTGCTCCCGAATTTTCGGGAGTTTTCCAGTGGGTCGAGGGACTCCACTCTTAGACTTGGAAGCCCGATCTCGACGGAATTACAGCCTTTCCCAATCCCCAATGAGAGGTCAAGGGGGTCTCGCGTTGGTTCCTTCTCGGTCGTTTCGATAAGACACTGAGGACAGGAAAGGAGCTCATCGACCCATGAGCCCCAGCGTCCTCCAACTTAGTTTTTAACCCGTGAGCAGCGTGCGCGGTTCGTGACCTCCACTGTCCGTCTGCCTCGGGGTATGCCACCGAAGTGTGGACTACCCTAATACCAAGGTCGGGCGCAATACTTCGTGAAGCGTTTCCTCGAGAATCGGGTCCTGGGCGGTTATCACGACCTCAGGATGCCGATCCGCACACAATGCTTTGGCGAAGGAATTCGAGCGTGTGTTCGTGGATCGCAGCGCTGGGGTCGCCTCACCCACTTCGTGAAGTAGTCGATGCCCGCTTATGATGAATTTTCCGTTGCCTCGAGGCAACGGGAAAAGAGCCGAGAATATCATTCTTGTGCCAAGGGCCACGGTGCTTGTAGCGATTTTAAGTCTGAATGGACGGTGGTGGTGAAGGTCCGAAGTGAAAATTTGCCTTTCCACATTTCTTTACAAATTCCAACATGGCCCTTTTTCATTGAGGGCAGTATAGCCCTCGCCTACGACTCAAGGCCAAGTTTTTTCCGCCTATACGAGATCCATGAGATCCCGAGGTGGACCTCGCTAGTACGTAGTCCGCCTCCTCGGGGTTAGCGGCGTGAGGTATGGAGTCGAGTACCCACGGCGACAGCCGTCCGCCCACTGGCAAAGATACCACCCGGCTGTCTTTTTGACCCGTTTGGCTTTTCGGGCGTCCTGCCTCTGAAGTGAGCCGTCCGCCAAGTATGGCGAGGTAAGGTGTCATCCAGTTTTCCCTTGTCGGAAATTGCATTTGCCTCACCTTTTTTCAATCTTTCGGGAGCGCCTAGGTGACTCCAGATGTCCTCGAGTACTGTTCAGGTTTTCGGCAGTTAGCAGCCGCTGGCGCCTGGTCCGCCTTCCCGATTTCAAAGACGCTGGGACGTGAATAAGGTTTAGTCTTTCAAAACCTCGAACCATTTCTCTCGCCTTAGCCAAGTACTCGCCAAGAGCGGGTTGTTTGCTCGGCCACCGTGTCCCGGTTGACGATGAGCTCGGAGTCGCCAGAAACCGCCCGGCTTTACAAGTGAGCACTCCCGGCTAATCTTAAGCCGCCAACAGGCTTCAGACTCAAGAACATTGTTGGTTCTTTGGAAAGTCGAAGTTGAGTGAGTATTTTATCTCAAACCCCGTCGGGAGTTGCGAGAACAACTCCCGCGCCATCGCCCGAGTCCAGACGATCCGTCACGTGGAGTACCCATTCTCGGGATTCCTACGAGCTGTTCTTCATCTTCTCGCGGCCGTTCATCGAGAGCTGGGGTCGTGGGTCTCGGCAAGGAAGTCGGCCGGCCGCAGGCTTTTATGGCAGCCTGGCTGGAACTCGATGTCGAACTCGCCACCCGATGACCCATTCGACCAATCTTTTAAAACATCGTTGCTCGAGGACGGTTTTCAACTGACGCCGATCCGTGAGGACCACTCATTCGATGGGCACGGAAATACGGCCTTAGCTTTCGTCACGTAATATATCAAGTAAAGGGCCAACTTTTTCCGCACGTGAGTATCGGGTTTCGGCTCTGGCCAACATTTTACTTACGTAGAGAGACCGCCAGGCGCCCGAGTCCTCTGCCGCACAAGGACAGAGCCGAGCGATGTCTCCGACACCGCTAAGTAGAGGTATAATACCTCTCCGCCAACCGGTGACACCAATGTCAGTGGGCTGGCCATGCATCGATTCTTGAAAACTTGGCACTCCGTCCACCGGAATCCGCTGATTTTTCCGCGTAAAGCCTTGAAAAGGGCGGTACTTGTCGCCCGATTTCGCAAGGAAGCGGACAAAGCCCGATCGCCTACAGCCTTTCAACATCTTTCACGCTCCGCGGTGGTGTCATATCGCAAGTGCTTTAATTTTTTTCTGTGGTTTGCCTCGATTCCCATTGGAAACGATGAAGCCTTAAACTTTCTCTGAAGTTACTCCGAAGACGCATTTAGCGGGATTAAGCTTCATGCGTGTCTCCTGAGCACTTCGAACGCATTCTTTCAGTCGTGAATGTGGTCGCCGATGACCCTACTCTTAACGAGCATGTCGCCGACGACCTCCATGTTACGGCCGATTTGGTTCTCGAACATCTTGTCAACTTGTTGACCGTAAGTTGCCCAAAGATTCTTAAGGCCAAAAGGCATCACCCCGTAAATAAGAGGTGCCCCGATCCGTCATGAACGAGTATGCTCCTCGCCTTGGGACTCATCCGAACTGGTTCAGAACCTCGAATAGGCGTCCATGAAGCTGCACCTCATGTCCCGCCGTGGAGTCAACCAATGAGTGTCTATTCGGCAAGGGAAAGTCATCCTTGGGGACAAGCCTTATTGGACGTGGGTGAAGTCGACGACATCCTCCACTTTCCCG